>OY728150.1:875204821-875804821 GCA_963277665.1 Viscum album | reverse complement strand
CCTACTAACAATAGAAATCACAGTAGGGAGTCTACGTGTGGGGATCTGAGGAGGAGAGACACTTATTATGGTAGCCAGGTGGTGTGCTAATAGTGCGGGAAGAGTAGGCATACGAGGCCACATTGCCCGAGAGACCCAGTGGAGTGCCTATCATGCACCAAGATAGACCATCTTCAGAATTTTTTTCAGTTTTTCTCACCAGCATCTGGTGACATGGGTTCTTCTATAACCCCTCATTCGAGAGCAGCACCATAAGTTTCTCACCAGTATGGGAACTAGAGTTCTTCTAACCATTCAGGCTGAGTTGGAGGTCATGGCCACGGTAGCTAGTCGCCAGGTATTCAGTGACAATAGGGTGGATCATCTTAGAGTGGTCTAGTAGGTTCATAGGGCTGCTGTGTAGGTCAAACATTTGCAGTGGAACAGACCCAGTAGGATCAAGTTCCTAGACCCTCTACAGTTCAATGTATGATCCCAATTGCCTCCGTTTTAGCTTCTTCTCTTTTCGATACAGGGGATTCCCATATATATATATATATATATCTTTTGTTGTTGTGGTGATCTTTGGGATCTGTTTCATTTGTTCTATTGATATATTGATGCTAGACACACCATTGGGGAAATGAATGGCTAGTATACATTAGATCAAGGAGTTACCTCTCGAGGTTGGTGGGTTCCACTTCCTATGGGAACTTTATGTCCTAAAGATGATATGATATAATGTCTTTATTAGAATGGACCAGCTAGTTCCCTTCCAGAAAGTTGTCTATTACTATCATTGTAGGGTGAGTTTCACATCACCAGAGGGTGGATCATTTCTTCATAAGGGAGGGTGGGATGCCCAAACAAGCAGAGCAGGACCTGAGCATCATATATTTTGGAGGTGTTACAGCCCATATTTCTAGTTTATATCTTGATGATCAGGGGACTTCACAGATGGACTTTCTTATAGTGGTATATCATTTTAGGGATGTATTTTTAGAAGACTTTTCTTGTTTTTCTCCTGAGCAAGTGGTGGAATTTTCTATTGAGCTTGTACCAGGAGAGGAACTAGTGTCGATTACTCCTTATAAGATGGCTACACCTGGGTTACCGCAGTCCAAGAAGTAGTTGGAAGAGTTTCATGCAAGGGTTTTCATCTGGCTCAGTACTTCTCCTATGGGTTTGCCTGTCCTGTTGGTGAAGAAGTCTGACGATTACATCGATCATTGTGTGGATTAGCAGAAGTTGAACCAATTTATAGTAAAGGACAGATATCCTTACCGAGGATTGATGATTTCATTGATCAGCTTCGAGGAGCCTGAGTGGTCTCAAAGATAGAATTGAGATCTGGTTATCATCACATTCTCATTAAACCATCTGATATACCTCTTATATCCTTTTAAGGAAGGTATACTCTATACAAGTATGTGTTTATTCTGTTCGGTCTCACGAACGTGCCAACAGTTTTCATGGCACTGATGAACCGAGTGTTCCATCCATATTTGGATTCTTTCATGGTGGTCTTCATGGACGATATATTGGTGTACTATCACACATGACATGACGATGCCACACATCTTGAGATCATTTTGAGTACATTGAGAGAGCACCCATTTTATGCTAAGATCTCAAATTGCTACTTTGGGATGGACCCGATTCACTTCTTGGGTCAGGTTATCTGAGAGACAGGAGATTCAATAGATCCAGAGATTGTAAAAGTAGTAGTTTCTTGGGAGCAACTGAAGAATGTCTTTGAGGTATGGAGTTTTATATTGTATGTTGGTTACTACATACATTTCATATAGGACTTCTCATACTTAGATGCACAAATGATGAGCCTAACTAATAAGGGTGCAAAGTACTTCTGGTCAGATTCTTGTGAGTCAGCCTTTTAGGAGGTGAAAAGGAGGCTAACTTTAGCACGAATAATAATTTTTCCAGAGGTGGGAAAGAGCTATACTATTTACTGTGATTCTCCAGGTATCTGGCTGGGAGAAGTGCTTATGTAGGGAGAAGGATTTGTTTCATAAGGGTCTTAGAAGTTAAGGACGCATGGGATAAATTACCCGGCACACGATCTCGAGCTGGCTGATGTTTTTCATGTTTACCCTAATGATACATTATATTTTGGGAGAGAATTTTGTGGTTTTCCCTAACCTCAAATGTCTCAAGTATATATTTACTCAACATGGCCTGAATATGAGATAGTGAAGGTGGGTTGGCTACATTTAGTCTTTTGACATTGATATTGCCTACATACATAGGAAGGGAAACGCAGTGTCTGATGCATTGAGCAAGAGGACTGAGATACAAGAATTCAATAAGGCTAGCAATGAGTGACAACCTATGGCTCTATTCTCTGAGATGCATTTGGAGGTGGACAAAATATAGGGGTAGATGTTTCTATCTTATGTAGATCTTAGTTCTACTCTTCTTGATCAAGTGTTAATGATGTAGCTATCATATTCAAGGGACCTAATCCTATTAGGGAGTGTTTTAGGAGAGGTCCCTATTCCTAGATGGACAGTAGTCTTGGATGAGATCTTGTATTTTCATGGATGCGTGTGGGTGTCAGCATACCTATGTGAGGAGCTGATGTGAGATTTTATTTCCTCAGTTTGGGAAGTTCACCCTGGTGTCACCAAGATGTATCGTCATATACCCCTTAAGTATTGGTGTCCAGGTATGAAGAAAGATGTTGATGGGGTTGTCATGAGATGTTCCACCTTTCAGCAGGTGAAGGTGGAGCATCAGCGACCAGCAGAGCTTCGGCAGCAGTTACCCATTCCCTAGTGGAAATGGAACAATGCTGTGATGGACTTCATGATGGTTTTACCGAGGTCACCTCATGGGAATAATGCATTATGGGTTTTCATTGGCAGACTCATGACGGTTTCCCACTTCTTGCTGATCAAGGATACTTTCAGTGTTGATGAGCTAGGAAGGTTGTAATTCTGAGAGATTGTATGTTTACATTGGGTTCAACACTCCATTGAGTCAGACAGAGATGTGTGTTTTACCTCTCGGGTAGGACATGGATTACATAAGGCTTAAGGTACATTGGTATTTTTGAGTACAACATACCATTCCATGAAAGATGGCCTGTCTGAGCATACAATTTAGGTGCTTGAAGACATTCTTCAAGTATGCATACTTAATTTTGGAGGTTCTTGGTAGAAGCACGTAACACTTGTTATGTTTTCCTACAATAATAGTTTTCAGGAAACTATTCATATGACACCTTTTGAGGTGTTGTATAGTAGGCCATATCGATCAACCATATGCTGGCTGGAGGAAAGAGCGACATCTATACTAGGACCTCATCTTGTCCAAGAGACCACTATGAAGATATAGTTGATTTGGAAGAGGATGGATACTACACAGTCACGAAAGATGTCTTATAATGATCAATAGAGATGACCTCTGGAGTTTAAGGTTGGAGATCAGTTTTTTGGTGTGTCACACCCAAGTTAAGACATAGGAGGATTAGGAGGTAGGGTAATCTTTCACCGAGGTATGTCAGATAGTTTGAGGATTTGCAGAGAGTTGGGCCAGTTTCCTATTGGTTACAGTTACCTCAGAGGTACCAGGCTTCGCATGATGTCTTCCATGTTTCTCAGCTTCGACGTTACATCTCAGACCCATCACATGTTTTCCAACCCAAGGTGGTAGAGATTGAGGTGGACGCCTCATTCGAGGAGCGTCCTATCTGGATTGTTGAATGAAGTGTAAAGGTTCTCCATGGATGGTCTATTCCTTTGGTACGAGTGCTACTGAAGCACAAGAAAGTACATGATGAGACCTAGGAGAGGGAGGTCGATGTACGACCACAGTGGCTAGAGCTATTTGAGGATTCTTCTTCTACGCCACCTAACTAAGGAAATTCAGGGTCGAATTTCTCTATAGGGGGTGTTTTTAAGAACATATATATTCTTTTCAAGTATGTTTTATTTTTTAGGTGTTTTTAGAGAAAAAGAGGAGTTTCTAGAAATTTCCGGAGTACGGGCTATGTACTTTAAGTACACACCATGTACCCGGTTGCCATAGATGGCCATATATTTTCCATGTAATGGATGATTAGATGGATGTGTGTGGTGACCTATAGACTTCATAAAAATGAGTTAGAAAAAGGCATGTACACTGTGTGTACATTTAAATAACACACTGTGTACTTTATTTTTTTCATTAAATGGACCAGGGTCGCATCTGATGGACATAACACACTTCTTCTTGACCTATTTCATCCATGAGCATCCATACAGCCGTAGATCTTCTCCAAGCCCCTAACTCGCTATCCATTCTCCAAATAGACCACTGTCAATTGCATTGTAATTTCATTAGTGAGTTATCCTTTCTTCTAGAACATCATCTCTTGATTTCTCCTCTATCACGAGTTATTCTCAGTTGAATGTTTTTAACATATTTATAGATCTACAACGTTCTATGGAGATTCAAGGCCTGAGGTTCACATGCTTCAATCTCACGATTCAGAGGTAGGTGTTTTGTGCCGTTCTATAGTTACTCATTGAGTTATATGTGTAAAAGTGACCAATACCCTCATTCGGGGTATTGCGTGGTAATAATTTTACCCCTTTAATTTTCTTTCTATGCCTTGTTTGATTTCATATAGGATAATTGTTTGATAATATGGTTTTATTTTCCAAGATATAGATGTTTTATCATGTTTTCTTGTTTTGACCGATTCGTCTAGCCTTTCCTGTTAGGTTGCTGCTTCCTTTCCATGCTTTGTATTGTTTGGATGGAGTGATTATTGTCTGGCATGCTATGATATGTTGTAGATTATTTATCCAAGTAGTTCTTGAGGATTACATTGGCTGCCACATATCTTTGTGCACGATTGACTTTCATAGGGCCGTGGGAACATGATGTAGTAGACCATAGAGAGAATGGATGTTGATGGCTTCTCTAGAGTATCTGTTTACAATTAAACTGCGTGATAATAAGGGGGACGAAAATTATGCTCCCCTAGAGTGTCTGTATTTTTCTCAATATGGTCCACAAGGGGAATTTTATGTTGAGTGATTCCTTAGAGTTCCTATTAGATACAGGTATGAGAGCATAAGGGGAATTAATGGTGAGTTCTTTCTTAGAGTGTCATTGTGAAAGATGAACTAGAGGGGTTAGACTGTGTGTACAACCCAGAGGGTTTCTTGTATTTGTTGGTTGAACTAGAGGGGTGAGGCTGTGAGTACTTTCTAGAGGGTTACCTAATTTTCAATAGCTACATACTTGATATATAAAAATGAATACAATTTTAATTGTAGGATTGTTACTATGTGTAATTACTTTATTACTGATTCATTTTGTATATTTCCTTCTATATATATTCACTGGATATTAGGAACAGATCTTTGGGTGGCTGCCTACTGGGATTCATCTCACACTAATTTTGGGTCATGCTTTTGGGCCCAAATAGATTATATTGTCGCAAGTATAGAAAAGTACAAACTCCCTTCTACTTTAGGTACATGATTTCTATAGAGCTGGGGAGTATGGGACCAAGATGGGGCTTGTGATGATGTGGAGCTGTTTACTTTATTTTATTTTGTACTTGGGTTTAGTACTGTATTCCGGCATTGGGATTTTATTAGATTCTTTCATAGACATATGTATCATGAATCATTTATATATGTGTGCTCTAGTTATTACTTCCAGTCTTCTGTTGATTATTGTTGTATGGTGTTATTTCTACTTCCATTATTTCTATCCGTTTTACATCCATTTTGTTATTATACCAATGAGGGCATAGTTTCCCCACTATCACACCCAAGGACATCACTACTAGTTGGCTACCTCTGGTTTTCGGGGAAATGAGCTTGACTCCATCTGACCAACTGGGTACAGGGAGCCTCTGGGGGGTTTTCAAAACCAGAACGTTACTTGATTCTTCTTCGTCAAAAAAGTTCTTCTATATTCTCTCATACCTACTATAATCCATAATTCTGCTATTTTTAGTTGTTACTATAGTATTTTCCTATACTCTCTCTCACTGTCCAAATAGTTTGGTAACTCCACTTGGGATAAAATGCATGATTGTGATTGGTGAATACATTTGGTAGATGACAACAATATGAAATTTTATAGAAGTTGGTGATTTTAGATGAGACACATATTATGTGGAGCACATTAAAGTCATGTAATACACTTGATCAATGTTATAGAACCATGATATTTTTATTGAGGTTGGGATGGTTAGGGACATATTGCTGGAAAAAATCATGAATGTTGGTAAATAGAAAAAATATTGCAGATCATGTCAATTGATACAAGGAATGATCTAAACCTTGGAATCTATTGTATTTAGGTCTGTAGATGTTGCCAGGGGATCGTTAAAATCACGGATAAGAAACGAAGTCTCTAAAAAAAAGAAAACAAAAATTATGTTGGTTTCCTTATACTCTACTTACTACCTGCCAAGTGATCGGAATTGTTCTGGGATCATAGTTTTGTATGATAGACGCTTGAAAAAACATGTGATTGTTTCACAAAGAGAGGACAGACATTGCTAGATGATCAAACCAAACATAAAAAATGGTGGATGGTTGATGTTTGGAATGTTAGTAGTAATCATGCCGACAACATGTTGTATAAATTTTTAGGAGATGATGTATGTGGATGGATCACTTAAATGGATGCTAAATTCAAATTCATTAAAACATATAAATATATTATGGTTTATTGGGTGTAGTTGTGGTTGGAGGATTTATTTTTTTGTTGGTTCTTTCATTGGTTGAAATAAAATACTAATTCAGGGTGTGAATAGTTGAAACAATCACTCTTAAAAAGGTATTGGAGCAACAACATCTTGGAACCAAACTTTAATATCCTAAAGAGGTAATATATGATTCATTTTTTAGTATGGAAATAGTCCATGATATGACCAACAAAAGTGTTCTTGAGGATTACAAAAATTCCAATACTATTCATAATGGTAGGGTACATCCAGATTTAGGTTCTAGCATGAAACAACAGAAATTGATCGATAAGGTGGTGCAGTCTATTCAGGGAACACCATTAAGATTTTAGGATGTGAAGGTTTTCAGCTATGAAGAGCTACTCGGCGCAATAATATTGAATGATTTCAATGTGAAATATGATATTTTTTACCCTATAATTTCAATTATCGGTGGTTTGAAGTACAACGAGAGTGGTTTATGTTACTAGTAATGTTAGTGGAAGATCTGCTATAGACATATTTGCACCCTCTCCAACAACATATGAGTGAATAGGGAGAAATTTTCACATTTCATGTAGTTTGAGGTTCAACAAATAAGATAATTAGGAATTAAGAACACATAATGGGGCTCGGTTACATGGTAGTGAAATATATTAATCCTCAAGAAACACCTAGATTTTGAAAACATGCATTGAAATTTTGGGAGGAGATATACATTCTATTTTAGATTAACAAACATTTATGGTTGTAGATGAAGCAAATGATTTTACTAAAAAATTATTCACAATTTTTTCAATTTGGAAAGGAAAATATTTCCCAAGATTTCTTGAATTAAAGGGTATTGAGAAATATATAGATTTCATTAATATACCTTTAAAAGAAGAAATATTGAATCTAGAAGGAGCCTCCAATAGTTATATTTTTTTCACCCACCACTTGGATTGGGCATGGAATCAATTTGTTACTATTTGTTTTCCTTCTAGACAATCTAGAGATCCTAACATTGGGGAAATTCAAAAATGAGTGGAAAACCCATATTTTTATATTGTAATTGTTATATATAATTAAATGAAAAGTACATGAACATACATCTTCTATTAGGTGTAATAACCAGAAAAAAACAGGATTTTTTAGTTGTATTGGGAGGAATATCTCTTGATCTCATTGAATGTTTTGCAGACATTGGAGAAGACTATTACTTCCACTAAGGAGGTGAAATTCATTTTTTGGAAATTTTTTACAGGGTTTGATTCATTTTTTAATTTCAATAAATGAATGATTTAAAAGTGGGACCATATTTTTATTACCTCACCTTTAGGGTATACTAATTTGGATCTTCTGGTAACTATTGTGGCGGGTTTTGTTAATAAATTAAAGATTATATGTTATCTTATGATGTTTCTCAAGGTACAACGTATGGGGTGTGAGAAAAGACAATTTAACAATGAATTTTTATGTTTTTGGTTTCTATCTGGGGGTAAATAAAAAAAACTGACATAAGAATCACTTGAGGGATATATATGAGTTTGAATTTGGGAATAAGAAGACTTGAGAATCAATTTTGGGCTACAATTTGTTAAGGAAACTAACATAGTTGTAGCTGAATTTTTTTAAGACAAGTTTGGAGATGTCTCGAAAATTTCCAATCAGGGAGGAAAATTATGTTGCATGGTGTTTATAAATACTAGAAGCACACCATTTTTCATAAAGGATCCTATATAGTTTTTATATTTTCATATAACCATTCCATGTTTGGGAAATAGTGAATCCATGGTTTTTCTTAATCTGTAAATTTTTGATGAATAATGATATATGATAGAGTGTACATGGGGAAAGGAGGCTCAAGAACCAATGACCTAGAAGTACCTAGATCATGAAAAAGGTGGGATTTATTATTGAATTCCACATTGGGGAAACATTATTTTTTAGGGGGTGAGAATTTTTAGCAATGTAGGGGCATGTACGTGTGTCTGTGGGGTTATGGTAGTGTGTACTAAGCTTTCCCTAGGAGGGGTAGTTGGCAGGTTGGGTATTAGTTTCAAAGGACAACATTGTAATTTTATATTTTTATTTTGTTAGTGGTTTTATCTAGAATAAGGTTGTAAGTTTGTTAAGGGCTACAGATATAAGTAGGTTGTTATTTTTTCAAGGGTTATAAGAAGGACTGTGTTGGGATGGATTGGGATGAAATTCATTTGATTGTTCTCTTGCTGGGTAGTATGGAGTGGGAAACTATGTGAAGCCACTTCCAAGTTCTAATGAGGAGTGGTCTTCTTCAATAGGGATTATTCTTCATCCAACTACTTGATCTACCTTCTCCCTACCTATAGTAATCAATAACATTATATTTGTTATTATTGCATTCTGTATTTCCCTATTCTTTCTCTAACAATCCTAACTCACAAAATATCCCCCACTTCAATGAATTGTATTTGGATAGTAATTACTCTATATTTATTAAAAAAAATATCAAACTTCTTTCCATGCATGAAATATCAGAACAAACCCATCCATATAATTGTATAATATACTCTACACACAAAGTTTAACGTTCCATGAGAAAGAGAAATAAAAAACAAAATCTAAAAATTTATACTATCTCTCATGAACACATGTTAACACCAATCCATAATAAGATATCCATTTAATCATTATAATATATATTAAAATTCATATGGCACTTAAATATTAATTATTAAATATTTCCAATATAGATAGGATTTTTAATAAAACTAATATAAAATATTGAACTTTCTAATTTATGAAAATAAAAATGAAATAAAATGTATTAAAAATTACAAGAATATCAATTAACATGGTAATGAAAGTATGAGATTAAATAACATTATGAAATACCTCATTTTAATAGAAAGAACATTAAAAAAACCAAAAAATGGACCTACATTAATAATTCTAACTATATAAGAGTATAATAACAAAAAAATGAATTGAATGTGAATAACCATTACTAATAATAACTGTAAGAATAGATGATAAAAACAAAAAAACAAAATTAATTACTAATGATGACTATAAGAATTTAATATTACCAAAATTGAGTCTTCATTGAACCATCATTAATAATGAAATATATTGGAATAAAAATGAACCTTAATTAAACTATCATTTATAATGCAAGAACATACAAAATTTTATAACAAAATATTGAAGAACTAGTATTACTAAATTAATGAACAAAAAGAATTCAAATAATTCAATTAATCTAATCATGTATGTTAATGATTACATTTCAATTGGCAGTGAATCAGATAATCTATGAGATAATGAAAATAACCAAAATAGAACTTATGTGTAGGAAGAAAATCAAAAATTGTATGAGTATTACTAATTACTACAAAAATAAAACCCAATTTACATACTAATATGCACAACCCTAATTACTTTGATTAATTTGAGCCAAAATACATTATTAATTTCCATCCTCAATGATTTGAAAATAATTCTTTAGAATCAAACTAACATAAGAATTATAAAGAAATTGAAACATCTCTGACAGTTTTTTTCTCGATAATATTTAGAAAAACTACATATAAATGTAAAGAATAGTGAGATTTATATCATTTATCAAGTCTCAATGATTTATTATAAAAAACTAGATCGTGTTAAAAACTTCTAAATTTTTATATTTTTACAAGTGAATAAAATTAAAATATCAATGAATAAATGTCTCATGAAACAAAAATTCTGAACAAACCAAAGATATACAGGGAAAAATTAGATGTGGTAAGGTAAAAAAAACCATGAATTTAATCACCACAATAATAAAAAATATATTATAAATAATAAAATATTACTAAAAAAATATTATATGAAGTAAATTTTCAAATTAAATAATAATATAATAATATATTTCCTAAAATGCTCTAAATTGCAATAAAAATAAATCATTTTTTTTAATATTGTAAGCCATAATCTCAATAGGATCGACCAAAAAATAAATATAACAAAAAAGGAATAAATTAAATATATAAAATATTTTTAATTGTATATGAATTACTATATGGATACAAAAAATTTGAAACCACATATAAAAAATGATAAAAAAGTGAATGAGAATCTTGTTTGGATCCTTAAAAGATAATCAACTCATTATGGAATTCATCATCAACATCTAATGAACCAGATTGAATAATAACTAGAGTAAAAAAATTAAAAGAAAATGCGCAGAATAATACCCTATGGATAAAGGAATGAGATGTTGAAAATTTTAATTCATCACCCAAATAAATTGTATTTGATTGTTTAGATCACACAAACAAGTATAATTCCTCAAAACCTGATCATCTTAGGTGAACTTGATGATGGAAATATCTCCACTGAGTAAAATTTTCTAAAGCAATGATATGATAAGTTTTGGGTTTTCATTATATATTTTTGGATGATGATGTAAATACCAAAGCTAATGGTCACGGTGGATATGTTTTTCAATGGGTACTTCTAGGGATCAGGAGGTATAACAAAAGGAACTTTGTGTGATGGATGATGAATTCAAAATGATGGGTGGTTGTTCATGATGATCATGGGTGTACATAAGGTATAATGACAGTTCTTTACATGGTATTCCATAGATGAATGCTAATGGTGGTTTTTGTTTGGAAATAAAATAAGAACTCAGGTTTTCCCTGGATGCTGTTATGTTAGAGATTTTCATGGCGGAGACAAGGAAAGACCTAGGAAGGTGAAAAAAAGAATTCTTATGTATTGAGATAGTATAAAAATATGTATTTATATATTGAATATCATAATTATAGGAAATTATTTATAAAAAAATATTACAATGATTATTAAATGAAACATTGAAAAATATATAATATTTATATTTGAATTAAATTGAAAATTAAAATCAATTAATGGAATATTTTTAATAAAACCAAAAAATCGATATTAACTTAATGTAAAAATAATAATATAAATAAACTTTTGGTTTCAATTGATTGTTGTATGATAAAATATTTTTTGTTAATGACTGGTTTACTACAAAAAATTATATTGATGGAAATAGAATAGTTTTTAGTAGTTTTCATTAATAACTGATATATTTGTTTGTAAAAAATGTTGAAATTAGTATGTAATGAAATATATTTTACTATTGGTTAAATATTTTCTTGTATTGAGAGATCAATATTAAAAAATATATTAATTGGAAGAACAAGTTTTCGTAATTAATATTAATAACAATAATAATTAATAACTATTTGAATTGATCTTTTTACCAACATAAATGTTATTTGACCAGAAATATTTCTTGGTATAAGTCATTTTTAGTGTAATCCTAACATTATATATAATAATTTTTTCTCACTTTAAATATAAACCTAAATAAAATTAATATTAATATTTTAATATATCATTCTTTTATATTTTAAAAATACCGATTTATTAATAATTCTTGATGAAAATAGATATTCAGCTGTAAAATATTTTTTTCATGTATTTATTGGTTTAGGGATTCCTATAATTTCAAAATGATCATTACTTCTTCATCACCAAAATCATAAAAAATCATAAAAATCATGATTAATAATTATGTTAACTTTTATACCCATAATTTTAAGGATGGTAGGAAAATTAATTACATCACTTCATGGAGATGGTAGTCCTCCCAAACACATGATAGATGATTTAAATTTTAAATGGATGGAAATAATGAAATGTAAATTATAAATTATATTTATAGAATTAAAATTAAGTGATAAATATTATATATATATATCATTAACTATTACTATATGACAATTCCTTGGAGTTTATGATGAAAAAAATACATCGTATTATGGAGGCAGTTGTCTGCACATACGAATGTGCAACATAATATTTTTCAATTAGACAGATGTGATTTAAATAAAAGTTATTATATCAAAAAAATAAAAATAAAATATATTTATAATACCAATTTCATATTTCTATGATATTTAAAATAAAATTGGAGGAGTTTGAAGAAGAAATAAATATGGAAGAACTCAGTTAAGAAAATTAAAACATCTTCAAGTGTCCCCATTTGTCTTAAACCTAATGCCTTACTTGGTAGGTATTTTAGTGAGACTAGAACATATAATGAACTATTATAAGTGTTGGGATGTTATTTTTGATGTTATTGGTTGAGATATGGAGCTCAACATGTGTGTACAAGTAAGAAGGGGATATTTCCTTTTATATATTAGTGGAGTGACACCATTATAAATAACATTTAATTTAAAATAATAAAATGTCATCTTCATTCGAATGTCGAACAAAAAATATCATTTTTTATGATAAGGTGAGGGGAGTCTCAAATATAATAATCTAAAAAAAATAATGATATCTTTTTGAGATATTAGATGATTTATCCTTAGTCTAGCCCATTTTAAACCATTTTAACTATTACCCTGACAACTTAACTTTTTACAAAGGTAAATTATTTTTATGACCAAAAATGAAATGGAACATATATTTTTTTTGGATATTATGATTCCTAATTTATAATAAATTTAATTAGATTATATTTATATGGATTTTCGATATTAATTTTAATATAATCACACAAAAATGAATCGAAAAATGTTTTTAGAAAAATGCCATTTAAGAATAGAATCAAATTTATATAATTTTTTATAAAATTTTACTACATGAAATTTATTGAATTAGGGATCAAAAATAGTTTTAAGACATTCATACAAAAAAATTGATATTTCATATTACTTAATTAATATAAAATGACTAAAATAGTTTTTATTATAATAAATTAAATATTATGTCAAAAAAAAAGACATAGTGTGTTTTAATATTCAACATAATAGTTTTATAAAATCTATATGAATCCTAAAACACATATTTGGTTGATAAAAATGTTTTAATTATTTTTAAGTCCTTATAATATCATAATGATGTAATTAAAATTATGAAATGTGAAAATTTTTCATTTTGCACTATTTCCCTAAAAAACCATCTACATTAGAAAAATCAAAAAAAAAATATTCTGAAGAAAATTTTAATACCTTGAATTAAAAAATGAATATCATTTTATGATATTAAAACTATAATATATGGATAATTATATAATCAATTAACCATATATAATATATAAAAAATGGCATGTTAAAAAAAACAAATATATCCAGCTATGAATAATTAAATTTTTACTTTATATAATTAATTGCTTGATTTTATGAAATATGTTTCATTTTATTTTCGCATAATATTTTTAAATATTTTTAAAATCATTATTTACTTTATTTAGTTGATTCTTTTATTAAACTTTATCAAACACATCTTATTTAATAATGTGAATAATATTGTAAAATATCAAGGTGTTACATTTTATATATGTATTTGAATTTATCCCTTTAAAATAAAATATTATAATGGAAACAAATGATGATAATTCAGTCTCAATACATCATCTGGTTCCTAGATATCATTAATTGTTTTGGATATCTTAAAAAACCTTGATAATGTGAGTGATCTTATTCCACACCACATTCCATTATTTTTCTAGAATCTCCTCTAGTTATTCTTCCTAATAGAGATTATGCTCAAGCTATATACCCTCTGAATATTGTATATATGAAGGACCAGATATGTACTTCATTAAAAGAGATATGTGGAACACATCATTCACTATTGAGTGGTTCTTTGGATGTTCATGTTGATAAGCTATAGTTCTGATGTAATCAAGAATCTCATAGTGATAATATATAGGGATCGACTTCCCCTTAATTCCAAATCTCAAAAACATAATTAAATAAAAAAAATTTGTAATTTATAATCTCCAAAATCAAACTCTATATATCATTGATGAATTCACTTATAATTTCTTTACTAAAATCTTCTTATTATGATGTGATGATAAATGGATATAACATTTTTTTCCAATTTCTAAGATATCTCATGTCTCAATAACTTTTTTACCTCTGAATTCACCAAAATATATTGGATTTATTCACTTATTTCAATAGAAGTATTCATTAGGATCCATCGGAATTATATAGTGGATGTTATTATTTTTGAAAATTTTTCTAGAGGATGGTATTGTTCCCAACAACCGTAAAAATCCACAAGAATCATATCTTAACATATATAATAGGGTATCAACGGTTCTTTTATATTTACTACACATTAGATGATTAGATATAGAAAAAAAATTCAATTCTTTATTAAATGATTTCTATAGACTTCATACCAATATTTTGTTAAACCATGGATTTAAATTAGATATGATTCATTGTGGAACTCCATGAAACCATAAAACATCCTTAATTAATATCCTGTAATGTTTTCATGTTTTAGAGTATATCTTGTAGTAGTGAAATTCATTATAATTAAATGTATATTAACTAAAAATAAAATTGTGGTATGGTAGTTTGATGGTTTATAAAGTCCAAATAAGAATTATATGTATATTTTTTATATTTAAATATGGGTATGGGTAAAGATTTCATCATCCCCATAGAATTATGATTTTCATCTTTTATTTTTGTGATAGTAGGAATCATGATACATACCCTTGAATATCCCATGTCATGCTTTCCCACTAGATATTATCTTTAGGATCACTATATATCAATGTGACTAAAGGATGGATAAATATTGAGTTACTATATACTTAATATAATAGATTGTTCTATAATTATTTCTTTTAAGGGATACATATTCTATTAAGAAATCCTATAATTCTATAATGGTCATGGTTGATTTTTAGAATAATTTATACATTATTTTTCTGTTAAAAATCTTCTAGATAAGTCTTTTTAATCAATACATGAAGTGGTAGTTAAATGTTCATTTGATAAACAATGGATTTCTCTACTTCCATCACGATTTCCAGTTCCATATTTTGAAAACTCATAACTATTGGATCTTTTTCAATCCAACTAATAGAGAAAACCCCAAGGTCCTTCATAATCATAGTAAGAGTCACATTTGTTCATTTTTTTGGTGGTAATGTATTGAGAATCAATAATCATTACTCAAATATAACCATATCATTTGGAAAATATTGAACACTATTTTATTCTAAATATATAATTCATTTTTTATTATATATAAATTCTTCAAAAAAATATCACTATAAAGGTAATTCCTTTATTTTTTCCAGTATAGAAATTCCAACATCCAACTCCAAATCATGAGTGGAAAAATGATTAAAATGATCCTCATAATTGTCTGATACATAAACTCTAACTGTGTCATTATACAAGAGGTAATATCCAAGTTACTTCTTTTTTCCATCATTATATATCACAAATCCTTCTCTACTCTAGGTTATTGGGTGAAAATGTGCAGTTATTCACCATCTCTTAAGTTGAATTAAATTATATTCACACTTATCTATCCAATAGAACATGAATCATGTACACATCAGATTAGTAATTTGATTTTATAACCATAAGATGTTTAAATTAATTTATTTATAACATCTATTTAATCCCGTAAAGCTATATATCTTAGTCATAGTGGTTAGTCTGATCCATTTCCTAATAACCTTCAGTACTGATGGATATAGAGTTATACACATGCTTGTAATTACATAATCTATTCATGAAAATTTATGTAGCCATAAATCACCCTTTATTAATTTTTCATACACCTTATCCTTACTCCAGACCTTCAACAAATTCCACAAATGATATTCACACTCTTATTTTATCTTCGAATATAAAGGAATATAATCCAAAAAAATACCCTAAACTGCTCAATATAATCTCTAAATACTTTATTCATCAAATTAATGAATATAACATAGGTTTGTGTATATAAAAATGTAATCACTATAAATTCACAGAATTTATACCTCTTACAATAATTTTTCTTTGGTATATTATCTCATTTGGACCTTAAAGAATTATTTCCACATCAAATATTAATCATGGAAATGTATTGGTATCTAAATAGTAGATATGAATGTCATTAATATGTAGTAGATGAAATCTTTTCTTGACAATGGTCTAGTTATGTTACCAATAATCAATGCGATTAATCATTAACCAATATTTATTCATTAAAAACAACATTTACTCCACATGGGGATTAATTAGGAATTATGAATCCCTTTTATAGATTCTCTTAGTGTAACTTTGTTAATTACAACAACTCCATTTGTCCCATTTTATAATATATATTTGAAATAGGATCATCACCATGTATGCCTTCTATTAAAAAATAAATTTCAAGATTCCAAGGAATATATGGAATTTTTTTTATAATTTATCATCATATTTATGAACAATCAGAATGTAAAAAATTATGAGTTTCCCCAAACCATTTTAGATTAATTCCTCTCATGAATAGGTAGTAAGACCCATATAATGGAAGTTATATTTAGTATATGTTCATAATAACCCTTACACTAATAGAAGTCCATATGATTATTTTTAATATCAATTTTGACTCCGTTCCCCAAAAATAGATATGGGATAAACATTTAGAGAGACAACCCATGCTCAAAATCACATCAAATTCATTAATAGAGAGATTAACATGATTTACATGAATCACATTCCTAAAAATTTCAATCAAGTTGGAGCTATAAACATGAGATGAAATTATCATACCTTTAATTTTTTTAATGATAAATCAATATCTAATAATTGATTCGGTGATGTGATATTATCAACAAATTATTAATATATAAAATAGTTGGAATAAATATATGAAAATATTAAATTTAATGTTTATGAATGAATAAATATCTTACCATTTTCCATTTGATTCAGGATATTATAATTTTCTTATAAAAAAATGGTTATTGTGAGTATCAATACATATTAATCTATTTAAGAAATCATATGATTATAAAAATCATTATTAAGATATAATAAATTAAGAAACATTCCTACCAACATATGGGACTTTATTTTTATTCTTTATAACTTCATTTAAACTATGTTTGTTAAAGGTACTATATTATCCTTTCTCATAACCTAATTCCTCAAAAAATAAATGTTTCTTTCATAAAAGCATAGGTTTTATATGATTATCTTAGATAAATATTATATAACATTAGATGAATATTCAATGTATATCAAATTAATACATGCCTAAGAACCAGAAATGTTTAGTGAATTTTTAGAAATTATACATAGTAAAGTTATTTCATGAAATATCTTAATCATCACCAACCATGTTATTAATACGTAATACCTTTATTAGACAAATCACGGTTAAAATATTTTTTAATAACCAGAGGGAATAAAAAGATAGTAAATAGATAGGTCATTTAATTAGTAAGGGTAAACATGGTAGATATCAATATATGATCATTATTTATCAAAATATAAGCACAAAGGTATGTGAACATGTTCATAACTTATAAAAATATAACCAATAAGTCCAAGACTACAAATAATGAGTCAAAAATGCATTGTCATAAAAAATTACATAAGTCACATTGTTGTGGAATCATCAATATTAAATCATGATCCATGATAAATTATTAGAAATAAATTATAAAATTATATGGAATAAAAATATGAATATAAATGAGCCACCTTAGTCAAGGATCATGAACAAGGCTATGATAGAAAATAGAATACTATAGTTGATTCAGTTCACAACTTATTCCAAAAATTCATAATGGATACTATCCCAAATTTAATTTTTTTACTACCCAGTAACAATAATATTATCTTATAAGATATCAATATTTCATTAATTTATTTTTAGACTATATAATTTTATTTCCACCCATCACATAATGAAAATCATATATATTTGTTTAATAATATCATAAAAATATTCATCGTTTCATCATAGATTAATTAAGTCATGGGAATGAAATTGGTTTCAGGAAAACATAATTAAAAAATAATTATCATAATATATCTAAAAAAATAATTGTGACTGTATCATTTGATAATATCCCTATAGAAACATGATATTCCATTAAAAATGTTAACACAGACCAAAAATAATATTATAAAAGAATTATAAATATTTAAAAAAAAATTAAAATAAACTTTATATTGATAAAGATTGAAAAATAAAAAATCCTTGAAAATGTTAATATTTTTTTAAGAACCATTTTAAGTAATAAAAAATATTTCTATATGAATAATGGGTTTTAATGTGGTAAAATTCATTCACGTTTTATGTATTTTATTTAATTTTTTTCCCACACTTTCATAATGAAAGGAAAAAATGGCATATATGAAAGGTGAAAAAAAGATTCATTTAAAGGAATTGAAAATAAATTCAAATATAGTGGTAAAATTAAATTGTTAATATTTTTTATATAGATAATATCTCTCATATTTATTTTAATAACATGAATATCGAATAGAAATATTCTAGAATGAAAAAAAATCAGTTGACTTTTCATAGCAATATTGTTTTTGGGATTTTTGAGTACGGAAGAGGGGAAAAGTTAAAAGAAATACATAATACCTAAAAAGAACCAAATTATAATAACATATTTTAGGATTGATAAAAATATAATACAAAATTACCTCAATGTAAATTGAAACAAAAAACAATATCAATAAAAATGATATTATATCCTAAAAACATATTTCAAGTCACGAATTGATTCACACGTAGTTTGAAAAACTATATAATAAAATTATATTTATTAAAAGTATAGAATATAAAATTTTAAAAATATATTTTATAATATATCATTACCCTAAAATTTTCAATTACACATTATTTAACAATTCATTACTGAAATCAATATTTTGTAGTCAATAGTTCTATTTTCTATTTTTGTTTTAGTTTGTAGATTATAGTCTTTACACCTAGGTCATGGTTTCATCATATCCAGAATCTAAATCTTGTAGAAATATCATATTTTTTCATTATATACTATTTTAAATTATCTATTTAATGATTTGATGAAAAATAAATGATCTTTCTTAATAGTGTGGGTGGTCGGCAAGTACATACCTGTTATGTTTTCAATTTTCAATAGATGTTATAAAATAATGTAATGTTATATTTTTAATTTTATATTTTTTAATTATTTTATAAATATCATATATATTAATTAAATTAAATTATTTTACTATCAATGGGATATATATCTTCATAGAGGCCATAGTTCGATCATATTCCAGAGAAACACTATAATTCTCCATTACCTGGATAAGAATTTTATATTAGTTATTACTTCAAAAAAATAATATTTAATTATATTTATGATTTTTATTTCATCATGATTGGATGAATATTATTTATTCTATGAAGGTGGATAATTTTCTTGAAATAACATGATTTAGATAATTACTTCTTCTTTTGGTGTCCTCCTTTGGTTAATACCTTAAGAATTATTTGGTTTATTATTTAGTGAGACTATACCCTATAGGATGTGTGAAGGATATTTGGGATGTTATTTTGGGTATATGTCACATTATATAATTTTATAAATGTTTGGGGATAATTTAGTATAAGAGGATTATTTTTATATATGAGACATGTGATACCCTTATAAATTCCCTTAACAATAAAATAATATACAGTCATTTTCATGGTTTAGTGGAAGAAAATAAGCCCAATTTCAATGAAGAGGCATGGTAGGTAAAAATATATTAAAAAACTCTAATAATGATAAGGTGTTTGTGGTAATAAATGACATATCACTTACTTTAACCCATTTTAACAATAAATATAACAACTCGACTTTTTTACAATGGGAACAAATTTTGGTGGACAAAAAAGAGAGTTTCTTTATAAAAAATATGGAAATGAGAGTTCAAAATATGGATTCTATTTTATTAGATTAAATTTAAAAAATCCTTATAAAGTATTTTTAATATTATAATGAAAAATTTAATGAGAAATAGATTTTATAAAATCCTTATTTTATTCATAAAAAAGATTTTATAAAACAAAATAATGTAAAAATTAATATACATGTATTTTTTTATTATGGATGGAAAATATTTTTTTAGAAATTTGGAATAAATAAAAAACCAAATAGATCATAGTGAATATTTTATTAAAGTAAATGTCATAAATTTTTTTATAAGAATAAATTATACTTACCTTCGAAAAGGTCAGGCATTAGCTTTTAAATTAAACATACTAGATTTAAATATTTTATTGTGCTAATTAAAAACATCCGTGGTCAATCCAAACCATTCCAATATTTTCCTTTCATGATTATATCATTATAATTTTTAAAATCTATTTATTTTTGTAAAATCATTATTTTTCACCATTCACTTAAAAGGTCAGCTATTTTAGAAAAATCATAGAATCCACTTGTAAATAATTTTGATAGGCTAAATTAAAAAAGAAGTTCATATTATCAAATTAATATTATATATCATAGAAATTTAACTTTTAAATAATATATATATCTATAATATTTATTGAAACAATTTTTTTTTTAAAAATTTGTTAATTGATGAATATTTAAAAAAAAATCTTATAATTCATTATTCAATTTTACTAATTATGATTCATTTAATTATCACATAAAAAATTTATATTTTTATTATGATAAATTTTTTTTCTTTATATCACTATTTCATGCAGTAAAAGTTATCATACACATAAAATTTTATAAAAGTAAATATATTTTAAAATCTCAAGGTGTTACATTTCTCAGTTTCAAGTATACTATGAGTTTTTTAAACAAAAATCAAATTTACATAAAAACATGTGCTTTCAGTCATAGTAAACACATATTGTATAATATTTACATGTAGTTTTTTCAAAAAATCCATAAATAAATCACTGATAATTTTCTCAATGTTTTAAGACAACCGAATTGAGTATTCCTTTTTTGAGTATGTGATGCATGTTTAGAAGTTAAATTTCATATTTATTCTGAAAAATGTAACCCTTAATCAATCCATCCACACCATGATTCATGTTGATATGAGGTGAATTTATACACGTCAAAAATGAATCATACATCAATTTCCTAAAGTATCAGAACAATTTGTGTGCATTTTCGTGGTTTTTACTACAAGATGTGTCTTTTAGACCAATTCATAATATAATCAATGAACTACAACTCATTCTGGCCACAATGTGTGTTAGATTGATGTGAAGTTAATTCCTCTACATTCAGAACTATCCTCATATATATTTTTCCGAAATTATCAAGAATTCTACTTTGATTTTTCTCAATTTTGATTATGTGACTATTTTTCTGATCTAAAATGTTAGTTTTATACTTAAAACACACAATTTAAGTCATATCAACTATACGATGTGTAAAATTTTTGTGCGATAGATTACTACATGTAATAATATTATAATAGATTATTAATCTAATGTATATAGATAAGTTGGAAGCATTTTTTTAATTTTGAGTATGTGGGACATATTTTGATTCTAAAAGTCACATTCAAATAAAAAACATGAACATTTAGTAATAATAACAATGTAGTGTGTATGATTTAATTATGGTTAATTACAATAAGTCAAAAATAACTCAAGAATATTTTCACTAATGTATCGAGAATATTTGAATATGTTTCATTAGTTTTGTGTATATGATTTGAAATTTAAATTAAAATGTCACTTTTAAAAGGAGATATGCACTTGATGTCATAAGGACCACACCTTATGTTGGATTAAACTAATATTAATTCTAATTGTTGAAAATTAATCATGGATTGTTAATGAATTTCTCAATAAACTATGAGCATATTTTCATAGTAATGATTATTTGATGCATATTTTGAACTGAAATATCACTTTTAAACTAACAATAAGAAAATTCAATCAATCCAGTCAAACAATAAATCAGGTTGGTGTGTGTTTTAGATCTATGTTACAATAATTTATTATTGATCACCTTCCAAAATTATAAAGAAAATTCATGGTTTTTTTTCTATTTTTGAATATTTAAACTGTGTTTTGAACTGAAATTTTACCTAATACTAAAAACATGTACTTTGGAGAATTATTATTACTTATTTATTTAAAGTAACACATAAGAGATCAAATCTACCTAGAAACCAGACTAAAAAAATAGAAAAATCAAGGAGGTCTATAGATGTGAAGACCAAGAACATCCCAATAGAAACATCCACACTGCCCGGAGAAATGGATGCAAGGGAGTTAAACATCAAAAGAGAAGATTCAGGGGGTTCCCTAGAGGCTAATAAGTCAGCCAGATGGTTACCCTCCCACTATGTTCGAAGGATCTCGGTGTCATGAGAGTGAAGTGTCCTACATTTGTATATGAGATAGGTAATATTATGTGGATGACAGATATATCCCTTAAGGGAACCCTAGATGGTTTTAGAGTCCACCTCCACTAATGCCAGGGGAAGAGCATTTGAGAGCCAAATCTCTATACTGTTATGCATGGCCTTTTCTCCAGCCAAAAGGGAGTCATCATCCCCATAGTAAGCATTGATAGAAAATATAATATAACTATAAGGGTCCCAAAAAAAACCTCCTCCCCTCATACCCCCTAGATGCAAGCCCCATCAGTGTTAATCTTGAGCCCACATGATGGAGGGTACCATTTATCCTAGGATCTAGACTACGTAGGGGTTAAAGGGACTGAAGATCATGAGCTACAGGTGTAACGACAATGGGAAGGAATGGTTTCATGAAATTTATGAAGATAATACATATCATATATAAGAAACCTAGAATGGAGGAGAAAAATGTGGAGAGAGGGGTGAGTCTCGTGATGTTTTGCTTATTGCATGCCTGCCAAATACACCAGAAGCCCATGTTAAGAAGGATATACCATCTATATTCTTCATGTTTTGTGGGCGTTCCACTAAACCAATTCTGAAATAACACCACATGGGAAGAAACCACCCATGAAACATCTATAAAACCCCTAATCATGTTCCATAAATGGAAATCCCAGTCACTTTGGAAGAAAATGTGGAGAGAAGTCTCCTATTTGGGGACTGAACAACAAAATAATCTCGAGGAATAGGGAATACCATTTGGTTTAATGTCCATATACATTGGAATAGTGTTGGATAGAATTCTCCAGATAATGAAATTTCACATGGATGGGATATATTTGTACTATAGAAACATTGTCCCAGTGGTCGCTGGATGGCTTTTTGAGCATGTTGTTTCTATCATTCAATTTCTAAAATTGAAGTCCATTTTATTCTTATATGTCATAAATAAACAATGAGTTTTTTCATAAGGTATGTATGAAATTAGAGTGTGATTCTAAAATTTGGTGTATGTGATATGTATTTTGAATAATAATATTGTTTTCTTGAATGATACTAATAATTTTTTTTCTTATACCTTCTTTGATAGAATCCTTTTGATTGTAAAGAATATATCCAAAATAATGAATTAAAATGATAAGAAAATTTACTAAATAATATATTTACAAACCATCTATTCATGATCTCTATCAAATAAAAAAATGATGAATGTGATATGAAATCATATCATATTGGTGTTTGGTAGAATCTAACACCATTTATGATAGACCCTTATTCTTAATCAAATATACTTATTATTTTTACTATGTGGGTTTTTGAAAATCATAGGAGTACTTAAAAAGTATATAAATATTTTTTTAATTAATATTCTAAATAAAATTGAAATTACATTCAAAAAATAACTATAAGGATTCTAGTTTTTTTATCAAATAATATATATTCCAAAAATTTAAAAATTTGAATTTATTTTATTATATTATTTCAAACGCTATAGAAACAATGATACAATTATGTAGTTTGTTTTGGTATATGTTTTAGTAGTGAAACATTTAATTTATACCATTATAATTTTCCAATTGAATTAATCTATAGGCTTATTATGTGAATTTTCTGTCCTCATACCATGGGTTTGGTGATTAATAAACACTGCCAAATAATAACAAAATTCTTGTTTAAACATAATAAAAAAAATTTAATAATAATTTTTTTTAAATAATGAATGTAGTGTATTAAAAAAATTCTAAACTACAAGAAATGTGTTTTATTTACGATATATATATATTCTTTGGATTAAAAAAAATATATTCTATGTATCTACATTGATCTTAATGAGAATATTGTGACTCATAAAAAAGGAATATAGAATAGAGAAAAACAAAAATAAATTATATATGATTATCTTGTAATATTTTATGTTAACATTATATTTATCTAAAAGCGAATTTATTTTGTAATTTTCATTTCTAATACTTTGAATAATTTGCATACTTGTAAGACATTTTGGTCTTCCTTTGTTTTTTTGTGTTGAAGAGACATGGATACTAGTGAATCCAAAATCTTCCTCAAAGGGGGTTCTCTTTAAATTTTTTTGAAATATAAAACTATAGAAAATAATATTTTTGTTAAACTATAATTATAGTAGTTCATCGATTATTAAAAAAACATGTTATTAAAATTTACCTAGTGTGTACATTCAAAAATTAGGATCTTAACAATTTTTACTTCATTTATATTGCCATTACCAATATTGTTAGTAATGGAATATCCATATATTTGTTCATTAAATTCTATGCATTATATATTTTTATTTAGAAACATTTTATTTTCTTGAACATTTTATTTTAATAAAATTGATATTAGAATTAGTTCAGTAAAGTTACTCTAAGAAGTTATTTTTGGTCTATTAATTAACCCATTAGAATTTCTATATTTGGCCTTCTATTTCTTAACATGTTTATACTTATATAAAAAATTATTTAATCCATTTATTTATTCATTAAAAATAAAAAAAATATTTTAGTAGATAATAAATTTTAATGAGAATACCTAATTATCATTATTTATAAATATTCTATTAAAAATAAATTCAACAAATATTTCTGTAACTAGTTTTACCATTGTTTAAACATCAACATCATCAAGGGGAATAAGTAACTTGTCGCTATAATCGTGGGGGAAATGAATCCTTACTCTCACATGATATTTTAGAATTATTTTATTGTGATGCATGTCACATTTGATATTTTACATTGTACATCCCAGAAAAATGTGTGGAGTTGGTGAAAATGGATAAAAATAATAATAAATTTCAGGTGGGGATGGGTAGTCTCAAGTATTCATTGTATGGAAAGAATTCCATTAAGACCATTGGGTCCTTTAATTTTAAAAAGCCTACGGGCCATGTATAGGTTCCCATTCAACCAATAAAATGGGGATTATAAAAAATTAATATAAAAATAAAGGCCATCGGGCCATTCAGGTAGAAATACAAATTTTATCATGTGGAATTTTAGTATAATAAATATGTCTTTTGTTTAATTCACATATAGTAGAATGTGATATCATCTATCCAATTAACTAAATTTTGGTTGGCTAATGAGTGATATGGTTAGCCTCAAATGTGGGGTGTTTCTTATAATTGAGTTAACTACTATGTTGATTCTTCATTTTTATCATTTCTAAAGAAATTGGTCAATCACACCAGAATACCAACAAAAATTTTATCACAAAGAATATATTTTCCTTTATATATTACAGTTTATCATTTATATTCCCCTATATCATTGATTTCTCAATGAATGATTTGGTTGGAACTCCCAAACCTATATTTTTAGCATGAATATACAATTTAGGCTTCTTGAAATCCACTAAATGTAGTAATTTATTCAGTAAAATTGATGAAAATTATTATTTCTAAATGAAATAGACAATATTGGAAAATATTAAGCCATTATTATGAATTTGTTGGTGAAAAATATATATTTTTATGTTTTACTTATAAATTTTCCCATGTTTTCTATGAGTTTTCATCGACTTTTTAATCCTCTTAATTCATATAAAAATCATTCTATAACACATAACATGGGATGGAAGTGGTTGTAGATTAGGGTTTATTAATAATTATATAAATAAATGAACATTAATATGTTGTTTTTAAATATCACATAAAAGTTATATTGTTAACTTAAACATCTTATCATTTCATTCAAGTGATTTATACCCAATCATTTCTTTATGTTCAGGGTATGTAGGATTCAATGGATGCTATTTATTTTCTACACTACATTTATATAACAACAATTATAAATTCTTAAGAAAAATTATTAATACAAGTAATATAAAATAAAATATTACCATTTGAAATATACCATATAAGCTTCATCATCATGATGACCAATGAATGTATCCAAGGTGTATTGTTTTATGATATGTTTTTTATAGAAAATTTGTGGGGGTTTAACTATTCCTTTGATATCCTTAATATGTTGTTTAATAAGAATTGTATGAAATTATCTACGATCATTATCATGGACCCTTAGAAAAAAAATTTCTAATAGTAATCTAATATAAATTTCCTCAGCATGGGATAATGAGGAGTAAATCAATATTTCAAATTTTTAACTCTTTTTGTAACAATAGTGATAATATATTATAATGTAACGATAAACTTTAAATATTATTTTCCTTAATGATGGAACAACATTGTGCAATGTAGATTTATCAATTGGAATATGAATTCGACTGTGAAAACTAATAACATTAATCTTTTTGGTATTAATTGGTTATCTATGTTCATTTCATCCAATATCAATTTTTGGTCTTTAACTTGTTGCCTTATTTATTGTTACATAGATAATCATAATCCACTACATTTGTCTCTTTTAAACCATATTTTATTTACATTAAATAATTTATTAATTTTCATTATTATGAATATTTCATTCATTGACATTGGTAGCAACATCATGTTGAGAATCCATTATTTCTACATGTAAAAAAACATTCAACTTTGATAACATAAATACCATAGTGAATGAATTATATTACGAGGAAAAATTTTGTCTATAAAAAACCAATAATATATTTTGAAAATTATCATGGATATATATTTTTAAAATGATTAATGGATTTTGATCCTCTATCAAGTAAACATTTTCCATCTATATTGTCCCCCTAACATGCAAGTCACCATCAACAATGAAACCACCAAAAAATGATTTTGATATTCTAATGAATCGAATGACATCATTGTAATTTTTATTTTACCATATAGTTTTTTAGACGACAATAGAACAAAAGAACAATTTTTGTTTATATGGTGTGGGGAATAAAATATATGTACTTCATATGATGCCCTTGTGAACAATGAATCCTTATAACTTTCTATAATAAAATATACTTTCATGAGACCAGATTCATCAATTTTAACTACACACATATTATATACCCATATGAATTGAAAAATAAGCATGTGGAATGTTTTATAGTAAAACTAATTTTTTAAATGTTTACAAAATATTAAATAATCTCATAAATTGGATTTCTATTATTTGTACTAGAGGCATGCATTGCTTCGACCATAAGATAAACTCTACTCTTTTATGTAAAACTATGTTCATCATGTCTATCATTTTATATTGTATAATTATTAATTACATAACCAATGTAATTTAAAAAAAGTTAACATGGTCTTCTGGATATCTATCAATGAGAAATTGAAAAAATATTAGAGATAAATACAAGAAAATATATTATTAGAACCAACATTTAAACTATTGATTATGTATATTTGATATTAGTCATTAAATACCTTGATTGGTTTAAATGATATAGTTTGTGAGTTTCATCATATGGTTTAAACTGCATATAGCTACGTAAAATGTAAAACTGATTCCCAAACATATTTATAATGCTAATTATGAAAACATATCTTCTTGAAATTCCATGACACATAAGGCTATCATTGAGATGAGATTTTTATACACCAATGTTATCAACAGTAGAAAGCTAGTAGGTGAAATATTTAAGGAAATCCTTAATCATATATCAATATTCAATACAAACTTATAAATAAATAATTTTTTTTGACATTACATCTAAAAATTCTCATATACTGGTCAATACGGTATATTCATCTGTGATGTATAAGAATACATAGTAAGATCACTCATTCCCAGTAATTCATTATAATAAATAATTAATGTCAGTAGAATATATCCATTTTATATAATAAGAAAACAATTTTTTTATAAAGCTATAAATATCTATTGATCTAGAAATTTACTTCATATAACTGTAACATCCCAACTCGATGCACTCAGAATAGTAGCTAAATTGGTTTATTTGGTGACCTCGAGTGTAAATCCCCATTTCTTAGAGGTAGTTTTTTAATAGTGAGCATATATTTCTGAAATTTGGAAAGACTATACCCTCTTTATTAGATTAATTTAATATAAAAAATAAAAAGCAACAAGAATAAAAAATTTCCACATCAAATAACCAATTTCAAAAACTAGGTATGTCCCCACAAACCAATATAGTAAACAAGCCATGTCATAATAGTCTCCAATTTCAAAATGTAACCTATACGTAACACAAAACTGATAATCCCAAAAAAAGGTCTCCACATCTAACACAATACCCTAATCCATGTTTCATAAAATCCTTCCCAACACATCAATTAATAAATATTCGTTTAACCTTATCCATAATTACAACAATGAAGTCTCCTTGTGTACCTATGTCATCCTAAGAAGGGTGTGAGTAAAACATAGTATTCCACTACCAATGACATCTAAAAAAATATTCAGTTTGATAAATAGTGTATGTAGATATACTGGAGAGTATCAGGAAATAAAATTATAGAAAAAACATTTTTAACATAAATATTATCAAATTAATATTTTTGGCTCTCAGGTTCCAAAGTGACACCTGGTGCAACCAACTTTCATCGATCCATTCTGGTCATATAAACCATATACCATATGATATATACTCTTTAAAAAGGGTGCTACATAACTTATTTAAGCCTATATCTGAAGGACCATCGGTCCAAGTACCTATACTATGTCCAATAATATTTGTCCCTAGATCATTCATCATGAATCCAAACAATTCATAAACATCAGTGGATCCAAGAGAATTAGTCTACTATAAGCCCAAATTAGAGGAACCTCAACACAATATCCTATCTAAAAGAATCTTTAGTAATTTTAAAGGATCATTATCATTAACTTTTTTATATAATAATATAAAAATGTGTTCTATTTTCCAAATTCCTTATTAAAAATGGTCCATTATTGTCAAAACCATTAACCCACTTCATATTTAATCCATTTCATCATTTATTCATATAAAAAACTGTTAAATGTTTTTAAAAACATTTTATGAACATAAATATGAATCATTTAACCATTTAATATTTTTCATTTTAACATGAATTAAATATTATAATCTCCAATTTAATCCAAATAGTGCCTTATGGCATGCTAACAAGGAAAGTAACATGTTAGATGTCATTAAAAACAAAAAAAATCATATTTCCCCATTTGAAATACATATTAGTGGTTATACACAACTAATACATCCCATGGGTAAATGTAGGTGCATTATTACAGTCATCAACATGTTTGAATGGATTCATGAAGGGCCTAAGACATCACTTCAAGGCCCAATTTTTTTAAATTAAGGAATCAGGTTCACCACACATCAATGCCATTTCACAGAAAACATAAACATGAAAAATAATGTGATGATGGAAAATCTATTAAACCACATACCTCATGATCATGTAAAATCAATCATCTAAACCCAAAACATGATTTTAAATAAAATTTCAACAAGAAAAAATGTAAATAACTCTATGGTAATTGGTCTTATAAGATAAAGAAGTGAAGAGAAACCCATGCTTTGTAATATCATGAGAATAGATGTAAAAAAAGACTCATTGACTTACCTAGGGGTTCAAATCAAAAAGAAAAATACATCAAATGTTCTAAAATTGATGGAGATAAACCCTTGGAAATGATGAAGAATTTCGAGCACACACTAAGTTATTTGAGTGAAATGGTAGAGAAAATTTGGGGAAAACATATAATTATTAAAAGGGGAAAATGAGAAAATTTTGATTTTTAATTATGTGAAGGGTTTAGGCACACGAGTTTCTAAAAAATTACCTAAATTTAAAAGTTCCTATGCTTAAGAAAAATATATGTAATGTGGTCTTCTAAGACACCTATATGTTTCTGAAAATAGTGTAGAAGCTATGTGAATGACTCTAGACCTGACCCATATGGTTTCCTAGACACTTCGCATGGTTTTTTATACAATTATTCTTTTTAAACCATGCCACATGGCCATGGTGAAAATTAGTTCTAACTATGTAATAAACATTTTCCTTGGGATTTATTGCATAATTTACACATTTTTGAGATCTCAAACCCCGGAAATGTTTCTAAAAGTTTCCCTACTACTGGGAAGCACTGCATTATCCATTTTTAAAAAGAGGTTAACTAAAATTATTATGAAAATATATGCTGAAAATTTTCATGATCTTACTACAAACCCACTATATAAATCTCATCATTGATATACACTCCCTAGTATTACTACGAAACCATGGTATGAAGGTCAGGACACTGGATGACATATTACCTTCCCTTTACCAAAATTCATCCTAAAAAACACCACAATATCACAACAGATGGATGCAATTGTTGGTATTACCCTAATTTGTTCCCACTGTGATATAAATTATTAATTAGATGCCCATAAATTAAAAATTATCCTCAACATTAACATCATCAATTTAAATCACATGAGAAGGGTTAGAGTGATAATTCCAAAGTTATGTTGCAAGAAACATGTCATTCCTAGTACTATACCACTAGAGAAGAGCCAATCGATATGCTACTAGACCAATCCTCTCAACAATCTAGAATATCCAGATGTACCTATGTGTCACCTTTCCCTATTTGTTAATCTAACAATGACATATTCAAATCAATATATGAAACAATACATGGTCACCCACTAAAATCCAAATTAGTCTATGACGTCGATCAATATATGAATTATATCAACAAAGGAAAATATCAATACTCATCCAGATCATATAGAAATTATTCATTATAACAAACATAGAATTTGGACCAAACATCCTTTTTACTCATGCATTCATGAAGAAAAAATGATATTTTCATCGCTTATAATATAATTATTCATATGGATCAATATGAATATTCACTTGGTAATAGTTAGTATAAGTGAAATAAATAACATATACATCCCTCTCCAAACTTCACTAAAATATTGGATGAATTATTTCAGCATTCCCTCTAACACTTATATATTCGGATTTAACTTACTATTTTTCTTTGGCTGGTAAGTTGTAGAAAAAAATAACTCAGCATTGGTCACCTTTCATAAGAAATGAATGAAGAAAAAGGTAAACTTAAGAGGATATTTATGAGAGGACAAAAATCTATAGATTCTTGATTATAGCCTGAGTCTTGACCCCAAAGGGAGAGAGAATGTAGTGATTTAATGAAATTATTGATTGAATTGCCATGGTTTGGGGTTTTAGAGACTAGAGAACGACTGTAATGAGTGAGAGATATTTCAACATTATGTTTCCCTTGGATGAGAATAAGAGAAGGGATTGGAGCTTTGAGTCATTATATTTGAATCTTCAATCTTAATAATCCATGAATGGGATCAGAATTTTGATTCTTTTAGTGTAAAGAACACTCATACTCAGGTGTGGATTCACATCTTAAATATCAATTGGTTGTACTGGTATCCTAGGATTATAAGGGATATTTCTTCCATAGCTGGAAAACAATAATAATAGATAACCAAATGGAAAACCCAATACATGGACACTTTTCAAGGGTTCTTGTTGAATTTTATATGTCCAATACTCTAGTGGAGGAGGTGGTTCTTACCACAAGAGATGTCAGATTTAACATGGATAGTATTTATGAAAGAAAGTCAAAATTATGTGGTGATTTTATGCTATTTGGTCATCTCTCATCTAAATTTAATAAGTATAAGGTATTCACAAAATGTAATCTAAAATGTTATGATGAATCATCATATCGAAGGGTTCTGGATAATGGGAAAGGGAATCCTATCATTTTAAAAACTAGTGCAGGTCCCAGCTTTATTATAACTGATGCTCATCCTATCAAGGTATCCCTTCATAGTCCATAGTCCTTTGCCGACTCAAGTGAGGAGTGTAACACCGCAGGTAAATAAAGAATATAACATTTTTATATTTATCCATATTTGTGAATAAAATATTAATATTACTTTAAACGGGATGTTATGCTCGATGGCGTACCCAATACGCAACAACGAGTTTCTTGGGAATCTTACGTTACACTCTAATAATAAAATAATATTATTCTAAATGGTATTTAATGCCTAGCTGTTGTAATGGCAGGAATGAACAGAACTGACTAAAAAATGATTATATATGTTTTTCAACTATTTTTACTCTTGCAATAAATGTTAGAGGATTAAAAATGCGAATGAATCCAATTTTAAGCGTAGACATTCTAAAATTCTGTAAAAGGTCGATTAACCACAATTTGAAGGTGAAAATCTTTTAAATCCACTTTTTGAGAATTTTATGTGTTATATTTGAGAAAATAAAATTCTTATTTAGAATCGGGACATCAAAATATACTTTGTTTATATTTTTGGTACCTTTCTGATAAAGTTCATTTTTTAATGAAAAGTGAAAAATGTTGTATTTTAATTCAAAAACAATTTTTAATATAGTTTATTTATATGATTAGATTATATTTTAGATTTTTTTTAGAAAAATTAGAATATATTTTTAACATTTACTCCAATAGTGGTCATTGGAATTAATTTCACTTTGAAATTGGACTTAAACTAGTGTCAATCTTTTGATACTTATTGTTTCATAAAAACACGCTATTTGCGCTAATTGCAGGAATTAATAATAAAATTAATTAATGAAGCTTCTATGTTTTGAATTTGGTAAAATAGACGTCATTTTTTAATTCATAATATCAAATATAGCTTAGGGTGAATTTTTGGTATTTTTCTGAAAAACATCAATTTTTGATGAATAGTGAAACCACAAAGTGGTGGTTAAAAAATTTGATTTTTCGTTTAAATGGGACTTTACCACTTCTATGATTTGAATTTCAAAAATCCAATTTAAATGATTTTAACTGTTATGTAAAATGTGGTTCAATGGGATGAAGATAATTTTTGATTTAAAGTAACTTTTAATTTTTATTAATCTCGATTAAAGGTAATTAGTGTGATTTAATGTAAAAATGTTATTATAATAAAATGAAAATATATTGACACTTGTCCTAACCCTATTGGATGAGTTATGGCCGACCAATACAACCCATGGGTCGATTTTTGGTACCCCATGGAGCCACTTGGGTTTGATAATGACATTTATGCCTTTTATTTAAAGTTTAAATAAAAATGTCACAAACATGATTTGTTTTAATAAAAAAAATTTTCACATGGGGTTATACAAGTCATTTTTTTGTCTATAAATATTCATTAGAAATATAAAAAAATTTCTTACATCATGATATTTTTTTTATAATTTTTAGACATTATATATATTAAATTATCTATGACATCATGATGATGCAGCGATTACCTCATTAATTTAGGTTTTAAATAAAATGGAATGAAAATGTAAATTATAACACATACACATGTCCAAAACCTATTGGATGGGTGTATTACGAACCCGTATCACCATAGCCTCTAATTATATCAATTTTGGACCATTAAAATCCGAAAACCATTTGAAAATAAAGTAACATTTTATAATTTACCAAGAGTGCCCCTCCTCTCCTCTTATAAAAGGCCCCCACATCTACCACCTTACCCACACCTCTCAAGCCTTTGGTTCGGCAAATATATGATCCTTTTGTCTCTCCACATCCCTCTCCTCATCCTTGAAGCCTTCACTTAGGCAGGAAGCTCTTCAAGAAACCCTTTTGGTTCAAACCAAAGGGAGTTACCCAATTTTAAGGTAACGTCTTCACTTGTGCTCTTTTGTTTTATTTTACTTCTCCAACCCCCTAAACTCTTTTTATTCATTTCTTTTGTAACAAATCATGTATCTTAAATATAATAGGATGTTTTTATAATAATTATTCGAGCTACACTTACACACACCTTCAACTAATGGTTAAAGATCATACAGTTTCTGTGGATGGTGAATTTCTGCCTCACGAAACGATGATTGTTCAACACTCATATAACACCTTCAAAGGTGGCCATTAAGATGTAACTATGTTTATATATGATATATAATATTTTTATGTTTTACTTAAGCTTCTGTATTTTTCATTTGTGGCATACCTTTATGGATTCCATTATGGGTATACGCGATATCTTCATTTTAGGAAGTGCGGACTACCGCCCCCTCAAAGTGATTTGATTCGTTAATGCCATATGTGGGATGTATAAAGGAAGGATTTAAAGTTATTATATATGATTTTATAAAGGAATTATAATATAACTTTATATCATTATTGTTTTCTATCCATTAAAGTATGAGATAGAAATGAAATTAGCGTTCATGCGTACGTACGGCTTACCGTCTCCATGAACGGTGCATTTCATTTATTATCCTCAAATGTAATGTAATATTATAAGTACATATAATGGATATATATGATGTATGATAAATCTAAAGGATGAATATAATTATGAAATTAAAAATATACACATCTCTCACTTAGTTTTAATTTCATTAATATGACATAGAAATGAATGTAGCGTTCATGCGTACGTACGGCTTACCGTCTCCATGAACAGTGCATTTAATTTCTTACCTCTAAATGATTGTGTAATATTATAAATACATGTATATGATGGATATATATGATATATATGATATAAAAATCTGGAATGTCATTCTGGATATAAAAAACCTTTGACCACACGAAGAACATGTAATTTTAAGAAGTCCACTTTTGACTTAAGAACCAAATATGGACAAAACAAACATTATTAACATAAATGATTACATAATGTATATAACATTCAATAATTGATATAAGATGAATAATGAACTTGAAAAAGGTTCTTAATAATGTATAAATTAACTCATGTTTATTATTCAGGACGTTAATGAACAATCGAGTCAAGTCGGACCCGAGGTAAGGGATCCTACTCCTCTATTTCTTTTTAGGTAGACTCTTTTATGTCATTCCTTTTAAAGATCGTCTTTCTTGTTATTGGGATGTTATTTTATATTCCTATTACTGTAATTTTTATTTTAATATGATGAGATACCATATTCTCTCTCATAAATCCATTTTGTATGTTTTAAGTGACGTCGTTAGGCTGCCGAGTTTTCATAAGGGATTTTTCATCTCACTTTTATTCCCGTGAGATTTATGCTACATTTGCCAAAATTTCCTTTGAGTGGTGTAGGTAATTCCCATTATTTTACTCATTGTGTAATATACTTTCATTTATGAGTATTTACATCAATGTTGTATTGTCTTTCTTTCACGGGGTGCATGTCTCGAAAGATACCCATGTCGGTAAGGGAACCTTTCACCCTTTTCTCTTTAAAAGACTTCTTTTGTTATGTATATTAATTCACATACTATTATGTTGGGATATGTTCTTATATATCCTTATTGATTTAAATTTTATGTCCATGTGATGATATACCCTTTTTATCTCTCATCAATTCATTTTATGAATTTTGTAGTGACGCCGTTAGGCTGTCATATTTTTTGCAAGGGAACTTCTTAACCCAAATTTGATTCTTAGGGATAAACTTGTACTCCATGAATATGTCATTCTATGAATATGTTTGAATAACCTCTGATTTTTTTACACTTAATATCCACTTATATTTCATGTATTCATTTGTCACACATAATTATGTAATTGATTTATCCTTAATCCAAGGATACCGTCTTTGTAAGGGACTTCGTCTCAATCACCTTTCATTGAGGCATTTTTCGTTTTATACAGAAATTTCATTTATACAGTGTATAAAACCCTTTGAATTTTATGTTTATTCAAAAGGAATCTTTTTATATGAAGCATTTTACTAAATGACAAAAGGGAATGTTTTTGTCGTACGTATGCGGCGATAATGACTTCTCTGCCGCCGTGAATATTATTTGAGATTCGACATCCTCTACAAGCCATTACCTTTTAATGAAAAATAAATACCATGTTTTTATTTTCTTTTATTTTGGTATTGAAAATGGTTTTTATAATGGATTTGTTATGTCAATATATTTATGTGATATATTATGATCAATGTGTGGAAATGTTTTCTTTCCAATATATTTTTTTTGTCTTATGATTTTATAATGGTACTTGGACATTATGACGGGTGGTGCCGTGAATACCAGGACAGGTGGTTACGTTATAACCTCCAATGAATTGGGTATGGAAGTCGGCCGTATGGCTATTCCATTAAGTATGTATGCAAGTTGGCCGAATGGTTATTCCATTAAGTGATATGTGTGGAAGTCAACATTATGGTTATTCTACTTAAGTATGCTTATGTCCCAAGTTACCTTTATATGTTATGTGTTCTTTATATGGTTTTTATGATAATATTTTGATTACAAAAGGGTATGTATTGATATTTTATTCAGTGAAGAGTTTTTAGTAATTCATAAAGGTGAAAGTATTACTATGATAAACTATACATGGTTTACTTGTTGTTTTAAGAACTAACAGTTTTCATTCATTGTGTATCCCTTACTGAGCTTTTTATGCTCACCCCAAGTTTTTCTGAAATGTTTTTTTCACAGGACTTAATGTGGAATTGGGTCAAGGATGGGATCAAGGGAATGACATTCCATCTAAAACATGGAACTAGACATGTTTATTTTTAAGAGTTTTTATTTTATGGAAAATTAGTAGAAGTTTCTACATTGTAATCTTTTGAGTTGTAATAGTTATGATATAATTCTCTAAACTCTAAACCTGAAAAGATCCTCAATGTGAATTATTCATTTAATTCAATATTAAGTAAGGTTTAAGGCTGGGTCCTTATAGTTGGTATCAGAGGTCGGTTTAGACAACTTTAGGGATTATGAGTTTTTGTTAGACACATGATTAGTCCCTATATGTATTATTTCAGTTAAATCCTTGTTTTATAACTTTTTTCTGGTCAAGTAATGTTGGTTACGAATGGAAGTAGAAGGATTTCAAACGACATTCCTATCTCTTCCTGATGACATGCTTTCAATAATTATTGCAAAGTCATGTTCGAATGATTGTGAAACTTTTTATAGCATACAACTCACTTGCAAGTAGTTGGTTGAGATATCAAACACCTCCACTATACCTCGTTATCATCATAGATCATGGGTTGTTTTTAGACAAATACTATTTTCACAATATTCTCATATTTTCAAGAAAGGTAAATATTATCAAGGTATTTTCAAATATTTTACCTTATCCGAAGAATTTGAAGCATATTATGATTTTAAATATGGTGCTGAGGAAGGAGACCCTTGTGCAACCTATTTATATTTGATTTTAAAATATAGTCTCTCATCACATACTTATGGTGTTTTAAATGGACCAATAATAGAAAGTTTCAACTCAAATTCTGTTCGACTATTTTATAGAAATCATGTTTTATCAGATTTTTTGGAATTATATGTCATACTTGATTATTTTCCAAAACTGTTTTTCTGTGAACACCCATATGACCCATGTTGTACAACGTGTATTTGGATGGAGGAAGAAAATGATTTTAAAGGATCTCTAAATCATTGTTGTAATGCATGGGACTTCTACCTACGTTAGCAAGATGACGATGAAACCGAGTGGACTCCATGATCAAGGTATGATGCTATTCATTTTGGAAATCTTTTTATTTTATCTTATGGTGGTGAAATAAGACTTCAAGAATTAAGATGTTGAGACCGTAACGAATTTGGATAAAAATGAGAGGTATAAGGACACTATTAAGGTTAAAAAATGTTAGGGTTATTTTTGGAGTTTTATAAAAAGTACAACATGTAGACCGTGTGACAACCCATCGCGTCGGACAAAGCAGCAGGAATCAAACCTACAACCAAAGTGCGACTGGTATTTATCGCCTACCATAGGACTACGTGAAGTCCCTAGTTAGTTTGAATGATTCTTTTTAGTTAGATAATTTTAAGAATTAAGAGTTAGTTCATTTTGGGTTATCTATGGGAATTTATTAACCTATCAAGGAGGATATGTGATTAGGTTAATTACTATTCGATACGAGACATTAAGAGCAACTGATGTTGTTCGGAGATAAATGTTATGATTTAATATGGAAGGCTATGTGAATAAATCCTTCAAATATTTGGGTTTCAATCTTAGTTTGGTTTACTTTGAAGAATTATATGGAATATTTTTTTATTGAATGGTCCTCGTTGAACTTTGGGTTTTGTTGGACCAATTTTGTAGATTAAGAATATATTTTCTTTCTATAAAGGGTTATTCTTTTCTGGATTATCTGATCTTGTACTAACCTTTTTAGTTTTGGTTTTGGTTAAAGTCTAAAGACATGGGAAATATATAGTTATCTTTTGTGGATTAGGTGGTTCTCTATAAGTGGATTATAGTACTCTTAATGAAAACAAGTCTTCTTAAATACTCGTCTTTTGGAGAAAATATGAGTTTGATTAAGGAATATAGTAAAAGTTGGAAGTCTACGTGACATATAAGTATGTTTCATTATGATTTAGTTAGGCTCAAAAATAAATTTTTCAATGAAGAGTAACTTAAAACAAAAATGTTGTCTGTTAACCTTTTCTACTGGGGAATCGAATACCGTTTAACCCATCACAAGTTTGTGGTTTTATTGTGGTTAAATTTCACCTAAACATGCTTTCTATCACTCTCCATCAGAACATGACCATATGTTTTCTCCTCCATGTCCATGTTTTCCTACATGGAATACTAATATGGGTTAACTCGGGTGACCTTTGTACTTATATTTCTTTATTTTAAAGTGATTGTTTTACCGACTATTGTTCCAGTGTGGGACTTTCAAGGATATTTATAAGCCCAATTTTAAAATTGCGAGGAAACAATTCCCAAAAGTGGGGAAGGATGTAACACCACAGGTAAATAAAGAATATGAAATTTTTATATTTTTCCATATTTGTGAATAAAATATTAATATTACTTTAATGGGGATGTTATGCTAGATGGCGTACCCAATACGCAACAACGAGTTTCTTGGGAATCTTATGTTGCACTCTAATAATAAAATAATATTTTTTTAAATGGTAGTTAATGCCTAGACGTTGTAATGGCATGAATGAACATAACTAAATACAAAATGATAATATATGTTTGTCAAATATTTTTACTCTTTACAATAAATGTTAGAGGATTAAAAATGCGAATGAATCCAATTTTAAGCGTAGACATTCTAATATTCTTTAAAAGGACGATTAACTGCCTTTTGAAGGCAAACCCTTTTAAATCAACTTTTTCACAATTTTATGTGTTATATTTGACAAAATAAAATTCTTATTTAGAATCGGGACATCAAAATTTACTTTGTTTAAATTTTTGGTATCTTTCTGATAAAGTTCATTTTTTAATGAATAATGAAAAATGTTGTATTTTAATTCAAAACCTCTTTTTAATCTAGTTTATTTATATGATTAGATTATCTTTTGGATTGTTTTTTAGTAAAATTCAAATATATTTTTACCATTTACTTCAATAGTGGTAACTGGAATTAATTTCACTTTGAAATTGGATTTAAACTAGTGTCAATCTTTTGATACTTATTGTTTCATAAAATCACGCTATTTGCTCTGACAGTGGGAATTAATTATAAAATTAATTAATGCAAGTTATATGTTACGAATTTGGAAAAATATACATCATATTTTAATTCATAATATCAAATATATCTTAGGGTGAATTTTGGGTATTTTTCTGAAATACTTCAATTTTTGCTGAATAGTGAAACCACAAAGTGGTGGTTACAAAATTTGATTTTTCATTTAAATAGGACTTTACCATTTCTATGATTTAAATTTCAAAAATAAAATTTAAATGATTTTAACTGTTAAGTAAAATGTGGTCCAATGGGATGAGAATAATTTTTGATGAAAAGTAACTTTTAGGTTTTATTAATAGCGATTAAAGGTAATTAGTGTGATTTAAGGTAAAAATGATATTATAATAAAATTAAAATACAGTTACACTTTTCCTAACCCTATTTAACGAGTTATGGAAGACCAAGACAAACCATGGGTCGATTTGTGGTACCCCATGGAGCCACTTGGGTTTGATAATGACATTTATGCCTTTTATTTAAAGTTAAAATAAAAATGTCACAAACATGATTTGTTTTACTAAAACAATTTTTTACATGGGGTTATACAAGTCATATTTTTGTCTATAAATATTCATTAGAAAGGTAAAAAGATTTCATACATCATGATATTTTTCTTATAATTTTTAGACATTATATATATTAAATTATTTATGACATCATGATGATGCAGTGATTACCTCATTAATAAAGGATTTAAATAAAATGGAATGATAATGTAAATTCTAAGCCTACACATGTCCAAAACCTATTGGATGGGTGTATTTCGAACCCTTATCACCTTAGCCTCTAATTATATCAATGTGGGACTATTAAAATCCGAAAACCATTTGAAAATAAAGTAACATTTTATACTTGACCAAGAGTGCCCCTCCTCTCCTCTTATAAAAGGCCCCCACCACTACCACCTTACCCACACCTCTCAAGCCTTTGGTTCGGCCAAGCTCTGATATTTTTGTCTCTCCACATCCCTCTCCTCATCCTAGAAGCCTTAAAGTAGGCAGGAAGCTCTTCAAGAAACCCTTTTGGTTCAAACCAAAGGGAGTTACCTAATTTTAAGGCAACGTCTTCACTTGTTCTCTTTTGTATTATTTTACTTCTCCAACCACCTAAAATATTTTTATTAATTTCTTTTGTAACAAATACTGTATCTTCAATATACTAGGATGTTGTTATAATAATTTTTCGAGCTACACTTACACACACCTTCATCTAATGGTTAAAGAACATACAGTTTCTGTGGATGGCGAATTTCTGTCTCACAAAACGATGATTGTTCAACACTCATATAACAACTTCCAAGGTGGGCATTAAGATGTCACTATGTTTATATATGATATATAATATTTTTATTTTTTACTTAAGCTTATGTATTTTTCATTTTTGGCATACCTTTATGGCTTCCATTATGGGGATACACGATATCTTCATTTTAGGAAGTGCGGACTACCGCCCCCTCAAAGTGATTTGATTCTTTAATGCCATATGTGGGATGCATAAATGATAGATTTAATGTTATTATATATTATTTTATACTGGAATTATAATATACCTTTATATCATTATTTTTTTCTATCCATTAAATAATGAGATAGTAATGAAAGTAGTGTTCATGCGTACGTACGACTTACCGTGTCCATGAATGGTGCATTTCCTTTCGAATCCTCAAATGTAATGTACTATTATAATAACATATAATGGATATATATTATGTATGATACATCTAAAGGATGAATATAATTATGGAATTAAAAATATACACATCTCACATTTAGTTTTAATTCCATTAATATGACATAGAAATGAAAGTAGCGTTCATGCGTATGTACGGCTTACCGTCTCCATGAACGGTGCGTTTCATTTCTTACCTCTAAATTATTATGTAATATTATAAATACATGTATATTCTGGATATATATGATATGTATGATATCCAAATCCGGAATGTCATTTTGGATATAAACAACCTTTGACCACATGAACAACATGTAATTGTAAGAAGTCCACTTTTGACTTAAGAACCAAATATCGACAAAACAAACATTATTAACTTAAATGATTACATAATGTTTATAACATGTCAATAATTGATATAAAAGAGATAATTAACTTGAAAATGGTTCTTAATCAAGTATAAATTAACTCAAGTTTATTATTCAGGACATTAAAGAATGATTGAGTCAAGTCGGACTCGAGGTAAGGGATCCTACTCCTCTCTTTCTTTTTAAATACACTCTTTTATGTCATTACTTTTAAATATCATATTTCTTGTTATTTGGATGTTCTTATATATTCCTCTTTCTGTAATTTTTATGTTCATATGACGAGAGGCCATATTCTCTCTCATCAATCCATTTTGGATGTTATAAGTGGCATCGTTAGGCTGCCGAGTTTTCATAAGGGATTTTTCATCTCACGTTTATTCTCGTGATATTTATGATACATTTGCCACAATTTACTTTGAGTGGTGTATTTCCTGCCCATTATTTTAATAATTGTGTAATATACTTTCATTTATGAGTATTTACATCAATGTTGTACTGTCCTTCTTTCACGGGGTGCATGTCTCGAAAGATACCCATATCAGTAAGGGAACCTTTCACCCCCCCTCTTTTTAAAAGACTTCTTTTGTTATGTCTTTTAATTCACATAATATTATGTTGGGATATGTTCTTCTATATCCTTATTGATTTAAATTTAATGTCCATGTGATGTGATACCCTTTTTATCTATCATCAAGTCATTTTCTGAATTTTGTAGTGACGCCGTTAGGCTGTCAAATTTTTTGCAAGGGAACTTCTTAACCCAAATTTGATTCTTTGGGATAAACTTGTACTCCTTAAATATGTCGTTCTATGAATATGTGTGAATAACCTATGATTTTCTTACACTTAATATCCACCTATATTTTGTGTATTCATTTTTCACACATAATTATGTAATTGATTTATCCTTAATCCAAGGATACCGTCTTTGTAAGGGACTTCGTCTCAATCACCTTTCATTGAGGCATTTTTCATTTTATACAAAAATATCTTTTATACGGTGTATAAACCCCTTTGACTTTTATGTTTATTCAAAAGGAATCTTTTTATATGAAGGGTTTTACTAAATGACAAAAGGGAATGTTTTTGTTGTACGTATGCAGCGACAACGACTTCTCCGCCGTCGTGACCATTATTTGAGATTCGACATCCTGTACAAGCCATTACCTTTTAATGAAAAATAAATACCATGTCTTTATTGTCTTTTATATTGGTATTGAAAATGGTTTTTATAATGGATTTGTTATGTCAATATATTTAAGTGATATATTGTGATCAAAGTGTGGAAATGTTTTCTTTCCATTATATTTGTTTTATGTCTTATGATTTTATAATGGTACTTGGACAATATGACGGGTGGTGTCGTGAATACCAGGACGGGTGGTTACGTTATAACCTCCAATGCATTGGGTATGGAAGTTGTCTGTATGGATATTCCATTAAGTATGTATGGAAGTTGGCCGAATGGCTATTCCATTAAGTGATATGTGTGGATGTAGACCTTATGGTTATTCCACTTAAGTATGTTTATGTCCCAAGTTACCTTTATATGTTATGTGTTCATTATATGGGTTTTATGATAATGTTTTGATTACAAAAGGGTAAGTAATGATATTTTATTCAGTGAAGACTTTTTACTACTTCATAAAGGTGAAGGTATTACTTTGATAAAGTATACGTGGTTTACTTGTTGTTTTATGATCTAAAAGTTTTCATTCATTGTGTATCCCTTACTAAGCTTTTTATACTCACCCCAAGTTTTTTTGAAATGTTTTTTTCATAGGACTTAATGTGGAATTGGTTCAAGGATGGGATCAAGGGAATGTCATGCTATCTAAAACATAGAACTAGACATGTTTTTTTTAAGATTTTTTATTTTATGGAAACTTAGTAGAAGTTTCTACATTGTAATCTTTTGAGATGTAATAGTTATGAGCTAATTCTCTAAAACTCTAAACCTGAAAAGATACTCTATGTGAATTATTCATTTAATTCAATATTAAGTAAGGTTTAAGGCTGGGGCCTTATAAGGAGACAATAGGCTTAACCCTGATTTGGCTACACTTATTGATATTGCTGAGTTGGAGATGGATAATAATGACATTATTCTTTAGCATACTTTTAATCACGGTATGGTGGTTGACATGCAGAACATATTCAATGATCCATGAAATATGGATCAATGGATGAGTGATGATGACTCGACCACAAAGGGAGACACCAAGATTGTCCCTATAACTCCCTGACCCCAGTTACCCAGAGTCGGTGCATTATTACATAACATTGGCATGATCACAAAAGATCAACTCTCGAAAGACAGATTAGTTTAGTAGCGTTGGAAACAATAGATACATTCATAAGTCTTACATTACATCATAAAGTGAAAAACTACCATAACATAGTCTCCATAGTCCACTCTCATATCCCCTTCAGACTATCCCTGCAGGTCAGCCATAAAATATTTCTTCACATCCTGGAAAAAATAAAACATAGAAAGGGGTGAGCTCAGATGCTCAGTAAGGATAAAAATATAGCAGAAACATTCATAAATAAACATAAACATTTAAGGAAATGTATATCTTAAACAAAATCATTTTAAACTTGAACTTAAACATAATATGGAAAAAGTAAAATGAAATAATCCCATTTACTTATTCACATGGATATTCTACTAGTTGAATAATAACATGAAATATCAATAACCACTTTCATAATGATGGAATGCATAATGCCAGAATATCACAACCACGTAGACAAGGCCTCGTGCCAAGACTACAAATAAGATTTTGTCAAGGCCTCATGCCAAGACACGAGTTTGTCTCATGATACCTACCGATTCATCAAAGAGCTATAGTGGGATCCATCCGTCACTTACTATGTCCAATGAATTCCTTATAAAAAAGTTTAAACATATCATAAACCATAACATAATCGTATCACATAAAACACGCATAAAGGAAACATAACATTTCCACATTTCAATCAAAAGATAACAATACAACACATTAATATAATAAAAACATTATCAAAACCATTTTCAATACCAAAATAAAAGAAAATTATAACATGGTATTTATTTTTCATTTAAAAAAAATGTTATGGATTGTAGTGGATGCCGAAACTCAAATAATGTTCATGGAGGCAGAGAAGTGGTTGTAACCGCATGCGTAAGACAAACCATTACTTTTTTCGTTTAGTAAAAACTCTTTGTATAAAAATATTCCTTTTAAATAAAAGTAAAAGTCAAAGGGGTTTATACACCATATAAAAGAAAGTTGTGTATAAAACATAATATGCCTCAATGAAAGGAGAATGAGACGATGTCCCTTAAAAAAGATCATTATTTAAATAAAATAGATCTATTATTTGTATTCACTATAAGTACACATAAATAAAGTAAAAATACAAGATATAACATAATAATATCATGACATAATTTGAAAGTAGGAGATTAACCTAAAGAATACAAATTGGGTGAAGATGTTCCCTTACTTCGAGTCCAAAATGACTCAATCATTCTTTAACATCCATGATAATAAACTAGAGTTAATTTATACTCTCTTAAGAACCTTTTTCAATTTCATTATTCCTTTTATATCTCTTATTACCATGTTATGAACATTACGTAATTATTTATGTTAATAACGGTCGTTTTGTCGATCTTTGGTACTTGAGTCAAAAATAAACTTCTTAAAATTACAAGTTGTTCATGTGGTAAAATATCCATTATATCCATAATTATATTCATGATGTTGATATAATATATATAATATATATCTAGTATATACATGCATTTATAATATTACATAACATTTAGAGGTAAGAAATGAAATGCACCGTTCATGGAGACGGTAAGTCGTACGTACGAATGAATGCTACTTTCATTTCTATTTAGTATTTTAATGGAATGAAATCATAATGATATAAGGTTATATTATAATTCCAGTATAATATCATATATAATATCATTTACTCTATCCTTTATATGTACCACATATGGCATTAATGATTCAAATAACATTGAGGGGGCGGTAGTCCGCACTTCCTAAAATAAAATTATCGCGTTTACCCATAATGGAAATAATAATGGTATTCCATAAATGAAAAAAACATAAGAATGACGAAAACATAAACATAATATATATCATATATAAATATAGTGACATATTAATGGCCACCATGAGAGGTGTTAAAATAAGATTGAACAATCATCATTTCGTGAGGCAGTAATTCGCCACCCACAGAAACAGTATGTTCATTAACCATTGGATGAATGTTTGTGTATGTTTAAATCAAATAATTATCATAAAAACATCCTAGTATATTTAATATGCTGTTTTTGTTACAAAATAAAGGAATACAAAGATTTTATGGGGTTTTAGAAGAAAAATAAAACAAAATAACATAATAGAAGACATTACCTTAAAATCGGGATACTCTTTTTGATTTTAGCCAAAGGCTTCCTTGGGAAGACTTCTTCCCAAATTGAGGCTTCTAAGAGTAATATAGGGATGTTGAGAGAGTATTTGGGCAGTAGTTGGCCTATCCAAATGGCTTTGAATGTGTGAATAAGGCGGTAGAGGTGGGGGTCTTTTATAAGAAGAGAGGAGGGGCACTCTTGGAAAGTCAAGAAATGTTACTTTATTAAATAATGATTTTTGGATTTTAAATGTCCCACAATTATATATTTCGAGGATAAGGTGATAGGGGTTCGAAATATTCTGATACAATAGGTTTTTAACAAGTGTAAGTTTTAGATTTTACATTATCTTTTCATTTTATTTAAATCATTAATTAATGAGGTAATCGCTGCATCATCATGGTGTCATAAATAAATTTATTTATTTAATGCCTAAAAATTATAAATAAATTTCCATGATGTAGGAAATATTTTTATCTTTCCAATGAATATTTCTAGTCTAAATTTTAACTTATATAACCCCATGTAATAATTGTTTTATTAAAACAACACATGAATGTGACAATTTTTTTTAGTTTAAATAAAAAGTTATTAATGCCATTTTCCTACACAAGTGGCTCCATGGGGTCCCCAAGTTGACCCATGGATTTTCTTGGTCAGCCATGACTCATAAAATAATGGTAGGAAAAGTGTAAAAAGAATTTCATATTATTATACCATTATATTTACCTTAAATTACACTAATTACCTTTAATCGCGATTAATAAAACATAAAAGTTACTATTCACCAAAAAATTATTTTAATCCCATTGAACCAAATTTTACATCCGAATGACAACCATGTATATCGGATTTTTGAAATTCAATTCATATAAGTGGTAAAGATTCATATAAACGAAAACTCAGTTTTTTAACTACTACTTAGTGGTTTCAATATTCATCAAAAATTGAAGTTTTTCAAAACAATACCAAAAATTCACCCTAAGCTATAAATGATATTACGAATTCAAAAATGATGTCTATTTTAAAAAATTACAAACATATAAGTTTTATTAATTAATTTTATAATCATTTCACGCTGTCAAAACAAATAGCGTGTTTTTATGAAACAATATCAATCAAAAGATTGACAATTGTTTTTGTCCAATTTCAAAGTGAAATTAATTCTGATGACCACCATTGGATGAAATGGTAAAATTATATTCTAGTTATATTTTAATCCCAATAAATAGTATAATTTATCACTATAAATTATTTTGATTAAACAGTGTTGTTTTTAAGTATTTTTCACTATTCATCAAAAATTGGATGTTCTCAGAAAAATACCAAAAATTCAACTTACGCTAATTTCGATATTCCAAATCCAAAAATGAAGTCCATTTTGAAATATAAAATTTATATAATTTCAAAATGTGGGTATTACTATTCATAACGGCTACTTCGATTGGTCGCAGTGTGATAGAATCTCGAACTTGCATATAATGCAAGCTATTGAATTATTGAAAGAGAAGTGTACCATGGAAGCTTGGGGTGTTACATTCTCCCATCCTTCAAATAATTTCATCCTAAAAATTTGAAATTGTTTTTCGAAAATAAAAGTTTGAAAATAGAAAATACCTTTGTGGAAAACCCACATCAGAAATAAGGTTAATAAAAATATAACTTTAAAAGAAAGAAAGAGAAGTGCAAAGGTATCCCGAGATAGCCCATACTAGGATTCTATGAAAATATGGATATGGAGGAAAAAAACCATCAAGGTCTAATGGAGAGTTATAGAAAATAGGATTAGGATAAAGTTAACCACAAGAAAATCACAAACTTGTGATTGGTTAAACAGTCATTGAATCCCCAGTTAGAAAAGTTAACCGAAAACGTTTTTGTTTTAAGTTACCTTTCATAAAGGTGAGGAATTTATTTAAGAGATTTACTAAGAATGTAAGGAATCATACTTACTTGTCATGTAGACTTTTATTCTTTAATAAGTTTTTTCCACAAACCCATCTTTCACTCCAAATGGTAACAGAACTCAAAAATATTCTTTTTTATCTTAATTGTATAATGTTCCAAATATTAACACATACAAGTTAGATTAGGAAAAATATTTTTTAATAACCAGTGACATCCTATAGGCTAGTTGTAGATAATAAAGGCATGTCGCACTATGGTTGTGGGTTCGATTCATGTAGCTTTGTCCGATGCAACGGGTTATCCCCCAACCAACAGGTTGTCCTTTTTCTAAAACTATAGTATTTTAATATTCTAAAAATAGTCTTCAGAAATGATTTAACCTTAAACAATATAATCCAAAGTTCAACTTAATCTATTCTAACCATTATAGTTATCCAAAATAACTCAGTCCAGACTTTCCCTAAAAGGACTCTAAATTTCAAAATCAATTCATTAGATTCCCAAAACAAAGTAAAGATTCTCTTATTGTTACATACTAAAAGTATGATTACCTTCATCATATTAAAACATTAATGAAAACAACAAGTGCTGTAGTAAAATCCTTATATATATCACATTATTCTTATAACGAGAATATAATCCTTGAGTCCAAAACCCCCAATACATTAATTATTCCACTTCAACTGTAGTAACAACATAAGATTGGCCTTGATCCCTTGTCCTTTTCCGAGGTACGTTTCCCTGACTCTTAGGACATTCATTTTAATAATGCCCCATTTCCCTACAATTATAGCATTCAACATTGATAGCCTCTTTCTTTCCCTTGAAATCATGAGCTTGGTGACCTTTTTCTCCACATTTATAAAAAACTCCCATTCCTTTTAGGGAAATACTGGGGTGATTCTTCCCACAATTATCACATAATGGAAAATCCTTCTTTCCCTTTTTCCCTTCATCTGTCTCTTGTTCCACCGTTCTCTTTTTCTCTTTCTTTACTTTATTGTCATAAGATTTAGAGAATTCATTTTCTGTCTTGATAGTACACGAGACAATATCTTCATATGACGAGAATGTTTGTGAGACTAATGCTCGATAGAGAAATTATAACGACCCATACTTTACATACATTGTTAATACTTCAAAATTGAAGCACACTTATTACAACATATGACAAAACCACAAAGGACCGTATAGGTATAGTGTCTTTAGAAACTCGGAAACATAAACAACTGGTTCATTAATCTTCTACAGTGTCTCCCATTTATTTCATCATATCTAGGGTCCCTTTTAGCATATTCTACTTAATATCCATCTTCCTGACCTGGGGAAAAGAAAACATAAAAGGGTGAGCCCAAATGCTCAGCAAGGGCAAATAAAGGAAATAAAAATCATATCATATCTTTTTGAAAATCAAAACCTGCAAAAGAGATCATAATATCTTAACATGGAATAAATCATAGAAGTGAAAATGAGATCCCCATAACATAAAACTTGAAACTTTGTGGCATGCACACATAATCATGGAAAATCATTTCTTGTTAGTCATGACTCATTGCCAAGACTATCTTAGTGGACAAAGTCCCTTTCTGAACCGAGTTCACTCCTCGTTTCAGTCCTGTATCACTGAACCAAAATAACCTTCCGTTCCAGCCATGTCTATCTCATGAGATATAAAATCTTTACCCAATGCATTAGAGGGAGATATAGGTCCCACCCATCTTATAATGAATCCTTTCTTATGTGTGCCACATAATCATAAACCATACATCATAGCGTAACCCATGTAATAAAAATGGGATTCTTAAACAACATGACATCATAAAACAATTCATATAAGGTAATGGAATTCATAAAAATATTTCCATCACAACATAATCAAATCCATGTAATAATAGGGATAAAAACAGAACCCTTTATTATCTTAGATGGAAAATAATTTTGATAAAACACTTGAACTCCATTCTTGAGGAAAATATCCTTTCTTTTTCAAAAACATTTTTCCTTTCTTAACATGTCATAAAACTTTAAACTAAAAGAAGTTGATTAAAAATAAACTTGAAAACTTGTAAAGGAAGCTTCTTGGAAATAATGTTTTAAAAATCCATTCATGCCGTATAAGTCAAAAAAAAAAAATTCTTCGTACTTTTGTCGGAAAAGTCAAAAAGTACCTCGTACGGAAAAACAACAAAAGATTCCTTTCATATTCTTTACTAAAAACTCACCTAAGGGTAAAATTGGATTTAAACTATTGAAAGTGGATGTAAACAATATTACATATTGAGGGAACATGGATGTGGATGATAAAATACACCCCAGTAAATACTTACGAATAAACAATCTCGGATAAAAATGAGATTGTGATATTTCCTTTACCTTAGGTCCGATTAGCTTTGTACGTGTCCGAAGCTCCTGTATAATGGTTTAAATAATGTTATTGACTTATTCCAGAATCATAAATATTTATATGATATCATATATGGTCATATTATTAGCTTCTTGTTAGTAATATTTCATTGTTACTTGTTACTCGGGTCTTTATAACTTTTTGTTCTTATGCGTGTTTTGTCGAGTAAATTCTTATTCTTATCTTTAGGTTATAGATAATTCATTTCCAGAATGGTATTAGTGTATTATATACCATATTCATTCATTCAATTCATTTATATAATCATTATTAAATGAAGATCATGTAGAACGAGTCGCATCACATCGTGGAGACGGTATTCCGTACGTACGCACGAGTGATGATATCGTTCCTATGATCGTGGAATTGTATTGGAGTATATAGATATATTATTTCAGTATCAATATTACTTCATAATAATCATATATAGTTACTAATTACACCATTATACCCATCCTTTTAAGGTTATGGTGGAAAATAGATTACACCACGGCGTGGAGACGGTATTCCGTACGTACGCACGCGCGGTGATTTCATTTTTCCGTAGGATGGATAGAAGGTTAATTAGGGTTGTTTCATATTTATAATAACATACCAGTATGTAATTAATACTGATGTTATTACTTTATCATGAAACAACTAAAGAAGAAGAAGTTGAAGAAGAAAGAAATTGAAAAGATCGGTAATGGTTATTACCTCTTCTTTGAAACGCCTCTTTGAATCCTTCACTTAGGGAACTAAGATTGGTCTTTGAAGAAGACCAGGACCTCTAGGATTATTCTAGGGAAGTGGAGAAGGGAAAATGGCAGGGGTTGGCCGATCTTGAGTGCTCAAATTGGTGTGAGGAGGAGGGGGAGGAGGTGCCCTTTTATAAGGGAGGAGAGGGGCACCTTAGGAATATCTCAAAATATTATTTTATATTAAAGTCAAAATCGGTTTATAATGGTTCCAAAGGGTCTTATTTCGAAGCTAAATTGGGGATGGGTCGAATCCTATCAACCAATAGGATTTAGACAAGTTTAGGGTATTATTTTAACCTTATCAATTAGATTTAACTCTAAGTTAATCAATTTAACTTTTACCGTGTGTTTTTGTTTTCTTTCACTATATGGTTAATACACTTACTATAACATGCCAAACGAACCCCAAATTGTTTATTATTAATATATATATCCTAATCTAAGTCATTTGGCCGAACCTTAGATTTTTAGGAATAAAATAACAATTAATAATATAATATTTGATTTAAAAACTATTTTGTGTCAATTTTGACACTATTTGATATATGATTTTTGTGAAAGTCATAACAGAATTATATGTTCGAACCAAGTTGATTAAATCAACAATAATATATCATAGTAACCTAGAAAATTAGTGTAATTCATAAAAAGTCTTAAATTACATTTATTTTGGTATTTATATTATCAATTTTGTCAATATTTCATTAATAAGATAATTACTGCATCATCTTTGTGTCATAAATAAATTAACTTATTTGATGTCTAAAAATTACAAATAAAATACCATCATGTAGGAAATCTTTTTAGCTTTCTAATGAATATTTACAATCGAATTTATCGTATGTATAACCCCATATTAAAAATGATTTACTTATTAAACTTTGATTTTAACTATTTTAACCCTTCTTTAAATAAATTAATAATAAATGTCCTAATCTAATCCAAGTGGGACTAAATGGTCATATTTTATTCCTAAGTTTGTTTTTGGTCGAATTACACTTGTCCAATAGAATTAGGACATGTGTTAGGGTAATAGTAATATCATATTTACCCTTAGTTACCCTATTTACTATTAACCGCGGTAAAAAACGTAAAAAGTTACTATTCACCAAAAAATTATTTTCATCTCATTGAACCACATTTTAGTCCTTGATATTAACCGTGTCTCTCGGATTTTCGAAATTCCATTCACAGAAGCGGTAAAATTAAGTTTTATGCAAAAATTCAGTTTTTTAACCTACCACTTAGTGGTTTCACTATTCATCAAAAGTTGAATGTTTTCAGAAAAATACCAAAATTTCACCCGAGGCTAATTTCGATATTCTGAGTCCAAAAATGAAGTCCATTTTGAAAAATAAAATTTATAAATTTTCAAAAAGTGGTTATTACTATTCATAACGGCTAGTTTTAATAGGATATTGTTGTTTAGTGAAACTCGGTATTGCGTACGACGCAAGCTATCGAGGAAGGTCGCGATTGCGTGTAAAGCAAGCCAAGCAAGTGTTGTGTAGAAAAAGATTCCTTTGATGATTTATATAACATAAAAGTCTCGGGTGTTACATTCTACCCCCCTTAAAAAGAATTTCGCCCTCGAAATTCGTCACTTTGTAACAAACAGATGAGGATACTTCTCCCTCATCATATCCTCAAGCTCCCATGTAGCTTCTTCAAGTTGGTGGTTCCTCCATAAAACATTCACCAAGCGAGTGGTCTTGTTTCGTAGGACTTTTTCGCTACGATCCAGAATCTCTATCGGTTGTTCTTCATAAGAAAGATCTTGCTCCAGCGGTACAACTTCTGAGCTGAGTACATGTGAAGGATCTGGTATGTACTTTCTCAGGAGAGATACATGGAACACATCGTGAACTTGAGAGAGATTCGGTGGAAGCGCCAATCGGTAAGCTACCTTCCCAACACGATCCAGTATTTCGAAAGGACCGATATATCTAGGGCTCAACTTCCCCTTCTTCCCAAATCTCATAAACCTCTTCCAGGGAGATATTCGTAAGAACACTTTATCACCCACTTCAAACTCTAGGTCTTTTCTTCGGTTGTCGGCATAACTTTTCTGTCGACTCTGAGCTGCTCTTATGTGTTGTTGAATAGATCTGACCTTTTCTGCCATTTCATCAACGAGATCAGGTCCTAATAGCTTTCTTTCCCCAACTTCATCCCAGCAAGTTGGAGTCCTGCATTTCTTTCCATAGAGAGCTTCATAAGGAGCCATCTGAATACTGGAGTGAAAGCTATTATTATAAGAAAATTCCACCAAAGGTAGGTGTTGATCCCAACCTCCTTTGAAATCCATAGAGCAAGCTCTCAACATATCTTCTAGGGTTTGAATTGTTCTCTCAGACTGACCGTCTGTCTGGGGATGATAAGCAGTGCTGAAACTCAACTCTGTATCCAGAGTATGCTGAAGACTTCGCCAGAACTTCGAGGTAAATCTCAGATCTCGATCAGATATAATAGAAAGTGGTACTCCATGCAATCTCACCACTTCCTTTACATATATCCTGGCAAGCTGATCTAGAGAGAAATCCTCTCTAATAGCAATGAAGTGTGCAGACTTTGTAAGACGATCAACTATGACCCAGATAGCATTATTGCCTTTGGATGTTTTAGGAAGTCCTGTGACAAAGTCCATACTGATGTTTTCCCATTTCCATTCGGGTATGGGTAATGGTTGTAACATCCCCTTAGACTTCTGTCTCTCAGCTTTAACTTGTTGACAAACCAAGCATCGAGAGACATATTCAGCAACATCTCTTTTCATGCCATCCCACCAGAAGTACTCTTTCAGGTCCCTATACATCTTCGTGCTTCCAGGATGAATAGAAAATGATGAACTATGAGCCTCATCCAGCAGCTCATTCTTTAATTCGGGGATGGGAGGAACGCAAACCCGATTCCTGAACTTTATTATCCCATCACAATCAAGGTTGAATTCAGGAACATTTCTCACCTTCTTTTGTAACTCGACATCTTCTTTCTGTGCCTCTTTAATCTTCACATGTATAGATGGTTGAACATTCATTTGAGAAAGATAAGATTTTTCCCCTTCCATTATAATTCCAAGATCCATCCTTTGTAAATCCATAAATATTGGATCTTTTGTGATCCTCATCATGGATAAACTAGCATGGTCTTGTCGACTTAATGCATCTGCCACCTTGTTTGCTTTCCAAGGGTGGTAATGGATTGAGCAGTCATAATCCTTAATCAGCTCCAACCATCTTCTTTGGCGCATATTCAGCTCCTTTTGTGTGAAAATATACTTTAAACTTTTATGATCAGTATAAATATCACACCTTTCACCATAAAGGTAATGCCTCCAAATCTTTAATGCCAAGATTACCGCAGCCAACTCCAAATCATGTGTTGGGTAATTTTGCTCATGGATTTTCAACTGTCGTGAGGCATAAGCTATTACCATATCATTTTGCATAAGAACACACCCCAATCCCTTCTTGGATGCATCACTGTAGATCACAAACCTTTCTCCACTACAAGGTAGTGTGAGCACAGGTGCACTGGATAACCTTCTTTTCAACTCCTTGAAATTCTCTTCACATTCCTCTGTCCAGACAAACTTAACTCCTTTACGAGTCAACTTGGTGAGTGGATTAGATAATCGTGAAAAATCTTTTACAAAACGTCGATAATATCCAGCCAAACCAAGAAAACTTCGGATCTCAGTTACTGTTGTTGGTCTTGACCATCTTTCGATAACCTCTGTTTTTGCTGGATCCACAGATATCCCCTCTTTTGATATTATATGACCCAAAAATGCAACTTTTTGAAGCCAAAATTCACACTTGGTAAATTTGGCATAAAGCTTCTCCTTTCTCAGGGTCTTCAATATAATTCTCAAGTGATCTTCATGCTCTTCCTTGCTCTTTGAATAGACAAGAATATCGTCTATAAAGACTACCACAAATTGATCAAGATAGTCTCTAAAGACTCTATTCATTAGATCCATGAAGATAGAAGGGGCATTAGTAAGACCAAATGGCATCACTATAAATTCATAGTGTCCATACCTTGTACGGAAAGCCGTCTTTGGTATATCCTCCCTTTTGACCCTTAATTGATGATATCCTGAATGAAGATCAATCTTGGAAAAGTATTGAGCTCCGCGTAGTTGGTCAAATAAGTCATCAATGCGTGGGAGAGGATATTTGTTCTTGATAGTGATCGTGTTAAGTTCTCGATAATCAATGCAAAGTCTCATTGATCCATCTTTCTTCTTAACAAATAGAACAGGTGCTCCCCAAGGTGACGCACTAGGGCGTATGAATCCCTTATCAAGATTCTCTTGGAGTTGCTTCTTCAATTCCTGCAACTCAATTGGGGCCATTCTATAAGGTGTCTTTGAAATAGGAAAAGCACCCGGTACGAGTTCTATTGAAAACTAAACTTCACGATTTGGTGGAAGACCCGGCAATTCCTCCGGAAAGACATCATCAAACTCCCGTACAATGGGCATATTCTTAATCATGAGTTTCTCACCAACCATTTGAGATAAATAACCTTCATTTAGTGGTATCAAGACCCATAAGATGGAAGAAATTTCCACTGGAAGGTTATATTCATCCTTGCATCGATAGACGATCGTAGATTGATCTGGAATATGAAATGTCACTTCCCTTCTTTGGCAATTGATATGAGCTCCATGTAGAGAAAGCCAATCCATGCCAAGAATCACATCAAATTCCACTAAAGGAAGGATCACAAGATTTGCAGGAAGCACTTTCCCACAAACTTCGATCGGAGAAGAATTATAAACTTTTGATGCGATTGATGTGCCATTAGGTGTTGTCACAGCTAACTCAACATCTAATTGTTGAGGTAATATGGTGATACCCTTAGAAAAGTCTTCAGAAATAAAAGAGTGGGTGGATCCAGAATCAAATAAAACATTTGCTACTTTACAGTGGATGGTAAGTGTACCTTTCACCACATCGTTATCGTACTCCACATCGCTGATAGAAATTGCATGTGACTTTCCTTTGTCTTTAGCCTTAAGAGTTTGTTGACGTCGACCATCATCATCAACCCTTGGATTTTGGCATTGATTGGCATAATGCCCCATCTCCTTGCACTTGAAACATTGAAGTGTAGTAGGTTCATTCTGTGTATCCCTTCCTTTGTTTGCATCATTAGACATCTTCTTCCCATTATCACGGCATTCAAATGCCCGATGGCCTTCCTTTCCACATTTAAAACATTTACTTGTCCCTTTAAGACAACTCCCTACATGTTTCTTTCCACACTTTGAGCATAAGGAAAAGCTCATCTTCTTTTCCGTGTGCTCTTTAGATTTTTCTTTGAATTCCATCTTCCTCTTCTTATCAAACCCATGTGACTGATGGGTTACTCCAATCTCCATCTCGACTTTGAGAGCACATCGAACGATTTCCTCATAGCTATTGAAGTCCCTTATGGCTAACGCCCTTCGAAGAATTGGTTTTAAGCCACTAAAGAATCGATCGATCTTACTCTCAGGTTGGATAATAATACCAGAAGCGTACCTTGCAAGTCTTGTAAAATTTGCTTCATAGGTACTAACAGATTCATCATCCCTTTGCTTCAGTTCAAGGAACTCTTTCTCCATCTTTGTTCGGAGAATACGAGGGAAGTACTTATTGAAAAATAAGTTCTTGAACTCATCCCATTCCATAGACTCAATTTCATCCCTTTGCCTTGTATTCTTAACAATATTCCACCATTGATCAACATCTCCTTCCAAACGATACACTGCTAGGATGACTTTATCATGCTCAGAACATTGAAGAACTGAAAATATCTTTTCAGTAGTACTAATCCATTGTTCAGCAACTAATGGATCAGTAGACCCGCTGAAAGAAGGTGGACACTGCCTCATGAAGGATTCAACTGAATGTTGCTCCCTCCTTTGTTCGTTTGGAAATCCTGCATGATTCATAGCTTGAGAAAGTTGTGTGAGAATGGCTACAAGATTTTTCATTCCAGCTCCCATATCGTTTGGTTGCTCAGGGGGACAATCATTGCATTGCCCATCGCATTCCCCATTAACACGGTTCCTTCGGGTTCCAGCCATTGACTAAAACCAAGAAGAATAGTGTGAGCAACACTAATTATAATAGGAAACCACATAATTCAAGAATAAAATTTTCATGCTTAAGGTCTTATCCTAGGTTATTCAAGGCCATTTCTAAAACACTAAGATTGTGTTCTATGCTTAGACTTATCCTTAGGGTTCTTACTAAGGCTTTCACATCCTAGTTTCCAAAGGTTGACTATACCTTTCCTCTGATACCAACTATAACGACCCATACTTTACATACATTGTTAATACTTCAAAATTGAAGCACACTTATTACAACATATGACAAAACCACAAAGGACCGTATAGGTATAGTGTCTTTAGAAACTGGGAAACATAAACAACTGGTTCATAAATCTTCTACAGTGTCTCCCATTTATTTCATCATATCTAGGGTCCCTTTTAGCATATTCTAATTAATATCCATCTTCCTGACCTGGGGAAAAGAAAACATAAAAGGGTGAGCTCAAATGCTCAGCAAGGGAAAATAAAGGAAATAAAAGTCATATCATATCTTTTTGAAAATCAAAACCTGCAAAAGAGATCATAATATCTTAACATGGAATAAATCATAGAAGTGAAAATGAGATCCCCATAACATAAAACTTGAAACTTTGTGGCATGCACACATAATCATGGAAAAGCATTTCTTGTTAGTCATGACTCATTGCCAAGACTATCTTAGTGGACAAAGTCCCTTTCTGAACCGAGTTCACTCCTCGTTTCAGTCCTGTATCACTGAACCGAAATAACCTTTCGTTCCAGCCATGTCTATCTCATGAGATATAAAATCTTTACCCAATGCATTGGAGGGAGATATAGGTCCCACCCATCTTATAATGAATCCTTTCTTATGTGTGCCACATAATCATAAACCATACATCATAGCGTAACCCATGTAATAAAAATGGGATTCTTAAACAACATGACATCATAAAACAATTCATATATGGTAAAGGAATTCATAAAAATATTTCCATCACAACATAATCAAATCCATGTAATAATAGGGATAAAAACAGAACCCTTTATTATCTTAGATGGAAAATAATTTTGATAAAACACTTGAACTCCATTCTTGAGGAAAATATCCTTTCTTTTTCAAAAACATTTTTCCTTTCTTAACATGTCATAAAACTTTAAACTAAAAGAAGTTGATTAAAAATATACTTGAAAACTTGTAAAGGAAGCTTCTTGGAAATAATGTTTTAAAAATCCATTCATGCCTTATAAGTCAAAAAAAACATTCTTCGTACTTTTGTCGGAAAAGTCAAAAAGTACCTCGTACGGAAAAACGACAAAATATTCCTTTCATATTCTTTACTAAAAACTCACCTAAGGGTAAAATTGGATTTAAACTATTGAAAGTGGATGTAAACAATATTACATATTGAGGGAACATGGATGTGGATGATAAAATACACCCCAGTAAATACTTTCGAATAAACAATCTCGGATAAAAATGAGATTGTGATATTTCCCTTACCTTAGGTCCGATTAGCTTTGTACGTGTCCGAAGCTCCTGTATAATGGTTTAAATAATGTTATTGACTTATTCCAGAATCATACATATTTATATGATATCATATATGGTCATATTATTAGCTTCTTGTTAGTAATATTTCATTGTTACTTGTTACTCGGGTCTTTATAACTTTTTGTTCTTATGCGTGTTTTGTCGAGTAAATTCTTATTCTTATCTTTAGGTTATAGATAATTAATTTCAAGAATGGTATTAGTGTAGTATATACCATATTCATTCATTCAATTCATTTATATAATCATTATTAAATGAAGATCATGTAGAACGAGTCGCATCACATCGTGGAGACGGTATTCCGTACGTACGCACGAGTGATGATATCGTTCCTATGATCGTGGAATTGTATTGGAGTATATAGATATATTATTTCAGTATCAATATTACTTCATAATAATCATATATAGTTACTCATTACACCATTATACCCATCCTTGTAAGGTTATGGTGGAAAATAGATTACACCACGGCGTGGAGACGGTATTCCGTACGTACGCACGCGCGGTGATTTCATTTTTCCGTAGGATGGATAGAAGGTTAATTAGGGTTGTTTCATATTTATAATAACATACCAGTATCTAAGTAATACTTATGTTATTACTTTATCATGAAACAACTAAAGAAGAAGAAGTTGAAGAAGAAAGAAATTGAAAAGATCGGTAATGGTTATTACCTCTTCTTTGAAACGCCTCTTTGAATCCTTCACTTAGGGAACTAAGATTGGTCTTTGAAGAAGACCAGGACCTCTAGGATTATTCTAGGGAAGTGGAGAAGGGAAAATGGCCGGGGTTGGCCGAGCTTGAGTGCTCAAATTGGTGTGAGGAGGAGGGGGAGGAGGTGCCCTTTTATAAGGGAGGAGAGGGGCACCTTAGGAATATCTCAAAATATTATTTTATATTAAAGTCAAAATCGGTTTATAATGGTTCCAAAGGGTCTTATTTCGAAGCTAAAGTGGGGATGGGTCGAAATCCTATCAACCAATAGGATTTAGACAAGTTTAGGGTATTATTTTAACCTTATCAATTAGATTTAACTCTAAGTTAATCAATTTAACTTTTACCGTGTCTTTTTGTTTTCTTTCACTATATGGTTAATACACTTACTATAACATGCCAAACGAACCCCAAATTGTTTATTATTAATATATATATCCTTATCTAAGTCATGTGGCCGAACCTTAGATTTTTAGGAATAAAATAACAATTAATAATATAATATTTGATTTAAAAACTATTTTGTGTCAATTTTGACACTATTTGATATATGATTTTTGTGAAAGTCATAACAGAATTATATGTTCGAACCAAGTTGATTAAATCAACAATAATATATCATAGTAACCTAGAAAATTAGTGTAATTCATAAAAAGTCTTAAATTACATTTATTTTGGTATTTATATTATCAATTTTGTCAATATTTCATTAATAAGATAATTACTGCATCATCTTTGTGTCATAAATAAATTAACTTATTTGATGTCTAAAAATTACAAATAAAATACCATCATGTAGGAAATCTTTTTAGCTTTCTAATGAATATTTAAAATCGAATTTATCGTATGTATAACCCCATATTAAAAACGATTTACTTATTATACTTTGATTTTAACTATTTTAACCCTTCTTTAAATAAATTAATAATAAATGTCCTAATCTAATCCAAGTGGGCCTAAATGGTCATATTTTATTCCTAAGTTTGTTTTTGGTCGAATTACACTTTTCCAATAGAATTAGGACATGTGTTAGGGTAATAGTAATATCATATTTACCCTTAGTTACCCTATTTACTATTAACCGCGGTAAAAAACGTAAAAAGTTACTATTCACCAAAAAATTATTTTCATCTCATTGAACCACATTTTAGTCCTTGATATTAACCGTGTCTCTCGGATTTTCGAAATTCCATTCACAGAAGCGGTAAAATTAAGTTTTATGCAAAAATTCAGTTTTTTAACCTACCACTTAGTGGTTTCACTATTCATCAAAAATTGAAAGTTTTCAGAAAAATACCAAAATTTCACCCTAGGCAAATTTCGATATTCTGAGTCCAAAGATGAAGTCCATTTTGAAAAATAAAATTTATAAATTTTCAAAAAGTGGTTATTACTATTCATAACGGCTAGTTTTAATAGCATATTGTTGTTTAGTGAAACTCGGTATTGCGTACGACGCAAGCTATCGAGGAAGGTCGCGATTGCGTGTAAAGCAAGCCAAGCAAGTGTTGTGTAGAAAAAGATTCCTTTGATGATTTATATAACATAAAAGTCTCGGGTGTTACAGAAATGGTTTTAACCCATCAAAGAAACGATCAATATTACTTCTTGGGTTATGTATATAATCTATATCATGCCTCGATAAACTTGTAAAGTTAGCCTCATAATTTGCGACATTATCATCCTCCTTCTACCTCTGACTCAGAAATTTCCTTTCCATATATGCTCGATGGTCATGTGGAAATTATTTTTCTATGAAAATTTCCTTAATCTACCTCCATTCCATACTTGATACTTCTTCATCTTCCATTGGGTTTTGAATCAGCGACCACCATTGATCGGCATCTCCAGTGAGGCGGTAAACTTCCATGACAACTTTCTCCCTTTCGCTACTCCCCAAGGTGTGGAATATTTTCTCTATGGATTTTATCCATTGCTCAGATACTAAAGAAATTTTAACCCCATTAAACATTGGAGGTTGTTTCCTTATGAAATGATCTAACATTGATCATCCATATTGCAGATCTGGGTGCTCCATATGAGTAAGGTTATTATTCATAACCTGAGTGAGTTGTCCCAATATGGTGATAAGTTGATTAGCACCAGTTGTATCACCAGCTCCACTATAATTATCTTGAACAGGAGTGAAATCCCTACATGGAGTTCTTGCATTGATACAGTTTCCATTCCATCTACTAGGCTCCATTTCTAAACAATCTCATAAACTAGATTAGTTTCTAAATCGAAATACATAATTCCACACTTGTAAAACACTTAACATAAATTTAACAGTTTATGGATATAATCCATAATAAAAAAGTTTTCTTTGAGGAAGTATATACTCATAAACCCTTTACAATGGTTTGTAAAGAAAATGAGAATTATCCTAAGCATATCCCCTGAGAGTGTTGTAACCAAGAGTGCAACAAGGACCGTTCTCATGCACCAGTTCCCATTTGAGTCTATCTCAAAGCGATGTTTTTGAGTTTTAACCCTAGGTACATCTATGCCAAAGCCACCTCTACATGCTCATATCCAGACAGGGATTTATTGCTTGAAAAACTCACAAAAATCTTTATAATACAAAAATTCTCTGATGTTCTTCTAAACTAATCCACAAAGTCTATCTTAGGGCTATGTGCTCTAATCAGAGTTTATCTAAATCTAGCTTCCAAGAATAGTACTAAACTGTCTCTGATACCAACTGTAACACCCCGACCCCAATTACCCAGAGTCGGTGCATTATTACGTAACATTAGCATAATCACAAAAGATGAAGTCTCGAAAGGCCGATTAGTTTAGTAGCCTTAGAAACACTAGATAAATTCATAAGTCTTACATTACATAATAAAGTGAAAAACTACAATAACATAGTCTCCATATTCCACACTCATATCCCCTTCATAATATCCCTATAGGTCAGTCATAAAATATTTCTTCACATCCTGGAAAAAATAAAATATAGAAAGGGGTGAGCTCAGATGCTCAGTAAGGATAACAATATAGCGAAAACTATCATAAATAAACATAAACATTTAATGCAATGTATAACTAAAACAAAAGCCTTTTAAACATGAACATCAGTATAATATGGAAAAATTAAAATGAAATAATTCCATTTTCTTATTCACATGGATATTCTACTAGTCTAATAATCACTTGCAATATCAATAACCACTTTCATAATGATTGAATGCATAATTCCATACTATCATAACCACGTACCCAAGGCCTCGTGCCAAGACTACAAATAAGATTTTGTCAAGGCCTTATGTCAAGACACTACTTTGTCTCATGAGACCTACCGATGCATCGAGGAGCCATAACGGGCTCTACCTGTCACTTACTACGTCCAATGCATTCCTTATGAAAAGGTTTAAACATATCATAAACCATAACATAATCGTATCATATAAATCACGTATAAAGGAAACATAAAATTTACACAATTAAATCACATGATAACAATACAACACATTGATATAATAAAAACATTATCAAAAACATTTTAAATACCAAAATAAAAGAAAATTAAAACTTTGTGTTTATTTTTCATTTAAAAAAAGTTATGGCTTGTAGAGGAAGCTGAAACTCAAATAATGGTCACGGTGGTGGTGAAGTAGTTGTCACCGCATACATAAGACAAAAAATTCCTTTTTTCGTTTATTAAAAATGCTTCGATAAAAATATTCCTTTTGAATAAAAGTAAAAGTCAAAGGGGTTTATACACCGTATAAAAAAGTTGTGTAAATAACAAAATATGCCTCAATGAAAGGAGATTGAGATGAAGTCCCTTAAAAAGATCATTTTTTAAATAAAATATATCTATTATGAGTATTCACTATAAGTACACATAAATATAGTAAAAATACATGATCGAACATAATAATATCATTAAATAATTTGAAAGTAGGAGATTAACCCAATGAACAGAAATTGGGTTAAGAAGTTCCCTTACCTCGTGTCTGACATGAATCGATTGTTCTTTAACCTCATGGAAAATAAACTAGAGTTAATTTATACTTTCTTAAGATCCTTTTCATGTTCATTATTCCTTTAATATCACTTCTTACAATGTTATGAACATTATGTAATTATTTAAGTTAATAATGGTCATTTTGTTGATCTTTGGTACTTGAGTCAAAAATAAACTTCTTAGAATCATAAGTTGTTCAAGTGGTAAAGTATAGATTATATCCAGAATTATATTCATGATTTAGATATCATATATATCATATATATCCATTATATACATGCATTTATAAAATTACATTACATTTAGAGGTAAGAAATGAAATGCACCGTTCATGGAGACGGTAACCCGTACTTACGCATGAACGCTACATTCATTTCTATTTCGTATTTTAATGGATTGAAATAATAATGATATAAGGTTATATTATAATTACAGTATAATATCATATATAATATCATTTACTCCATCATTTATACGTCCCACATATAGAATTAACGATTCAAATCACTTTGAGGGGGCGGTAGTCCGCACTTCCTAAAATGAAATTATCGCATTTACCCAAATTGGAAATAATAAAGGTATTCAGTAAATGAAAAATACAGAAGAATAAGGAAAACATAAACACAATATATATGATATATAAATATAGTGACATCTTAATGTCCACGATGAGAGGTGTTAAAAGAAGATTGAACAATCATCGTTTCGTGAGGCAGTAATTCTCCACCCACAGAAACAGTATGTTCTTTAACCATTGGACGAAAGTGAGTGTAAGAGTAAATCCAATCCTTCTCATAACAACATCCTAGTATATTAAATATACTGGTTTTGTTAAAAAATAATGGAATAAAAATATTTTAAGTGGTTGGAGAAGCAAAATAAAAGAAAAGAACATAAGAGAAGACATTACCTTAAAATTGGGTAACTCTTTTTGATTTGAGCCAAATTCTATTTTGGGAAGACATCTGCCCAATGTGATGCTTCTAGAAGTAAGATAGAGAAGTTTATAGAGTATTTGGGTAGAGGTTGGACGAGTCAAATGGCTTTGAAGGTGTGAATAAGGTGGTAGAAGTGGGGGCCTTTCATAAGAGGAGAGGAGGGGCACTCTTGGAAAGTCAAGAAATGTTACTTTATTATATAATGATTTTCGGATTTTAAAGGTCCCAAAATTATATATTTCTAGGATAAGGTGATAAGGGTTATAAATATACTCATCCAATAGGTTTTGTACAGGTATAAGTCTTATATTTTACATTATCTTATCATTTTATTAAAATAGTTAATTAATGATGTAATCACTGCATAATCATGGTGTCATAAATAAATTTATATATTTTATGACTAAAAATTATAAAAAAAATTACCATGATTTATAAAATATTTTTATCTTTACAATTAATATTTATACTCTAAATTCTAACTTATATTACCCCATGTAATAATTTTTTTAGTAAAACAACACATGTTTGTGACAATTTTATTTTTACTTTAAATAAAATGTTATTATTGTCGTTTTCTTACCCAAGTGGATCCATGGGGTCCCCAAGTTGACCCATGGATTTTATTGTTCATAAATGACCCATAAAATAATGTTAGTACATGTGTAAAGGTAATTTCATATTATTATAACATTATATTTACCTTAAATTACATTAATTACCTTTAATCGTGATTAATAAAACTTAAAAGTTACTATTCAACAAAAAATTGTTTTAAACCCATTAAATGAAATTTTACATCTTAATTACAACCATTTATGTTGGATTTTTGAAATTAAATTCATAGAAGCAGTAAAGATTCATTTAAATGAAAAATCAGTTTTTTAACTACAACTTAGTGGTTTCACTATTCATCAAAAATTGCTGTTTTTCCGAACAATACAAAAAATTCACCCTAAGATATAATTGATACTACGAATTCAAAAATTATTTCTATTTTACAAAATTCTAATCATATTAGTTGAATTAATTAATTCTCACTGTCAAAACAAATAGCGTGTTTTTAAAAAACAATATCAATCAAAAGATTGACAATTATTTATGAGCAATTTCAAAGTGAAATTAATTATAATGACCACCATTGAATAAAATGGTAAAATTATATTCTAATTATACATTAATACAACTCAATAGTACAATTTACCACTATAAATTATTTTTATTAAAACTGTTGTTTTTAAGTATTTTTCACTACTCATCAACAATTGGATGTTCTCAGAAAAATACCAAAAATTCATATTAGGCTAATTTTGATATTCCAAATACCAAAATGAAGTCCATTTAGAAATATTAAATTTATATAATTCCAAAAAGTGTGTATTACTATTCATAATAGCTACTTCGATTGGTCGTCGTGTGTTAGAATTTCAAACTTGCGTACAATGCAAGCTATTGCATTATTGAAAGGGAAGCGTACCATGGAAGCTTGGTGTGTTATAGTACCAGTGGACTATAAACATGTGGAATCCTCAAAAAATGCTTTGATTGATCAGGTGAATGATCACCAGAATTTATCTGATGATGATCATGTTCATTCTTTTACTTTGAGGGATAGTTTTGTACCTATCACTGCAGATCTTTAGTGATCTAGGAAGACCATCAGGGTTCGGAATCAGAATTATCATGTCCTAGAATAGTCTAGTGGTAAAAATCAGGATATCATGGACCTATGTGGATTATTTGAGGATGATGCATATCCATGTAAGACACTAGACACTGTCCCAGATTCTCAGTTTGATAGTTCAGATGCTGGGCATGTGTCTAAAATACCTGTTGTAGGATCTGTAGCTGAGCAAGTCCCCACTAGAAATGGTGTTTATTTACCCATGTAAATACATCAAAATCAGTATTAAAGAAGGTTATATGATCCATAACCTTGAGAAGTTGTTATTATACTGATCAATTTACCCTTCTCAGGGAGGGAGAAGGAGATGAGGAAGGTCAAGGAAGTACCCTTGACATGCCACATGAGGCTGATAAGAATGATGAAGGTTTTATGGGTGGGAAGAATGATAAGGGTGTGAAAGGGGGGGGGGAAGAAGAAAAATTACTAACCTTCAAGGGGATAACGTCAAAAAACAAGGACTAGAACAACATCTCAGAAATTGAGATACTTTTTTGAAATTTTCATGGTATTTGGAACTCTCCCACATTCATGGACCTAAGAAACTATATTGTGGCCAACAAACCATTTTTGATTGGTCTTGATGAACCGAAGATGAAATTAAAACAATGGAGTTCCTCTAAATGGTCCTATATTGGTTGTTTCTTTGGCTCAAAATATGGAAGTGAGAATGATTCTAAGCATCTATGGGTCTTAAAACATGATAGTATCATCATTCACTCTTACACAAGATGTCACCAAGACATTACAGTTGATATAGAAATTTAAAGAATGAATATTTCCCTAAAATTTGTCAATACATCCAACTCTTACATCAAAATATAGGAGATTTGGGCCAATTTTGGATTTTTTTTATAAGAAACCACATTCTTGGGTTATGTTGGGTGATTTTAACATTATTCTATAGACTAGGGAAGAAACATTATTTCATTTTAATAAAGTGTTATCTTCTTAATTTTCATCTTTTCATGACAAGTGTATTATGTTTATGGTGTGAATTATGGGTAGAGATTATACATGGCATAGATACACAATCAATGGAATTCAAGAAAGAAAACTGGACAAATTGCTATATTCATATTAATGATGAGAATTTTTTCATTGATGTATTGGGTTTGATTCTTTCAAAATTTCACTTTGACCATAATCCCATTATTGAGGATATTTTCACAAATAAATTGAGGTCATCTCTATTACCATATATTTTCAATAATTCATGTCTTTCTATGCCTAGTTTTAGTGAGGTTGTTATAATAGAATGAGATATTGAAGTTTTTGGAAGCCAAATCCATGTATTGGCCACAAATCTAAAAATGTCAAAAACATATTCAAGATTGGAGTAGGGCCTCTTTATCCACTCTTGATAATGACATCATGTAGGATGAAGAGTTTTTTCTTCATTGCTGAATTAATAATCAGAACCATAATGCTACTGCAAATGATGATATTAATCCCTTGTCTAGGCTGGGTGATTTAGTCTGCATCATAGAAAGGCTGTTTTAAAACAAATATAATACAAGGTGGCTGCAAGAAGGGGATAGAAACACTAGACTTTTCCACTTTCTACATTGGGAAATAAGGATTGGAATGGGGATAACTGCCCTATGCATTGATGGTTCATTATACAATTCATAAAATGAAATCTATAATGTTGTGGTTGAATACGTTGAAGGATTATACATAGAATAAGGGGATGTTAGAACCCACAAAATGATGGATAACATCAATTGTGTTGTTGATAGTCAGCAAAATTTTTTAATGGATGATCTAAATGAGAAGGAGGTAAAGAGTTCCCTTTTCTCTCACAATATTAATAGTGTGGTTGTAATTGATGGGTTTAAAAATAATTATTTATGTTCTACCGGGACATTATGAAGATTGAGTTTCTTAATTCTATGATGGATTTCTTTAATCATTCTTTTTTCCCTATGGAATCAATGTCCATTTTATTTCACTCATTCCCAAAAAGTAGAATGCAGTATTTGTCAAGGGTTTTAGGCCCGTTTCCATTGGTAACACCTTCCCAAAAAACAATACCATAGTAATTTCCATGATGTTAGGATCCATTATTGGATGGATTATCACATAAAACTATTTTCAAATCATCCCTCGAAAGAATATTTAGAACTACCCCTACACCACCTCAGAGTGCATTAAGATTATGAAGAAAAAATATTGGCATGGGAACTTTTCTTTAAAGGTTGATATCTCAAGTATTTTGATACAATTTAATAGAGATTAATATTTTAAATGCTCATAAGGTATGGGTTTTCTAGAAATTTATCAAATTAAAATGCAACATCTTCAAAAGTGAAAGGCTATCCATACTGATTAATGGCCCCCCATAGAGGATTCTTCATGGTTCTAGAGGTTTAAGGCATGTTGATCCACTTTCCAGGCTCCTCTTTTCTCTGGATGAGGATTACTTGACTATCATCATTAATTATCTTGTGAAAGCTGATATTTAAAAAAAATCTTGGATGGAAGTGATCAATTTACCCCCTCACATTCTATAATTAATATATTCTCTTATTTGGAGAAGAAACTAAGAAATAATTATCTTGTATCCATAATATCTTGTCTCTTTATGAGGAGGTATATGTATATTTTGTTAGTTAGAGAAAATATTTTCTAGTGTTTGGTGATGGAATAATTTCTTCAAAAAATAATAAGGCGGCCATAATTCATGGAGTGAAAAGGGGAAATCTCCCCTTCACCAATCTTGGAGTGCCTCTTTATGGGGTCTGGGTCAAAAGGTGTTATATAGAAAACATTATTTCTAGAATTATCAATCAGATGGAAACCAGAATGTGGAGGACTATATCACAATATGGAATAATCTTCTTTGTTAATTCAGTTATAAGATCAATGTTTTTTTAATCCTTCCCTCTATAAAAATTCCCCAAATTCATATTTATGGAATTTCAATCCATTATTAGAAACATCTTTTGGACTTGATCGATCCATTAAATAATGAATATAATTGTGGCATGGAAGGATTATATATAGATAATTGTATGGGGTCTTGGGTTTCAAAGATCTAGGTCTTTTCAACATGTCACTACTCTATAATATTACTTGGAATATGTTAACCTCAAATGATAGCTCCTTGAAATTACTCTCTATAAGATTCACTTAAAAACATCAGAGTGATTACTCACCATATATTCTATCTTCAATATGTTCAACCATTATGTAATCTTATAAAGATCTCATGAAGTTCTCAAAATGGGTTGTTTGAAGGAAATATTCTTAGAATTTTTAGAACACACCATTACTGAGAAATCCAATTAGTGAAGTCTTAACTAATCCTGGTCACATAAAGAATTTACATACTCAGGAGGATTTGCTGGATGAAAATTTGTATACCTCTGTTCCTCCATAAATAATACTAGAATTACAGAGGTATGTCTTTGCTAATTTTGACATGTTAAGGTGGACTCCCAACCATGTTGGAATCTTCTCTACAATGGAATTCTATATGAATAATTTTATTGAAGTCAATGTTGTCTCTTTATGGCTAATAAATTTCAAGAAATTCTTCATTACACTAGACAACATGCTTCTCCTATAGAGAAGTTTGGGGATGCAGGCTACCACTGTAAGGGAAACTGTTGTGACCAGGTTTTCATCTTACACATGTAAGATTCCTTTTCTTTTCTTCAGATGAAATAGTTGACCATGTCTTCACTTCCTACACACTCTCGTTCCATATATGGATTCACATTCAGATATTTTTTGATGATAATATGAAGACCGATAGCCTTTAAGACATAATGCTGGATTTGTGCGATCTTGACTATAGTAAATAGATTCATGACAAGCTATATATAGTAGCTATTTCCCTCATTTTCTTTATATATAGAGAGAAAAAATTCTCTTTCTTTTGATAATCAAAGTTTTTCACTGCATGTTGGAGTCATGGCAATCTACAAGGAGGTTCTTGATGCCTCTAAGATTTAAACATGTACAAAAAACAATGCTCTCTCTATCCTTGTTATTCTGAATACTTTTGGTGTTTCATGTAAGATCAATAAATCATTGGTTCTCAAGTCTATTATATGGATACCCGCAATTTTGGATTTGTATAAAGTTAATATGGATGGTGTGACATCGTGTTCAGTAGGTTCATCAGGCTATGATGGAGTCTTATATATGAATTGGGGATTTGTGTGTAAGAACCTGGGTTTTTGTATGAGGTAAAAATTCATTTGTTTTAGGATTAAATATCTTGTTATGGATTTATGGGAATTCTTAACTTGATCACTTGCATTTTGGAAGTGTCTTGGGCTTTTTCAGAGGATGAAAACCGGTTTTGGGAAGGAAATGACCCAACACACATTTTGTGCATGGTCTACGCATGGTTAGGAAAAACTAGGTGAGGGGTATGAAAATTGTAGGTTTTGGATAGAGAGGTTCTACATGGTTATCTCATGGTTAGTCAAACCATGCAGGGTAACTGTGCAGGGTGGCCCTCTTTAGTAGAATGTTGTGCACGGTTCTTGTATGGTTTGGGAAACAGTGCTGGTAAACTGTGTGACCCCTGCTATGTGTTTTTTAAATATTAAATTAAAAATAAATTTTCTTTTTTAAAACCCAATGGGTTTTTATCCTCCACGCACTGTACCCCCCTCCCATGGAGCTCTCCTTTGGTTCCTAAAGTTGGGTTTGATCCATAATATCCATCTAACCTCTATTTTGATCACTGATTGCCTCTAATGATCCCCAACGGTATGGCATACATTCATTTTCAGTCATTCAGGATTCTTCAGAACAATGACTTTGCTATATGGATATAGCCTCATATTCCCAAATATTCCATTCTTTGTCTGTTCTTTGAATTTCTTCAAAACTGGGACAAATCAAGACATAATACTGGAAAAGATGTCTACTATTGAGGTGAGGTAGGTGGTCTATACATTTGTTCATCTTTTCATGGTGATTTTTTTGGCATTTGGATGATATGTCATTCATCTTACATTCTGGTAAAGTCTCTTTTTTTGAGATAGTAAATTTTAGTAGTTATAGTTGGACCTAGTGAAGTTGACCATGGGTTCTGTTTAGGTGTGTTGGCAGCCATTTCTCATTTTGAGGTCACCCAAGGGGTGAGACTTAATGAAATACCTTTTTTATTATTATTTAACCCAGCCATGGTGTGCGTGCTTGTGCTTTCATAGTTAGAGAAATCCTTTATAAGTATTTACAACTTGAGTAGGTTGCTTAGAAGATGTATTACCTCCATACTTATTGATATCATGTTATGCCTCATCTATTTTTATGGATTTCATTAAATGGTATGTGTTTATATGGGTGGATATACAGTTATGTAAATGAATAATGGAATGTTAAATGGTTTTTATGGGAGGGTAGGCCCATTTTCTTTTTTTGATAAAAGTTTTTAATGAGAGGATATACTCATGGCTTGTGCAGGTGGTTGTGATTGGGTATACTCACATGGAATGGATGTTTAATTGGAATTTTTTAATGCTTGAATTAATGGTTTGATAGATTCTATGGACTTATCTCTATGGATATGGAGGGCGGTAGTGGATGCCTTGGGTGGACTCTACCCCTTGGAACTTGATTATGTGGGATTACTCGGGCCTTGCTATGCTATAAGATTATATTTTCCTAGGAACACATGGGACATGATATTGCCTTGCACCTAGGACCCCAACTAGTTTCTAACCGAGTTTCCACCAGGTATGACCATCAGACTCGATGGGATTCCTTGGAAACACTCCTTGGATCCGGCCCTCCATAGTGTAGATATTAATTACCTGGATGCCTTAGTATTCCAACACCTTGGATCCAGCCCTTGGGGTCTACACTTCACTATAAGTCTTGGTCGTGGGATGTATGTTCACTTTATATAGCATGGACGGGGGTTACATGATACATATGGATGTAAATCATGGCAGTGTGACTTGTTTACTTAGTTATAGATTCCTTGTTAGAAGCCGAATTTCTTTTGTAGGTATCCTTGAGGGTTGTTTAGTTCTTCATTACAGTAGACTTATTCCATGGGAAAATGCACTTACTTACTGTTGTTTACACTTACAATAACCTTTAAATAATTTTTGTTAGAACTATATAGACCTTGGGGGTTTTCTACTTGGATGTTTATCTCAAAACCTATTTGGTCTGCCTTGGGGACCCAAACAGATTATATGGTTTCAGGTGATGATCACGGAAAGCTCCCTAGTATAGGTTGTTGACTGTGTCCTTGGATCAGGGGAGCAAAGGACCATGCTGAGGCTAGCGATGCTGAGATAACTTTTGGACTTTTGTTATTTTGGGATACTTGTAGGGTATTTACATGTCCAATTATGGCTGATTTCTAGATACATATACCATATTCTTCATTTTTATATATGATACACTTCTGGTTATTGATATAAATTCTTATCTTGTCTTGTTTTCAGTAGTTAACTTGATGTTTGGCTTCCGCTATTGTATATATGTTTGGATTACACTATGATACTCTTGTAATGAGGTAATAGTATCTCCATGGACTCACCTCGGCCCTTGTTTCTAGACGGAAGCCTCTGGCATTTGGGGAGATGTTATTAAGTCCTTGTGACCAACCAGGATCAGGACACCATTTCCGGTGGCATTCTGGTTCGAGACATTACAAAGTGGTATCAGGGGATTTCTTTATTTTATCTTATGGTTTGACTTACTATATGAAGACATTATATAGGGATAGGAAGGAAATAGATTTTTTTGATAAACTATGACAAGAAGTAGCAACACCGCATACAAGGAGAAGACAAATTGCCTCGAATTGGGTTATAATTTTCTATATTTTCACTATTACAGTTGATTTGATTTCACGTTTGGGTGATGCACATTATTTATGATATTATTGTTGATGCATTTTTTTGTTTCTATTTCAGTCACACCCTAATGATATTTTGGTGTTCCATCTCTTGCATCATATAGATACTTGTTAGAATTACATTATATGAATCATGCCATTCCATCTTGGATGCATTATATATTGCATGTTTTTGTGATAGTTGATGTGATAGTTGTGCCTGTTGTTGTGTTAGTTGGCTATAATAGATAAATTCGTGACGTAATCATTCAATTCATAAAGAGAATGGGCCCTCGTTAATTGGGAAATGATGCACTAGTGAATTATAAATGTTATATGAACATGATTTGAATGGTTTGAAAAGGAGCCAAGTTTCGGTTCATGAGGTGTTATGGGCCCTCATGGATTTGGAAATTGATAAACCATAGGTAAAAAAAATCATGAATAACGGAATGTGAAATGGAAATGGAACTGAAAATATGAAAATAGACTTGACCTAGACCTAGATTTTGAGTGGGTGAGAGGCATAGTTTCTACTGGTTCAAAGGCTTTTCTTTATATAGTCCTGGTTTTAAGAGTTGGTTGTGGGTTTGACATGGTTTCTAGGAGGGGTTTTAACTGTCCTATGCTTGTGATCTTTCTTCATTGATGTTTTTTTCCTGAGGCATGCATTTGGTATTGTAGAGAATTCCACCACGACAACCTCCAATGGTACACCGTGATGGAGGTGATGACCATGCGTTAGAGATGGTGGACTATAGGCTATGTCATCATCATCCTATAGTGCCAACTATTGCACCTGAGGTTGCTTCAGAGATAGGTGCGGAGGAAAAGTTCTGCAGTGGTTTATTTTGCTATATGTAACCATTACAGGGAGAACCGTAGCCTACCTTGACTATGGCTCAGCTGATATGGGTGTTCCAACAAAAACATCCTTCTCTGTTTTTAGTGGATGATGGACCACAGATAGAAGATATATGGATAGAACCACGTTAGTTATTTCCAAGCATCTAGAGATTCATTTGGAGTGGAGGTGCATGCTCACGATTTACATGGTTCGCGGAGAGGCAAAGCACTGGTGTGATGTTTTGAACTAGGATGATGTGATGCATGATATGAGTTATAATGAGTTCCAAACCCACTTCTATGACTAATTTTATCCCAAAAATTTGCAAATAGAGTGGGCGAGTGTGTTTATATGTCTGCATCAGGGAGCGATGATAGTTAAAGAATAATCAACACACTTGACAGAGTTATAACGTTTTTCACCGATGTATCTTACCAATGAGCTCTCACGGGAGGGATGTTTCAAGGAAGGTCTCAAACATGATATCATATCTCAGGTAAACATGTTCATGTTTTTTTTCTATCAATGAAATTGTGAACCAGACACTGATTATAGAGTAGAACCTAAGGGAAGTTGTGGGTACAAAACAAGGGAGTGATGTTTGTTACCCCAGTCAATCGACGTCTCTGGGTAGGAAGCACCATTTCGAGGATTCCAAAGACATGAGTTTTAGGCAGGATGTGGGTGTTTCCATCTTGGTGTTTTGCTATCAGTGTGGTAGGTGAGGACACATGAAATATTAGTGAGACCATGACCCAATTGGGTGACAAGCATACAGAAGGATGGAGCACATGCATGTGTTTTACAGGACCTTCCCTCCAGTCGTGAGTGGTTGGGGGTAAGCTCTGACATAAGGTTTAGGACTAGTTTCATCAGCTCCGTGTCAGTATTGGAGTGAGAACAGTGCAGAACGGTCTTTCCAGGGAAGTGGTGGTCATGGCCTTGGTATCTCGACACTGAGTTCTCAGAGAAATCACAGTGGATCTACTCAGGGTAGCCAGGCTGGGCCACAAAGCCATGGTACATTTCAATAATATGAAGTTCCAAAGACCCAAAAAGAGAAGGATCTGGGACAGTATACAGTGAGTGGTACAATTTTAATATCTTTTATTATTTCGTCTTATCTTTTCAATATAGGTGACTCTTACTACATTATCTCTCCACAAGTGGTAAAGAGCCTGGGGCTTGTTGTTTTGATTTCTGAGGGTGTTTCGATTCTAGACACACTGTTGGGAGTTAGGATGGGTTTTTTATTATAGTGTAAAGAGCATCCCCTTAAGGTCAAAGGTGTCACTTCATCTGGGATCCTTTTGTCTCGGAGATGAAAGGGTTTGAATTCATTCTTATAATGGACTGGATCATAGGTTATCAATCAAATTTTGAATCCTATCACTCGAGGGTGACTTTCACATCACCATAGGGTGCAATGTTTGTTAACTAGGGTGAATGGGATTTCCAGGTGAGCAGAGGTAGATCTGACCATCATGGACTTGGTAGAATGGTATCCAATATTGCTAGATTGTTTTTGGATGATTAAGGAGTGAGTCAGGCAGACTTTCCTACAGTGGTTGAGCATTTCAGGCACGTATTTCTTGAAAACTTTTCTATTTTACTTCCTAAAAGAGAGGTGGAGTTCCACAATGATCTAGTTCCAGGAACTACGCCGGTATCCATTCCTCTATACATGATGGCTATGATGGAGTAATAAGGGATCTAGATGAATCTAGATTATTTAGAGGCAAAGTAGTTTATTAGACCCAATACTTCACCATGGGGTTTGACTGTCCTTTTTTTGAAATAGAAGATGGATCTATTAGGCTATGCGTGGATTATCAGAAACTGAACCAGATGATGTTAAAAATGTGTTATCCCTTGAAATAGATAGATGACTTATTTTATTAGTTTCGAGGAGCCTGAGTGTTCTTGAATACAGACTTGAGGTCAGGATATCACCATGTGTGGGTTTGACTTATAGATATACCTCATACAACCTTTTGTAGAAGTTATAGGTTATATGAATATCTGGTTATTCTATTTTGTCTCACAAATGAGCCAGTATTTTTCATGGCGCTGATGAATAGAGTGTTCCATCCTTATATAGATTCATTTTTGGTGGTTTTTGTGGATGAAATCCTGGTGTATCCTCACAATCGACATGAAAATTCAAAACATTTTGAGATCATTTTGAATACACTAAGAGAACATCATTTATATTCTAAGATAACAATATGCCACTTTTGGATTGATCATATTCACTTCCTGGGTCACATTACCTTAGAGACAGGAGTGTTAGTGGACCTAGATAAGGTGAGACTTGTAGTTTCATGGGAACATCCCAAGATATTTTTGACATACGAAGTTTCTTGGGGAAAGATGGTTACTATAACAGTTTTATATAGGACTTATCCGGCTTAGTAGTGCCTTTTACGGGCTTCACTACGTAGGGGGTTAAGTTTTTGTGGTCAGAATCTTGTGAGATTGACTTTGAAGAGATGAAAGGGAGGATGACCTTAGAACCAGTCATAATACTACTAGGGCAGGGCTAGAGTTACACAGTGTACTATGAGACTTCAGGTTTTGGGATAGGGGAAGTGCTGATGTAGGGGGATCGAGTCGTAGCATATGGGTCTCGACAGATGAGGCCTCATGAGAAGAATTAACCTACACACGACCTCGAGTTAGCTGTAGTTGTTCATAAATTGCACTTTTGGAGGCACCAATTAATGAGAGAGCATTTTTTCTGTACACAGACCAAAAAATCCTCAAGTATATCTTTACGCAGTGTGATATAAATTTGAGGTAGTGAAGGTGGGTAGAGTACCTACAATATTTCGACATAGAGCTTTCCTACATGCCTAATAAGGGAAATGAAGTAGCTGATGCACTTAGCAGGAGGACTCAAATAATGGAAGTGCAGCAGTCTAGTAGTGAGTGGATTTTTATGGCATTGTTCTTTGAGATGCATTTGGATGTTAATGATAGACATGGGAAGAATATTCATTCATCCTTAGTGGTTACCTCAACCCTACTGGATAGGGTAAGGATGAGGTAGCTATCAGATTTAGAAGGCCAAGTTATATGGGAAGGTATGCCTTGTGAGGACCCTCCTCCTGGTTGGATGATAGAATATGATGAGATCCTACATATCCATGGATGATTCTGGGATCTAGGGGATATGCGTAGGTAGTTGATGTGGGAGTTTCATGATTCAACATGGTAAGTTCATCCCAGTGTTACCACGATATATCGTGACTCGAGACGTTAGTTCTAGTGGTTGGGAATGAAGATAGAGGTGGCTAGTTTTTTTACGGGGTGTTCCACTAGTCTATTGTTGAAGGTAGAAAATCATCAACCAGCTGGGATTTTACAGTAGTTTACTATCCCTGAGTGGAAATGGGATGATTTCGTGATGGATATCATTATGTATTTTCCGAGGTCTCCTCGAGGCAATGATGTTGTGTGGGTTGTCGTTGTCAGGTTTATGAAGGTTACAGACATATTGCCAATAAAGTAGTCATCCAGTGTTGATAATCATGGAAAGTTGTATGTTCCTGAGGTGGTATGACTTTATGGGCCCCACTTACTATGGTTTCGGATAGGGACTCCCATTTTTCATCTCTTTTCTGGTAGAGTTTTTAGAGGGCATTTGGTACATATGTGCTTATGAGTACATTATACCACCCTCAGACTGGTGGCTAGTCAGAGCGTATGATACAGGTGCTAGAGTACATGTTGTGAGAATGAATCCTAGATTTTGGGGGCTCTTGGGAGAGACACAATCCTCTGGTTGAGTTCTCCTACTATAAAAGATATCAGGCGACGATAATGATGGAACCTTACGAGGATTTATATGGTAGGCCATGCTGTTCTCCCTTGTGCTGGTAAGAGGCAGGATATTCAGCTTTTCTGGGACCAAATCTTGTACACGAGACTTCTGAGTAGGTACAGTTGATTTAGAAATGGATAAATACTACATAGTCTAATATGAAATCATACGTTGATCATTTTAGATGCCCTATAGAATTTGAGGTTGGGGATTTGGATTTCATAAATGTTTCACAGAGGTTGGGACACAGGAGAATCACGAGTCAAGGTAAACATTCACAGAGATATATCAGCCCATTTGAGATTAGTGAGAGAGTGGGGTCAATTTCTTATCAGTTTCAGTTACCTTAGAGGTACTGATCCATGCACGACATCTTCCATGTATCTCAGTTGTGACACTATCACTGAGATCCATCTCATGTTTTTCATCCCAAAGAGGATGAGATTTAGGTTGATACCTCCTTTCAGAAGCAACTGATTTGTGTAATTGACAGCAGCACAATGGTTCTTCAAGGCTGGTTGGATCCTCTAGTAGGGCTGATATGGAATCACATCTATTTATAGGATGAGACTTTGGAGAGGGAGGCTGACATATATGTTCAGTGGCTAGAGTTATTCTTAGATGAATCCTGACCACCCTTCAGAGAGAAATTCAGGGACAAATTTCTATAGGTGTGGTTGTAAGAACCCATGTTTCTGTACATGTTACATATTATATAATTTTTTTAAATACCTTGTTATGGCTTTTTGGGAATTCTTAACTTGATCACGGGTGTTTTGTAAGTGTCTGTGGCATGTTCGGAGGCCAGAACCAGGTTTTGGGTAGGAAATGGCATGACACATGGTTTGCGTATGGTTAGAAAAAACCATGAAAGTGGTCAAAAAATTACTGGTTTTGGGTAGAGAAGTTCTATACAGTTAGTGAAACCATGTGGGGAAACCCTTTGGGGTGGCCCTCTTTGGTAGAGAGGTGTGCATGGTCTACTCACGGTTCGGGAAACCGTGCGGGTAAACTGTGCGACCCTTGCTATGTGTGGGTTTTTACATCCTAAATTAAAAATATTTATTTTTTAAATCCCAATGGGGTTTTCTCCTCTATGTACCGAAACCTCCTCCTATGGAGGTCTCCTTCAGCGCCAAAAGTAGGATTTGATCCATATTCTCCATCCGACCTCCGTTTTGATTACCGATCGTCTCAATGGATCCACAATGGTAAGGCTCACATTAATTTTCAGTTATGTTTGATTCTTCGGAATAATGAATGCACTATTTGGATTTAGGCTCATATGCTCTAATATTCCATTCTTCGTTTGTTCTTCATATTTCATCCAAATCATGTCGAATCAGGACATGATACTAGATGAGCTGTTTACTATTGAGGTAAGGTAGGTGGTTTATACTTTCATTTGGTTTTACTGGATCTTTTCAAGCTTTTAGACGATATGTCATTCGTCGTACATTCAAATGAAGTCTCTTTTTTGATATAGTAGATTTTATTTTCTATAGTCGAACCTAGTGAGGTTGACCATGAGTTATGTTAAGGTTTGTTGGCACCCATTGCTTATTTCGAGGTAACATGAGGGGAACACCTTATGGGAATAACTTTTATATGCCTGTTTAAACAACCCAAGAGTTGTGTTCTTGTTCTTCACTAGTTAGAGGAAGAATTGAGATGCCTTTATAGCTTGAGTACCTTGTTGAGGATATGTACATCCTCCCTGCTCAGTGATATCATGTGATGAATCTTCTATTTTGATGGGTTTGATTAAATGGAATGTGTTTATATGAGTGGGTATACCAATATGTAAATGAAAAATGTCATGTTAAATGAGTTTTATGGGAGAGTATGTCTATATTATTTTATTGAAAAAGGAATCCATGATTGGTTATACTCATAGCTTGTGAAGGTGGATGTGAGTGGGTATACTCACATGGAATGCATGTTTAATTGGAATTTTTGAATGCTTGAATGAATGGTTTGATAGATGCCTCGAACATCTCTCTATGGATCTGGAACATAGTAGTGGAATCCTTCTATTGACTCTTACACTTGGGTATTGATTTAGTGGGATGCCTCGAGCATTGCTACCCTGTATGATCCATGTTTCTAGAGAACATGTAGGACTTGCTATTTCCTTGCTCCCAAGATGCCCACCAGTACCTAAAGAAGTTTCCATTAAGGGTTTCCATTGGACTCGATGGGATGCATTGGATACACTTCTTGGATCCGGCCCTCTGTGCACTAGATATTAATTACTTGAAATCCTTGGTCTACTGACACCTTTCATCTGGACCTTGTTGTCTACACTTCAATATACGGCGTGGATGTGGCATTCATGGTCAATTTATATAGTGTGACTATGGGTTGCAAGATACCAATGGATGTATGACATCGTAATGTGACTTGTTTACATGGTTATTACCTACTTGTTAGGAGCTGACTCTCTTTTCGAGGTAGCCTTGAGGGTTGTTCAGTTCTTCTTTACAATAGACATATTCAATGTGTATATTCACACACATACTATAGATTACAATTCCTAGGACCTTTGTAGAATTTATATTAGAACTATATAGACCTGGGTGGTTTCCTATTGGGATGTTTTTCTCACAACCTATTTGGGAATAATTGGGGACACAAACAGATTATATTATTTCAGGGGATGATCGGGGCAAGTTCCCTAGTATAGGTTTTTCACCGTGGCTCTAGAGTAGGGGATCATAAGACCGAGCTGAGGCTTTCAATACTGGGATAAATTTTTGTCTTTTTTTCTTTTCAGATAATTTTAGTGTATTTCCAAGCACTATTCTAGCTTATTTCTTGATACTTGTAACATATGCATAATTTTTGAATATGAGACATGTTTAGTTATTAATATAAATTCATTCCTTGTATTCTTTTTATAAGTAGACTGGTTATTTTTCTTCCGCCATGGTATATATGTTTGGATTCCACTATGATACTCAAGTAATGAGCTAATATTCTTCCCACTATCTCACCTAGTCACTTGCAGCTAGTGGGAAGCCTCTAGTGATTGGAGAGATGAACTTGGGGCCTTGTGGCCAACTGGGATCAGGGCACCATTTCTGGTGGCATCTAGGTTCGAAAAATTACATTGTGAATGTATGATTCTATCATTATATTAGCATTGGTTCTACTGTTGAGGTAGAATTATGGTAAATTATTAAGGCCATTAATTATGAAACCCAACACAACTGGAGAAGTATTTGGGTGGAATTTGATTCACGTATTACTATTCATTTTATAAAGTCTCTATCCCACGGTATCCCATGGCGGAGTTCTCCCATTTTGGAATGAATTTATTCATCTAACTAAGCGAATTAAACTGGATATCACCCATTTATACAGGAAAGCCAACCATGTGGTAGATTCTCTATCCAAAATGAAAATTCTTGAAACAAGCATGAGATGGTCCTTCATCAAACCTAATTTTTCATCTACTTTGGTTGAATCTTATATGAGTTGTGTCTTTCATTATAATTAATGTAAACCATTTTTAATTATAATTTTCTCTTATTTTAATTAAATTTTGTGAGGAATAGGCTTTTCTTTTCTCTAGAGTCACTTGGTGCTGCGGATCGAAGGAATGGAGGATCGTTTCAACCACTGATTTAACCTATTGTTCCTAGGTTTTTGTCCTTTTTTCATATTTCTGTTCACATGTTGCAGCTTTTTCGAAAGACCCGCCAAGGGTATTTTCGTTCTTGGGATATTTCTAGTTCTTGTGTAAGGGGTTCAGCCTCGTGTCACTCTTCAGAACTAACGGGGCGTGATAAAGGGAAAGGAGTGGTTTCTTTGGGGATGATTTGTGAGGCATCCCCATCTTCGTAACCCTTGAGTCACGACGGTCTTCAGCCTCTCTACTAGGATATGGTTTTATTTAACAAAGGTATGGGGAAGGATTTGTCCTTTATGCTTTGGGATAGGGGCTTCCCTTATGCTGGGGAAAGGATAAGAAATTTAGTCCAGCCTTCTCAGTCATGTTTTCATCCTTGGGTCACCTCCCGTATCTGCATTTTAGAGATTCTTACAATGGAGCCAGGATTTGATGACCTAGGAGAGCCGTTGTCCTCTTCACATTGGGAGGGCTATCTTCAACTGGTGGTTTCTTCACCCATGTTGTATCCTATTTCAAAAGATCACTCTTTGCTACCACACTCTCCCTCAGTACCAAATGGGGTCGTCTCTAGTAAATGAAGTTACCTGTGTTGTGTTTCTCTAGAGGGCCATTTGAAGTCTTTATGCAATGGTTCGAGCTCCCCAGGTTCAGTTGGTTCGAAGTTGCAGAGCAGTGTTCGCACACGGTCTCAATCCAAATTACGATTGTTGTCTTCCCCAGTTGTATCTCATACAATCAGGGTCCAGAAGTTTGGGGCCAAAACCAGAAACATCTGGTTTTAATGGTTAGAATCTTCTTATGGAATGTGCGAGGCCTACGGGCTTGGGTAAAATCTGATTTTATAGTTAATGAACTTTGTAACAATTCTGTTTCAATAGTTGTGATTCTCGAACCGAAGCAGGGGCATAGTTAAGTCAGGTAATATGCTCAATGGCTGAGAGTCATGGGTTTCATGCATGGGGATTCTCTAAACTCCCAGAATTGGATTTTTTGTAAGGATCACATCACGATCGATAGGTATGTTGTGTCAGATCAGTTTTTGGATACTGAAGTTTCTATTGGGATTTATTCATTTTTCTTTGCTTTCGTCTATTCTAAGTGTCTTGATCAATAAAGAGAGATTCTTTGGAGGGATTTATATGGTATTATCACTGATTCTGATCCTTGGATGGTTGGGTGTGACTTTAATGTCATAGATAGTCCAGAGGTGATATAGGGGAGTAGTGTTTTTCCTAGGACTTCCATCCAAGCTTTTGTCTCGTTTATAGTGACTAGTGGTATATTGGATGTGGGGTCTGAAGGAGATAAGTTCACATGGTGTAAAAATCAATGAGGAGGACGTTGGACTTGGTTTATCCTTGACCGATGCTTGATGAATGAGACTGCTATAACTATATTCCCGGATGCCAAAGTCTCTCATTTGGCTTGGTGTCTCACTGATCATTCTCCACTTCAACTTTCCTTAGATTCAGGATCGTCTCGAGGAGATCGGTTCAGGTTTTCTAATTCCTGGGTGGAATAAACAGGTTTCAATGATGTTTTAAGGGAGGCATGGAGTCTACAACACATGGGAAACCTATGGATCACACTCCACAATAAGATCATGTGTCTTAAATATTTACTATGGTGATGGAGGAAGGCTATACTTGTGAGGGACAATGATTTTGTGGATATCAGTATGAAGATTTTCCGAATGGAGGAGGTTTTGGAGCATGAATGGGATGAAACACTTTTTACTGAGTTAAGGCTGAAAAAAGAACTTTTATCTGATATTCTTCTAAGGCAGGAACGACTAGCTAGAGAAGGGGCTAGAATTTGGTGGCATCGGGAGGGGGACTGTAACACTGGATTTTTCCATGCTTGTATTAAGGAGCGTCATCGTGTCCAGAGACTGAATATTAGAATAGAGGATGGTTCTTATTCTACTGATCGAGATGAGGTTGGATTCATGGTCAATGAGAGAATACAATCGCTAATGGCAGGGCCCAATACTGTCTTGAATGGTGGGTACCCGATAGGTGATGCTGAAATTTTTGAGGCAATTCCGAGCTGTGTTTCCGAGGAAGTTGATATATGCTTGATGAGGACTCCGAAGGAGATTGAAGTGCGTGAGGCTCTATGGACTTTGAATCCGGAGAGCGCACTAGGGCCGGATGGCATTCCAGGTTCCTTTTATATGGTGGCTTGGGACACAGTTAAGGGAGATTTAGTGAAGGCAATGCAGGACTTCTTTCAGGGTAGGAATTTTTCGGGCATTGCATGTGAAACCAAGATGGTGAGGATTCCAAATATTCATAATCCACATTACATTGATCAATATTGGCCCATAATCTTCTGTAATATACCTTAAAAGGGTTTTTCCAACATTCTCAATAAAAGGATGGCATTTCACTTTAATACTTGGGTGTCTCTAGAAAAACATTGTTTTATTAAAGGGCGATCAATTCAGGGGAAATTGGAGTGGTGAAAGAAGTGGTTAGTGATATTAACAATAAGTCTTTTGGAGGAAACTTGGTGATCAAATTAGATATGAGTAAGGCTTATAATAGACTGGAATGTGGCTTCATCTTAAGTGTCTTGGCTTGCATGGGGTTCTCCAACGAGACTATTGATCTACTTTTTTGGTGATTCATCTTGGCCTATATATCAACATCATTTTTTGGAAAATAGTTTTTTAAGGCATCCATAGATCGTAGTAAAGGAGACCCCCTTTCCCCCACTCTTTTCATCCTATCTCAAAATGTCTTTAGCTACTATATTAACCGGGGTTTTCTCTTGTGGAGATTTTTGCCTTACTAGAATCAGTATGTAACAAGGGGAATTTCACATTTGATGTTTGTGGATGACACAATTTTATTTATCAATGGTAGTAGAAGATTAATGTGGGGGATGAATGAGATTTTAGGAGAGTATTGCATATTGAGTGGTCAGGTTGTGAACCGGGGGAAAATTTTATTTTATACATCCAAGGATATCTCAGAGAGCAGGGTTAGAACTCTTGAGGACAACTTGAACATGAATAGGGGGTCATTTAATATGCAGTATCTTGGGGCACCGGTGATCCCTCTCTCTCTTAGAACTCATCATTTTGATAAGTTTGTTGTTAAGCTCACAGGGTGCATCTTCAATTGGAAGAACTAATTTTTGTCATTTTGCGGTCGCATTACCATGGTGAATAGTGTTCTTGTTTCTATTACCATTTATGTAATGTCCACCTTGAAGGTTACCTGTAGTGTTATCACAAACTTAGAGAGGATTATGGTGTCTTTTATATGGGATGGGTAGATGGAAGGCAGAAACCACTGGGCGTCTGGAAAATGTATTGCAAAACCCTTCTCTTAAGGGAGAATCAATATGAGGAGTGTTTCAATGACCATGCAAGGTCTACATGCTGAACATGCATGTGATTCTATGGAAGGAAGAACAATTTGGGGTAGGACAATGTAGGACAGATATGGAACAAATTTGAATGAGAAGAGAGAACGACCCTATATAGTTTGGAAACCGATTCACCCTTACCTGGAGGTTTTGTTTCAGAGCTCTAAGTGGATAGTTGGAAGTGGTGATATTTATTTCTGGCTGCAATGGGCTGGTAGGTTGGGGTTTCTAGGATGCCCCACAGTGAATATATCGTTACGTGAGTCTAGTGGCCATCTTGGTTGTATTCAGGCCATCTTGGATGACAGTCAACGGTCTGTTTTCAATACTATTGTTTTCAATGATGAGCATGATAATCTTATTTTTACAGGCTATTCGTCAGGAATGTTATCTTTAAAGTATTTTTCTCGGGTTAGGGGGGATGAAAATTATGATGATACACAGGGGGAGAAAATGTGGTGCAGGGTGGTCCCCTCAAAAATTAATTTCCTTTTGTGGCAGGTAAGGAACCAAGCTCTACCTACTAATGATAATATTCAGCGTATGGGTGTTAGTTTTGCCTCCATGTGTTGGTGTTGTTTTGATCCCAAAATAGAATCATTGGGGCATTTGTTTTTTGATAGTGAATGGGATGGATGGATATGGACGGTTTTCGGTGCTTTCACTAGGTTGAACGGGTAGAGAGTGACATTGGAAAACTTCTTAAATGCATGGTTTCAAGGTGCGGGTGGCCATGGACCTGAAATGAAGGCACAAAAATTTCTGATACTAGCAGGATGTTGGACCCTTTAGAGCATAATGAATGATGCGCGACACAAAAACATAATAGGTACACAGGCCAATATCATTTTTAGAATGAATAATTCTTTTCAGGACTTGGTTCAGGTGTGTACCAGTTTCTAGGATGCGCCATCGGGGAAAGCTATTATACCCAGTAGTCTTATTTCCTACTGAAGTAGGGAGTTGGGCCGTGGACACTGGGTATGTTAGAATCCACTTAACTTTGGACTAAAACTCAACACATATGGATCACTTGTAGTAGGGGAGATGAGAGGTGGAGGGGTTATTCGGAACTGGGTAGGGTCTGTTGTAGCAGCATTTTCTTCTTTCTATGGCATGGGTGATGTTTTCTAGGATGAAACGCATGCTATGCTCACGGGTTTGGAGATGTGTGGACAGTGGGATATCACTCTCAAAGCGGTAGAAACAGATTCATTAATGCTCTTCAAATAGTTAGCAGGTATAGTTCGGGTTCCGTGGAATAGCGTTTAAATCATTAGGATGTGCAATCAGATTTTGGGGAATCATATTGATATCACTCACACACGGCTGGAAGTGAACCTGGTGGCAGATTTCTTGTCGTCCAGAGCTTCACCCAACCAAATTATGTCTCTTTTCCTTAATATAGGTTCTTTTCCTAGGGAGGGGATAAAGTTTGTGATTAATGATTCTTTGGGATTTCAATTTTTTCGACCCCTGTAAATTTCTTGTATCAGCATTTCTTTCAAAGTCAATAAAAATGTTAGTTTTCAGTCATTATATGTTTCTTAACCCATCGATGGTAGTGTTTTACTAAATCAGTAAGAAATGTTCCATCTTTTTCAATTTTTCAACAATCACCCATATATTATCACTATTTTGAGTAGTACATGGTAGTACTCCATTGAAATCCATGGTAACATTTTACCCTCAATTATATAATGTGAAATTACTATAATAGACTAGAAGGCTACTAATGCTTGACCTTCACCTTATAACGTGTGTAACATCACATCAGAAGACCTATGATCTCCTTCTTCATTCACAGATACCAATATTAATTATAGATATCATGGTACTATTTGGTCAAACTATCGTACACCACCCACATTGAACAAGTAAAATCCCACATCAGTTCATCCCACATTCATATAGACATGTAAATATGGTTATAAACATGAATACTCTCATCACTGTTAATGATACTGTATAGGGGTAGATCCGCACTAGAAATGTTTTCCTTAAATACCAGAGACTCTAGATCCTAAGAAGTTTCAAGATTTTATAACAAAAATATCTTTAATATAAAATATATAAACCAAATTTTTAAATTCGAATTCATAAAAACATAAATAATCAAACATCATTATTAAACTAATAACTATGATTCATCATATTACTACCCAATAATTATTTCCTATAATATGAAATATGAATCATAACATAATATTCATAAACTTAAATTTAATCATTCTTAAAAAATTTTAAAAAAGTATTACTGTAAACACATCACATTCCTTATATATGTAAATCACAACATCTTTATCATCATCTGTAAAACCACTACACATTCAACATTGTTGATTCTATTCTATAGATTTCGCCAAGGACTTTGATTTTCATAATTTCCATACATTCAATATTTTAATCATTTAACTATTAAGGATATCATAGGTAGAATATTATTCCCATCCATTGAATTAATGAAACTATTTATTTTTCTCCAGTAATCACATTCGTTTTTTCCTTTTATTCCAAACTCAAAACATCTCCCAATTCCTTTAGGACATTATTTTGAGTGATTATTCTCACATTATAGAAATTTTGGAAGATCAAAATTCGTTTTATTATCATTATAGAACAAAATCATTCTCTTATTATATATGTCAAGAAACTCATCCAAGTTGATATTTTTAATCACATAATGAAATAGCTAATTAGGGCTAATCATAATGTTTCTTATTCCATATATTAATTTAATTGGTTTTTCAAGGGAACATCTATTTCATTAACCATTAAATTAAACATTTAATCAATTTCTTAATGTTCTAACAATTGACTAAAACAAAAAATAATAGTGTGAGAAACAATAATAATAGTGGGAAACCACATAATTATGGAAAACCATTTATAGAATGTCTAAATAGTTACACCTTATTTTATAACACCTTATGTTTAGACCAGGGCATTAATGATCACTACATAGACATTAGGAATCTATCCCATACTTAGACCTACCACAAGGTTTTTACTAAAGTTCTCTCATGATAGATTTCAAAGGATAACTAAATTGTTCTATAATTACAACTAAAGTGACCCATATTTTTCATACATAGATATCACATCTTAGTTAGTGAATATTAAATGCATAAAATAATGATCCATCCTAGAATCAATTATATATAGTGCATTTGGAAACAAAAAAAAATAAAAAACCAGTTCATCAAATATCTACATCATCTCCCACTAATTTCAATACAACAAGAACCCTTATTATACATATCAAAATTAGTTCATTTATTCATAACATAAGAATAATACACAAGAAATGGTGGGATAAGGTGAATAATAAGGTTAGACATTGGATATATAAATGATTAAAAAAGAATAAAATTAACATAATTATATGATAACATGTGTTTAAAATTTGAAAATTGACACCCTACATATCATAAATAATAATCTTGAGTCATGAAATAAAACTAGGACGTTCATAAGACATGAACCATAAATGAATTCAAGAACATGATCCATGAGAGAATAACATTGGAATAAATCTTAAGTTTTTCGCCTAAAAATATGTATATACTATAATTTCATAGTATTTAATTCTCATTTAGAAGACTTTCACAGTGAAATGGGTTCAGTACCAAAACCATCATAGTTTTTATGGCTCACTTAATGACTATCGTCATTAAAAATGCCCCTTACTAAAATGGGTTTGTAGCCTATTTCATTATTGTTTATCTCATGAGATATTAATGTTTTCCCAATATAGTGGAGGTATATTTATTTCCCACCCCTAAAATGATTAATATTAAACATATTTATGCCATAATAAAATAAATCATTCAACATATCAGAACCCATGAAAAAATGGGATTCATAAACCTTTTATTATAACGTATCCCATTGATTGAAAATGTGTTTAAAATAGTTAATAATTTCATGATTTCACAACCCAATTAAAGGAAATGTGTCATATAATTATTGCTTCATCATATTCATAAACCATATAGATAATGAATAAGAATGGAATCCTTGGATTATATCCCCATTAAATGTTATGTTAAATCAAGGGTTAGTGTCTTTGCTAAATAAAAATATAATTACAATATCATCAAAATATTCTCGAGTAAAAAACATTTCTGATTTTGAAATAAATTAATAAAAATATATGATAATTTATAGGAATATTTTTTCTTTAAAAAGAATAATTTAAATATTTAAAATAATATTCAATGTAAATATTATTTATGATTATTATAAAATATGTCCATTCCATATAAGATAAAAATAATGTATTCCATACTTTTTCTGAATAATCACTAAGCACCATATTTTGGAAAAGATAAAATTAATTGTTTTAGACAATGTATAGAAATTAAAAAATGGGTAATAATTTATTTTAAAACACATAGTCTAATAGTAAAATTATTTTCTTTATTTTTTTAAACATGGATACAAAATAAAAATGTATTATGAATGAAGAGCGAATTAAAGTCAATTTTCATTAAAGAAATTTTTTCTGTCTCTTGATTACAAAAGGTGCAAAAAATGAAAGGAAAAATTTTATTTTAAATAAATAAAAATAGGATAATATAAATCAAGAATATATTGAGATTTTGATCAATATATTTCATCATTATAACTTAATCACAAAAAATCTATCAAAATAATGAGATCTTATCATAATACCCCTTACCACTTTGGTATATTTTGAGTAATAATTCCCATGAAGTAAATAGCCTTAGATGGATATTTAAATCAAAAAATATATATAATAATAATAATAATATTAATACACATTCATGGCCATTATATAAACTAGAGAAAATAATTTTTTTGTGTATATACCATGTGCCCCTATGAATAAAAGTGAGACAAAAATTCATTACCATAGGATTGAATTCTTTTGTTTGAATTAGAATATCATGTATAATAAAATTAAATTTGTTATAAATATATTTAATAACCATAATCATATATTTTATACTAATAATGTTTATTTATAATATTTTATCAGCTTTTTTTAACTATTTTTTATTAAAATCATTGTTCTGGGTGATATGTGCTTCATTTTTAACATATTTGTTTATTCAATAGTTCAGTCCTTGAATTAATGGTGACATAATATCCAAAATTTTAGACATGAAATAAATATAATATATATTCATTATTTAAATTATTATTTTCAATCATAAAATTTAATATAGAAAATTGAACTTCATTGTTCATAGAGATAGTAGTCCGTACGTGAACATAAACATGGTTTCAATTTTTTGACAGAAGGAACAAAATAATGGAAAATAATAAATAAAATTCAAAAAAAAAATTATAATATCATATATGATTATTAAATCCATCCTTATTAATTTTCAAGTAAAACATAATTGAAAAACAAATCACATTGCATCATAGATGTTGTAGTCTGCACATACGTACACTAATGTTATCAATTTCTAACTGCTAGAAAGCTAAGACAATAAATATGATATTATAATTAAATAATAATAATAATTTAATAAATTTAAAATTTAAAAATTAATCCAATTATAAAAACAATCTATAAAATATGGGAAAAAATGAATTGTATCCGAACATGGAGGCGGTAAGGCATATTTATGCTTAAACAATACATTCTCTTCTCTGATGATGAGAAAGAGAGAATATAATGATGTTTTCAAAATAATAATAAAATTAAATTAAATTTAGGATACATAATTTCTTATTTAATATTTAATTCCATATATTTATATAAGTAAAATACGAGTATAAAGGAATGTGTTCGGTTAAAGTGATTACCTCTTCTTAGAAATTAATCCTTTAGATATCCAATAAAGGGCTCTAGGGTTGGTCTTTTAGGATGAATAGAACCTCTAAAATGTTTTATGTTTTCATATAAGATACATTATAAGGGTTTATCCAAGTAATAAGAATAAATTTTTTTTTAAATAAGTTAGGGAGGATGATTCTATTTGTAATTGAGTTGTGGCGCCCTTTTGGAATTTCTCAAATGATTAAATTGTATTATATTTTTTCTCAGGAGAAATTCCACAAAATGATTTGGTATTCATAGATACGGTAGGATTATGTTGTAATTATATCAACCAACAATAAATATAAAAGTATTTGTATCATTTTAAACATTATCATTTTCATTAACATGTAGTTCATATATTTTTATTTTAATTATGATAAAAACTTTTTTCATTACTAAAAGTTTGGAATTTTTACTTATAAGGTGATAATTAGCCCGTAAATGGAATATGGTTAATACCTCAGACCATATTATATATAATTATTCTTATTTCCTTATTTTTTTGATTTTGAATAATCTTATAAAATATTATTTTGACAAAATTTCATTAGTAACAATTTCATCACTAGTCATTTAATTTGAAATATAAGAAAAATATAATTTTCTAAAAAAATAACAATATGTCTTATAAACATAAAAAATTTATTTGGAACATTAAATTAATCAAATTATATTACTTTTATAATTTTCATAATCATTAATTTTTTTGGAATTTATTGAATAAATATTATTATGGCCATGAGTTAGTATTTAAGATAATTATATAGTAATAAAATATTACAAATAAATTACCATCATGTATATAATTTCATTATAAAATAAATTAAAATTTATATTCATTCATAATTAATTTTTCTCTATGTGAATAAATGATGATATTTAATACTAATATATTTTAATTTTGTAAATTTATTTAATTTAAATAATACACAATCCATTTTAATGGAAATATATCCATAAAAAATCCAATTTAAATCCTAAGGAGTCAATGGTTGAATTATATTCATCTAAAAATAATTATGTTGAAAAATTATGGCCATATTATATTGTGTTGACCAAGATAAACATGATTTACCCTTTATTAAGGTGAAAACTTTTACCATGGTCTAATCATGTTACTCATAAATAAAAGGGTATGATTTACCAAATTTGAACCTCATGACTAAAAATATAGAAACCATTTTATAAAAATCAATGTATATAAATATAAAGAATTAATTTTAATGTAATCATGAAAAACAAGAAGAAAATCACTCATTATAAAAATAATTTTTAAACCTAAAATATTGTCTATTGTTATCTCATGCTTAGAAAAATATTAAATGATTGTTAACTTTTTTTATTGAATGTATAAAATATTAATTTAATTAAAATATATCATCAATAATGATTAATAGAATTTGTTATGAAAAAAACACATTGCACACATAAAACATTTATTTTTCATAAAAATACCTTATATATATATAAAGGTTTGTATACAAAATTAAATTATAAAATTGATTGTAATGAACTGAATTGGATTAATTAAAATATAAGAGATATAATTTTAATTTTAAAATATTTTAATACAAAATGGATCTTTTTATGTTTTTGAATGAAAATATATTTTTTAGTATAAATATTAGTATTTTCACTATTCAATGGAAAATAAATCGTTTTGGAAAATCCTAGAAACACACCCTAAGATAATGGTTATATTATGTTTTAAAAAATTTAGTTCATTCTATGAATTAATATTTTTATAAGTTTTGAGAATGAAATATAATATTTTCTTATAAAAATAAATTAAAAATATTTTGGAGGAAATATATTTTTTAAGAGAAATATAAGAGTATTTATATTGAAAGCTCATTTATTATAAATTAATAAATAAATTTATATTGGTTAAATTTTTTATATATCTCGAAAATATATTTATACTGTTCATACCCACCAATTTAATTTCTTTGTTATAGTGGCCAAGTAATAATATTTTAATAATTTATCATTGTTCATTTTAACATAGTGTTTCATGCAACACATGCTATCGAAGAAATAAAAATACATAGAGATAAATATTTTCTACAATCAATGGGTGTTACAGTTATAATTTTTCTAGGACACATATGAATTTTTCAATCCTAAAAACTTTTTATTTATCAATGTTAAACTCCAAAATACTGACTAAATTGTTATGTTGATTTACACCATATTTTTGGGATTATTTAATATTCACATGAATTGATTATTGAGGAGTCATTAGGGAATGACATATTTTCCCTACTATTATTATTTAAAGAATCCCCCATTTAAAAAAATTAAAAATTTTGTATTTTTCAATCGTCATCATGGATAAGATAGAATGATATTTTCTTCATAGAGTATTTTCCACATTAAATTAATTCCTTGGGTTGTCACGCATTTAGTAGTCATAATCTTTTATCAATTATAACCATTTCTTTTGGAGAATATTTATCTCATTCTACATTAGTACATATACTATTAAATTTTGATCAATATATATAAAACATATTTCTTTGAAAACACCATGAATATTTTAAATACTATGCACGATATATTGCTTCAGATGAAACACTATGCTTTAAGAGAGCCATGATATTCTATTAAAATATAATTATTTAATGTAAAATTTATCTCATAACCACTGAAATAGAATTTATAACTAGGGTTAACCAAATAATGAAAAGTATTTATAAATTTATTATATAATGTATTTAATAATTATAAATAAGTACTCAATTTTTAGTATAATCCTTTTATACTGCACAAAAATCTATTTTTTGAAAAAAATTTCAAATTATATTTTGTTCATGGAAATTATAATTAATTTCTTAAACTTTTATAAATATTTTTTTAAAATATTAAAATTATTTATGAAATCCTGAGGTCCGACTTATCTTATGGTGAATTTCTAAGATTTTTTTTGAAAGGAATGATTTTTCTATAAATGGTGGTAAATAATTATTTTTTTTGAAAACTATATTTTCATTTAATGAGTTAAAAAAATTGATTTTATTTAACAATTGTTATAAAAGCAAAATTTGTTCATTTAAATTATTATTAATCTAATTAAGGTAATTATAATAATTTGTATCCATGATTTTTCATAAACCTTATTAATACCTTTGAAAATATTTTTTTCTCCAAAACTAATTTCATCACGTTCTTCAGGTTTAATTTTAATTTAAAATATATGAATTTTTATAATTAAATATTATAAAATAGATTTAAAATTTTGAATCATATTTTAAAAATATGTCAATGGTTTTTCTTTTATTTCTTTTCATTTGAATATTAACCTTGCTATACATTTGTCAACATAGCATAGATAAAACTAGAAAACATGGTTAAAACATTGAGATACGTATTTAAAATTTTTCTAACACATTCTGTTAACCTATTGGATGAGTTTAGTGATATTATTATAAAACAATTATTGAAAATATGACCACTTTGTTCCATTTCATTTTATTTTTATCATTATATTATTTTATAAAACAATAAATAAAAAATTTCATTCTCTAGTCTTTAATATATTAAATTATTAATTATACATATAAAAAGTGATTATTATGAGTTTAAATGATTATATAAAAAATGAATAATTTTTTTGTCATTTTAATTTATTATTAATTTTTTTATAAAATGATTTTCATAGATTCCAACAAAATGCCAATATAGTATTTATTCAATTCATGCAAAAATAAAATAAATCTTATTAAAAATATTGAAATTAATAAGATTTTATAAATTAATTTTTTCTAAGAATTTTATATATTATTATTACATTTTAGATCTGTTTTAATGTATTATTTTATAATTTTCCCATTTTATTTGTTTTATTAAGTAATAACTAAATTAATAGTTCAAAAAATGAAATTAATGGTAATTTTTTAATATAATATTTAATTAAACATTTTAGAAGTCAAAAAAATCATGAAAGAGAAAATGTGAGAAAAGAGAAATTCTTATATGAAATACCTTACACATTTATAATCTGATTTTTACTTTATAGGTAAAATTATATCACTTCATGATTTTAAAAGTCATTACCAAAGTTAAGGTGAAAAGTTGTTAATAAAATGGTTAAACAAAATGATAAGGATTAATATGAAATAAAAACCATTAATAATTTTATTTGTTAATTATTTTTATACAATAATTTTTTTTATTTTAATATATAAACATTTATAATAATTTTGTTTGAGTAAGACATTTTTATATTTGAATCCTTTAATAAATTGCATGTGTGTTCTCTCCCCTGCCAATAAATTGACACCCCTTGACTATTTTCATTTCATAAAATAAGCCCATTTATTTTAGAAAAACACACCCAAATACCATCCTATAAATATTTCCCACTACTTATATCTTTTTATATTTCAAAAAATACTACCTTTCAAGGCATAAGTTGTAAGGCAATCGAGGATTCCTAATAAACAGGTATAAAACTTAACCGAGTACTTTTAAACTTATATCTTCATCCAATTTCTATAAATATCTAATAAATATTCCAAAGAATTAATCCATTAAAATTAATATTCTATGATATTATCATTATTATAGAACAACCATCTTCCAGCTATTTTTAAGCCTAAAAAAATTTAAAACATTGCTCATTCATACATATATCTTACCGTCACCACATATTAGTGTAATTTGTTTTTCCTCTCATTTATCTTGCATAAATATAAATATGAAATTTATAATTATAAATTATATTTATGAAATAATTATTCTTATATAATTATAATTTCATATCTACCTTCTTACATTCCAATCCACTAGAAAATGATAACCCCAATAATGCATAAGTGTGAACTACCACCTTCATGGAGCGATGTAATTCGTTTTTAATTTTCTATTTTCATGGATAATAATAAGTATAGAATTAGTGAATATAATATATATATATATATTTTTTATAATACGTTTTATTTAAAAATCAAATTATCAATTTTCGTTTATTTTGTCCCATCCGTCGAAAAGAGAAAATAGTGTCATGTGTGTGTACAACCTACAATTTCCATAAACAATGTAATACATTTTTTTATCTCTCCCATTTATGGATAATTAAAAGTATTCATATAATTAATATATATTATATTAATATAATTAATATAATTATGTTTATATTGCATATGTGATCAACATAGAAGGGCAAGAATCGCAAAACTAGAACTTTTATGAAAAATGAAACAATGAACATAAAAAATGATGATTTAAATTAGAAATTATATAAAAATGGGTGTTGATATTTTATAATGGGATAATATATGATATTATAACAATTTACATGTTTATGGTATTGAATTTTTATAAATGCACATTTATTATAGAAGATGTTATAGAGCATTCAAAGAAGGTCTAACTTGTGGTGATGGTTTTCTCATTTCCTTTTTATTTCATTGAGGAATATTCCATAGTCAGCACATCTTTCATTTATGTGGTGTATATTGTAAAAATGAATTTATTTTATTAATATTATCATGAAAACATAGACATCTAAAAATAAATTCAAGGATATATTTTTAATGATGTTATGATTTGGAGATTTTTGAAGTGTTAAGGGTTTATTTCACAATCTCATCATTATTCAGTATTGTTCATATTTAATAGAACATTGGGGGAATCAGTTGATATTTCTTTCCTAAAATAAATTTATTTTTTACACCAAATTTTATTTAAGAAACTAAATTCTTTCATTTCATTTTCCTCAATTTATGTACTCAAGATACAAAAAAATATTAATAATGAAGACTGGGTTTATTTCTCTCATTCGACAAAAATATGTTTTCTTCCATATATATGTTTTTTAAAAATATTTTCAATAATATTTTTAATATTATTCTATGATTATTTAAATCCTTTTTTACAAATGATTATTTTTTACAAAATTTATTTAATGTAATTTTCATTTATTTTACTAAAGTTTTTACTTTTTGTATTTTTACTAAAAATGTGAAATGATTAATTATTCTAATGTACTTATAATTAATATAATCAACCATCATCATGATCACTTAATGTTTTGATGCCTCGAATAAAATTTCCTTGGTCATTTTCAATGATTTTTCCCTCCAATAATACTTTAATTTTTTTAAAAACATTTATTTTCAAAGTGAAATGGGATTTTTCATCAGGAATTTATTTAATGGTATTTTATGGTTTTTTTATTCATCAAGAAAAACAACCAATTTTTTAATTATTTGAAATAGTGAATATATTGAAATAAAACCATCTATATTATTTCTATTTATTGATTAGGATCATTTTTACATGGGAAAGTAATATTCTATATGTGATTTCTCTATGTATGTACAACCATTGATTATTAAGGAATACTTATTAAGTTGTATTTTTATCTAATGGGGACTATAAATATATATCAAATTGATGCATCACTAGGTATCATGAGATAATATAGGTTGAGAATTTGGCCAAGGGATTAACCATTTATGTAAGAATCATTGACTTAAGGCCTTAACCATATGTTTATGATTTGTTTCCTTGAGGCCCTGATGGTATGTTTAAGTAGTAATAAATTACAAATTCTATAATTATGAAATATATTATTTATTTACATGTGATTATTTTAATATTTTTAATATTATGGGATAATTTTTTGGCTTATGTTATTATTTATGTTGCATTACTTGATCATCATTACTTCTCTCAAAATTATTAATGCCTAATTTATTTGATAATAACTTCAACTATACACATTCCATTATAGAGAATTCGAGCTCACCAAATTAATTGTATTATTTGCCTTAGGATTATAAGAATTTTATTATGATTGATCTGAAATGGTATTCTAGAGAGAATAATGACTTTCATAAATAAAGTATTATTCTATAATTTATGATTGAAAATTTAATTTCGATTCATATATGTATCTAGTCTTCCATTATAAAAAACTATTCAATCCTTTGGGATATGATCATGTGTATATAGATCCAATGAAATTATTTAACAAATAGCTCTAGACTACTATATTCCGTATTGTTATACCTTCATGAAGATAATTCCTCCAAATTGTTAATATAAATTTTACTATTACCTTTTCCAAATCATTTGTTAGATAATTTGTCTCATGAATATTTAATTTTAATGTGACATTAAAAATTACATTTTCATTATATACGAGGACACATCACAATTGTAATGCCCTAACCCCCGTAACCCAGAGTTGGTGCATTATTTTAATACATTGGAAAGATTACAAAGAATCAAGTCCCGAAGGACTGATCAATTTAGCAGTCTTGGAAAATAGATTACATACATGAATGTTACATTACACTTTATAACATGAAAAATGACATTAATAATCCTTAACTAACACCATTATTCCATTTGATTAACCCTTCATTTCAATCACAATACACTTCTTGGAATCCTGGGAAAAATAAAACATAGAAAGGGGTGAGCTCAGATACTCAGTATGGATAACAATACAGTGGAAACTTTCATAAATAAGCATAAACATTTATGGAAATGTATAACTAAAACAAAAATAATTTTCAACTTGAAATTCATCATAATTTGTCAAAAATAAAATAAATTAATTCCATTTAGGTATTCACATGAATATTCTACTAGTTTAATAATCACATGCAATATCACTAACCACTTTCATAAGGATGGAATGTATAATGCCAGACTATCATAACCACATAGTCAAGGCCTTTTGCAAAGACTACAAATAAGATTTCGTCAAGGCCTTGTACCAAGACACTAGTTTGTCTCATGAGACCTACCGATTCATAGAGGAGCTATAGTAGGCTCCACCCATCACTTACTATGTCCAATGCATTCCTCATATGAACATGTTTAAATATAACATAAACATTCGTATTAAAACTAGCATATTAAATGTCAATACTTTCTCCATAAACCATTAATGGTATAAAAATAACATATCCATAGTCAATCATATCACAATACCTTAAATAAAATATGAATGTTTTTTATCATAATAAATCAACTTCAAATAAGGTAAAAATACATCAAAGGATTTGACATAGATGAAATCAAAACTGTTTGAGAGAAATATCTCTTTTTTTGAAATCTTTTAAAAGTCATATAATTATAAAATAAAATAATTACTTTGAAAATATTATTGTAAGATTTTAAGGGAATATTAAATGATTTTATAACATCATAAAATATCCATACATTCCGTATATGTTAAAAATACATTCTTACCTTAATTCTGTCGAAATGGTTAAATAGAACCTTGTTTGGAAAATGACGGAAAGATTCCTTTATAAACTTCTTATAAAAAGTAAAAAAAGGGTATAAATGACTTTATACCATAGTTTTTAAAAGAGTAAGAATTATTTGAAAAACATTTTTAAGAAACATGGATGTGTATGATAAATATGTCCCAGTAGAAAATTACGTATAAACAACCTCAGATAATGAAAAGATTGTGAAATAAACCCTTACCAATTTGGTAACTTACGAAACATACACCCCATGAAAGAAATATCATACAATGAAATTGTAAATATACTTAAATTAAAGTGTATTACACAAAGAATACAATTATGGTATGTACATACACCACAGAAAAGGTAATATTGGCAATATGGCACGAATCTCACGGGAATAAGGAGTGAGATGAAAACCCCTTACCATGCACTTTCCTTTAGTCAAAGGTATGTTTAACCTCCTATAGGTAAACCATTGTATGCTATTAAATTATAACAGAACCATATTAATATTTATGATATCATACATTATTCATTTATGACTTTATACTGCCCATTTAATAATAATTTCCATGTTAAATTAACATTTTGGGTAATAATCGCTTTCTTTATCGTACATGTTTTAACTTGTTACTCTTGATTGTATCACTTAGGTCATGATTTAAATACATTCAGAATATAAAACATTATTTATATATTGTATATATTTAGAATATAAATATGTATAATATACATATATACGAAATGGAAAACACCATTTATCGAGACGGTAGTTCGTACGTACGCATAAACGTTGTTTCCATCTTCATAAAGTATTGAATAGAACTAAGTGAATAAAATATATGTAAGTACATATATATATATATAGTAGCACTATTATTTCATATAATACAAACATATTAGTAATATATTTTTTATAATCATCGATGAATGATGAATGTGGAAATGAATCTAATCGCGTTGTGGAGACGATAATCCGTACGTACGCACGAGCGACAATATAATTTCCTTAAAGGTGTGGAATTGGATGTTATATTAATCATATATAGACATTATCATGTTATTTTCATTATTTATAAACATATTACTCATCATTATATCCATCCAAATAGCATAGTGTTGAATAAAAAATTACACCACAATGTGGAGACGGTAAGCCGTACATATGCATTCATGGTGACATTATCATTCATAAGATGGATGGAATAATGAATGTAGTCGTGATATATTTATAATAAAATCATATTATATATATGATACTGAATTTTATATTTTATAATGGAAATAAAAAATAATGTAGAAGTGGAAGAAGAAAGGAACTAGAAAAAGGGTGGTGAAATCATTACCTCTTCTTCGGGTTCTTCCATTTGATTTGATTAAAAGGGATCCTTAGGTTGGATTTCTTATCAAAATAAGGACTATAGGTTGAAGTGAGAAAGTATTATAGGATATTTGGGCATGATTTGGCCAAACAAAAAGGCCATGAAGGTATGAATTTGGGATAAGGGGGAGTGCCCTTTTATACGAAGGGTGAGGGGCACCATAGTAAAAGCTAAAATTATTAATTTATAATAAATTCATATTCCGCTTATAATGGATCCAAATAGATTTATTTCGAGGATAAGGTGTGGATGGGTCTAAAACCACTCAACCAATTGGTTTTAGACATGTTCAGGTCACTATATTAACCTTATCTTTTATTTTTAACTCTTAGTTAATTAGTTTGACATTTACCATGTCTCTTGGTATTTTTATATTATATGGTTAATAAATTTACTATAAACATCCAAGAGAACCCCAAGTGGTTATTTAATGATACACCTATCATTATATAAGTATCTTGGCCTATCCTTAGAATTTTAAGAATATAATTAATAATATAATAGTTGTTTTAAAAATTCTTTTATGTCAATTTTGACACTATTTGGAAATTGATTTTTGTGAAAATCATAACTGCATGATTACTTCGCAGAATCTTAAATAAATCAATACTAACATTTCATATTAACCTAGAAAATTAGTTTAATTTATAAAAAGTCTCAAATTACATTTATTTGAGTATTTATCATATCAATTATTTTAATATTTCATTAATTAGGTAATTACCGCATAATCATTGTGTCATAAATAAATTTAATTATTAAATGTCAAAAAATTATAAATAAAATAACATGATGTTGGAAATATTTTAATATTTATAATGAATATTTATAGTCGAATCTATCTTATGTATAACCCTATATTAAAAATGGTTTATTTAATAAACATTAAATTTAACACTTTTAACTCTTCTTTAAATAAAATAATAATAAACGTCCTTATCTGGTCCAAGTGGACCTAATGGGTCATATTTTATTCCTTAGGTTGTTTTTGGTCAAATTACACTTATCCAATAGTATTATTACATGTGTTAGTGTAATAACAAAATCATTTTTACCCTTAATTACCCTATTTACTTATAACCGTTGTAAATAAAAGGAAAAAGTTACTATTCAGCAAAAATTATTTTTTTATTATTGAACCACAATTTACTCTTTTTTATTAACCGTGTCTCTCTGATTTTCAACATTCAACTAAAAAATGTGGTAAAATTATGTTTTATGTGAATTTACAAATTCTCCTAGGAGGTGTGTAAAGGCTGTGAAAAGTTCAATAAAATTTTATATATCTAAAATTATTATAAACTGAATACAATGAATTACATTTAAATTATGTAGGTATTGTGTATCTATTTTTAACTAAAAAATATTTAAATAAAATAAATAATTATGTAAATAAAAATTCAGTTTTAATCTATAACTTAGTGTTTTTCATTATTCATCAAAAATTAATGGTTTTTTGGAAAATACCAAAAAATCACCCTAAACTAATTATGATTTTCCAAATTCAATAATTAAGTATATTTTACTATATTCAAAGAATAGAAGTTTCATTAATTTATTTAAAATTAATTCCCGCTGTCAAAACCAAAAGGCGTATTTTTAAGAAATAATAACTGTCAAAAGTTTAACAATTGTTTATGTCCAATTTCAAAGTAAAAATACATACAATGACCATCATTGGATTTAATGGTAAAAATATAATCTATTTATACTTCCAAACCATTAAAATGTATAATTTAACACTATATATTATTTTGACTAGAAAAGTTGTTTTCAGTTGAAATATAGTATTTTTCACTAATCGCCCAAATATGAAATTTATTAGAAAAACACCAAAACATTATTGAAACTAAATTCATATGTCTTGATTTTAATGCAGAAGTTTTTTTCAAATTGAATATATAAAAGGTTGAAATATGGGATTTAAAAAGGGTTCTCCATTAAAAGGCAGTAAAATTATATTTTTTGAAAAATACTACTTTTATCGGAAAAAGGAAATTGTTCTTACATTTTGACTAAGAAACTCATAATATGGATTCTAAAATTATAAGGATTATATAAAGTTAAAAATTATGTTAATACTATTCATAACTTCTTTTTCATGGCTAGTTTGATAAGTCATAGTGCGCTAGAACTCGGTGTTGCATGTAGTGCAGGTTATTGAATTACTTTGAAGAAATAACGTACTATGAAATCTTGGGCTGTTAATCCAATAACTTTAATGAAAAAAACATTGTATTCTATAGACTCGTCCCTACTGCAAGGTTATATAGGTATAAGTGAAGTTAGAACATCCTATTTAGTTCTTTTAAACCTTTTTCTCATTCCACTTTATAAATTAACATTACACCCTTTCATATTAGAATCGTTAAAGGATTTTATAGCTTGGAAAAATTAATCTCAAAGAATTTATAGTATCAATACAACCAAAAACAAATATGGATATTGGTTAGTATGTTATTTCCTGGCCATTGACTCAATAACTTCCATCCATCAAGGATCTACATATATTAAATTTCTTGTGATATGTTACCCATGAAATAAATTTTCTATGACCATAATTTAAAGTCACTAAACATCTCATACAATTTTAACTTCATAAAAATTTCAACATAAAAAAATTATTTTAGTTCTCTTCCTTACAATTATTATGTGTGAGAATATCATCCATAAAGGCTAACACAACTTGATCATGATAGTTTTTGATGACTACATTCTTATTATAAATTACTAAAATAAGAGCATTAGTGTGTCTAAATGTAAATTATATAATTTTATAGTGTCTATACCTTTTATTAAAACATGTCTTTGAAATATCAACCAATTTGACCCTTAATTGAGGATATGTAGAATGAAGGTCAGTCATTGAGAAATATTGAGGTCAATATGACACCTTTGGGAAATAAAAGGTAGTTCGTTGGGATATATATTATTATATTCATGTATAACAGACATATCATCTATATTTACTTCTTAAATGATTATTTGAGCTATAAAACCCTCATTAATTAGTATTAGGATGTAAAAAACACGTTTTTGACATAAGTACATACCCTTTAAATTTTGGTCTAATTCAATTTTATGGACTTAATGTGGGTGCCTAATGAGTTAATGAAGGTCTTGGGGGGGGGGGGAATCTGGGGCTCATTCAGATCCAAAAAACCAACTGTTATGAATAAATGGACCCGTTGTGTTGTTTGACTAAACAGTGTGGGGAGTTCATAGTAATAGTCCAAACCATGCGGATGGTATGCATTTTTGAGATAATTCATTCCACATGGTTGGTGCATGTTTCACTAACCATACCAACTAACTATGTGATTCCTTTCATCTCAAAGTCCCCATGCTTGGTTGGAGCACAGTGTGGATAATTGTGCGGCTAAACCATGCACATGCAATTTTCAGGTTAGATTTACTATTTTCCCTTCACAATCTAATTATCTAAAAAAGTATTCCTATTTTCCTTGTTCTAGTAGATAGAATCCCCTTCCCCACATTTTGGATCTCATTGAAGGTGTACATTATGTATTGAGATATATCCTTCATCTAGGATCTGATCGAACTTTTTTCTGTCACATTGGATACACAACTATGTAAAATTGAGTCTTCTTAAGTTGTTTCTATTTCTATTAATCATGATATAGTTATTAGGGTTTGAGTACTTATAATCATTTTTCTAATATACTTTAATTTATGCCAAATTAGATGCCGAAACTTGAGGAGGAGAGTAATACGAGTACTACGAGGGTGGTATATAACTCATCCCTCAAGTTTATTGATTTCGGGTTTGATGTGTGGGGCCCAAAGATTTCACTGGCATCCATTTATTGAATTTATATTCCATTCTTATATTCATTCAAACTACATGGTTATGCTATTCCTGTAAATTTGATTAGTTTTTGGGTTATATTAATAACACACAACAACCCATGTTGAGTAATATTCCATAATTGGGGTTTTAGTTTTTTTTCAACTTTGATCCATCATTCCGGTGCATTCGAACTTGACCACACTAATGGTAAGCCTCCTTACATTAATTACCTTGTGAACCATAAAATTTTGAATATATTATTCCTTTTCCATTCCACTTGAACAACCTAAGATAAGTGTGTAAATTTATATAATTCATTCAAATAATATTCTTGAAAGTATAATTATATATATGACTTGGCCTTATTAAATGTAAATGAATGTTTCGTTTCAAATTTATATCCCACCATTCCATGATCATGGAAGCCAGAAAAGTGAACGTTATTAATTTAAATTCACTTACATGGTTTTAAATAAAATGTAGCATGCTACATGGCCTTATCAAAATAATAAAATGAAAGGCATAAACCAAGTGAATTTGTTAATTGAATAGTTATCATATGATGAAATTAATTACAGTTAATTAAATACAAGTTGACTCTTTTTGTACATGGAACTTGACATATTTGGTGGATGGCTTGACTTATATTATCTCTTGGATTCCCAAGGGAATGCCTTGGGTACTAATGTATATCACTCACATTCAAGGTACTAGTTACCTTGGGTGATACCCACCAGAGAATGCATTCATTCCCTAACGTTGGAGGCCTAGTATGACACTATAAGATCCCTTCATTATTAATTCAGGATTCCATGGATATAATTTGTCACGACCCAACCCGTACTGGGGATCGAGCCGCAACTACCCCAAGCCCACCTCCATAGGCCTTGGGCTGGCAAATAGTGCCAATGTAACAAAAAAACTAGGGGAGACCTTTGCCTAAGAAACTATAAACACGCGCACATCTAACTCAATGGAAAAGTGAAGAGAAAAGAAAACAAGATACAACACTGCTACAAAAGGGAAACAAACATACATGTATCGACCTCTAACTAGTACAAGTAAAGTGATAACAAGATAACTGAACAAAAAAAAAAGGAAAAACACATGCCCAACTAGAAAGGTCCCACAACCCGATAATAGGTAAATGAAAGTAAACAACTTCTGAGTCTCTCGCCCATAATGTCATGCTACGGCCACTAAATGTATCCCAAGCTCCTATTTCCTCTACGCTCTTCCGTAGTCTCAACTGACCTTTCCATCATCTGCAAGGGAACACCATGTGCGGGCAAATCCCAAGCAGGGGTGAGTATAAAGATACACAATAGGATGCCTTGAACGCTCGAGGGAGAAATAAATGATGTACTAAAATGGTGAGCAGTATACAGAACAAAGAACAGTACAAGAGTACCAAAGAGAGAGTGCCGCTCAACCCAAATAAAAGAAAGAAAGTATTCTCATCCAACCCAAGAGGATCTAGACACAAAAATAACATGGCATACCTCACGCGTCTTCATCCCTACTGGAAGGAGAGTAACTGAACCCAAGGAGTGGGATCAAAAGTATTGTATATATATATGCTCAACAAGAAACCCGAATGAGTGTGTAAGGGTATCTCTATCTCCAACCTCAGCCTAAGAGTAATCACAATCATTTCAAAGGATACCCTACACTGATGCCCAACAGTCCCGCATGCCAAAGATACCCCATCTTAAAACTGTACCACCAAGGGTCCCGCTCTGGTAATCCTGGAGAAAAGTCGCTGACTTGCCTCATAGAAAGAGATGAGTCTAAATGAAGTCGTCGGGTAACCCTTTGCCCAACCCAACTAGAGGGTAAACCCGAAGAGGTTGTCAGGTAACTCACTGCCTATCCAAACTGGAGGGTAAACCCTAAATTCAATAGGAAACCCACTTTCCATCCCTGCTGGAGGGTAAACCCAAGGGTCAATGGGTGACCCACTGCCCAGCCCCATTGGAGGGTAAACCCTAAGGTCGATGGGTAACCCACCTCCTATCCCCACTAGAGGGTAAACCCAAATGTCAATGGATATCCCACTACCCAGCCCCACAGGAGGGTAAACCTAGAACTGGCCCAATAACTATGCACTTTTCGTGCCATCACTGGGTGTCACAAACACTGATATCGTATGTAGGATCAGATTGCGTCAAAGGATCCACCGACTTACACCCTTTCATGTTTCCACATTTAATGAGATCTAGAAAGAGGCTCTACATGCCCAAACTGACAACACTGTTGCAATCCTCGCGAAAACACACACAAGATAGACTACTTTCTCACAGGAAATGGGATCCCCGTACAAAAGTTATTCAACACCTCTATAATCTCATACAACATCTCATGGGACCCACACCTCGGTCCTAAAAAAGGGTCAGGTGAACTACAACATCATGATGCTCTCGGATAAACACGCTAAGGAGACTACTCATACACCCCAAACTGATGCCTGATGGAAAATTTGTATTACGCTGCACACAGCATAAAAGACGGCTCGTGGGGCCCACTCCTCAACTCCATCTTTAATTCCTGAAACAACCCCGGTCAATTTTTCCTCGATTCTAGGGTCACAACGCCGTAGACGGTTCCAAAAACAGACTCCGAATGTAGAAGTTGCAACTCCCTACATTATATGCAAGTGGGGCCTTTGGGCCCACACCTCAACCCCAAAACACATCTCGTAGATCATACCATTGAGTTCCTTTCAGATAACCACGTGTCATAGGCTATTCATTTTCCCGAAATGGGCTTATGAAGTGTAAGTTGTATAATGCATCATACGTCCGGAAGTCGCCTCGTGGGGCTACGCCTTAGGCCCAAATTTATGATGGCATAGTGCACAATTGTAATCCCCTTAGAAAAACACTGATAAATGAGTACTCAAACACTCTCAATTGATGTCGGGTGAAAAATTGGTGTTTCACAGTAAAACGTGCAAACTAGGCCTTATGGGGCCCATACCTTGTCTCTAACCCGAATGCTTCAGAATGCATCTCAAAAAGTCTGCACAAGGACTGGGGTCATGCTACCATTGTCGGAACGTCAATCGGGCATCCCAAGCATGAGTTATGTCTGACGCAAGAATAATTAATTAATTGAACAATTAATTAATTATCCGCATTAAGCGTTCAAAGCTACCGAGCAACGAAACCAAACCGCAAGGGTCTTGAACCCACATTAGAAGGACCAGCTCGACTCCAGGGTCACAACATGTAACACCTTGAGATTTTATGAAAAATATTTTGTTTTTATGTATTATGTTATATTCAACACCAAATGAATGTTTCACTACACACAACACTGTCTTGTCTTGTGTTACACGCAAGAGAAACCTTCCTCGATAGCTTGCATTGTACACAATACCGAGTTTCATTAAAAAAGGTATGTTATTAAAATATTATATAAACTAGCTGTTATGAATATTAATACCATCTTTTTGAAAATTTATAAATTTTATCTTTCAAAATGGTCTTCATTTTTGGATTCGGAATATCAAAATTATCCTATAGTGAATTTTTGGTATTTTTCTGAAAACTTTCAATTTTTGATGAATAGTGAAAACACTGAGTTATTGGTTAAAACCAACTTTTTATTTAAATAATCATTTATTTTATTTAAATTTATTTTAGGTCAAAATAGATACATAATACCTATATAAGTTCAATTTAATTCATTGGAGTCATTTTATAATAATTTTTGATATATAAAAATTTTATTGAACCTTTGACCGTCTTTACCCACCTCCTAGGATAATTTGAAAATTCAAATAAAACCTAATTTTACCACTTCTGTGAGTGTAATTTTAAATATATGGGAGACATGGTAAATATTAAGGATTAAAATGTGGATCAATATGATTAAAATAATTTTTGGTGAATAGTAACTTTTTACTTTTATTTACCACGGTTAAAAGTAAATTGGGTAATTAAGGGTAAAATGATATTATTATTACCCTAAAACATATCCTAATTCTATTGGATAAGTTTAATTCGACCAAAAAAACCATAGGAATAAAATATTACCCTTTAGTTCCAATTGGATTAGATTAGGACATTTATTATTATTTAATTCAAAGAAGAGTTAAAAGAGATGAAATGAAGGTTTAATAAGTAAAACATTTTTAATATTGTGTTATACATAAGATAAATTCTACTAAAAATATTCATTATAAAGATAATAATATTTCCTACATAAAAATATTTTATTTATAATTTTTAGACATTAAATAATTTATGTTATTTATGACACAATGATGATGTAGTAATTAACTGATTAATGAAATATTAACATAATTGATGTTATAAATACCCAAATAAATGTAATTTGATACTTTTTATGAATTAAACTAATTTTATAGGTTACTATAACACATTAGGTTTATTTAGATGAAATTTTTTCAAAGTAATAATGCTGTTATGAATTTAACAGAAACAAAATACCATATAGTGTCAAAATTGACATAAAAGAGTTTTTAAAACAAATATTATATTATTAATTGTTATTGAATTCTTACAAATCTATGGTTGAGCCAAAATTCTTATATTATAAAATATATTACATTAATTACTCAATTTAAGTTCTATTTAATGTCTATAGTAAGTTTATTAACAATATAGTGTAATAATACAAGAAGACACGGTAAAAGTTAAATTATTTAACTTAGAGTCAAATCTAAATGATAAGGTTCAAATGGTAACCTAAACTTGTATAAAACCTATTGGATGAGAGGATTTAGACCCATTCCCACCCTATATTTGAAATAAGCCACTTTGGAGCCATTATAAACCGAATATGACTTTATTATAAAATAATAATTTAAGTTTTTCCTAAGGCGCCCCTCTCCTCCCTTATAAAAGGGAACCTCTTCTCTCTCCACTTTACAACATTTTGAGCCTTCAAGATCGACCAACCCCTGAAAATTAATCATATAAAAATGACTATTCATATCATAGAGGTTCTGGTCTTCTCAAAAGACCAACTCTAGTTCCCTAAGAGGATGCTTAAAAGAGGCATGTCAAGGAACATGTAATCTCTTCTACCGATTCATTCAAGTTTCTTTCTTCTTCTACTGCCTCTTCTTTATTTGTTTCATTATAAATTAATAACATCAGTATCACTAATATACAGAAATATTATTTTAAATATGAAACAACCCTATTTCACTTTCTATCCATCATATAGAAAATGAAATCACTGCGCGTTCGTACGTACGAAATACCATCTCCACACCGAGGTGTATTCTGTTTTTCCACCACCACCTTACCTGGGTCGGTATAATGGTGTAAAGAATAACTATATACGATTATTATAAAATTATACTAATTATGAGAAAATATATCATCAACTCCAATTCCATTCATATAATTATTGGAATGATATCATCGCCCGTGCGTACGTACGACCTACCATCTCCACGTTGTGATGTGACTCGTTCTAAATGATCGTCATTGAATAATGATTATATAAATGAATTTAATATATATTATATATATTATAGTAATACCATTATGTAAATGATATATCTATAATATAAAAAGTGGAATAAGAATGTATTCGACAAAACACGCATAAGAACATAAAGCAATGAACACCTGAATAACAAGTAGCAGAGAAATTTTACTAATAAGAAGCTAAGAATATTACAATATATGAAATCATAACAATGAGTATGATTTTTTAATAAGTCAATGAAATTATTTAAATCATTATACAGCTGTTTTGGACACGTACTATGCATATCAGACCTAAGGTAAGGGAACATCTCATAATCTCATTTTTATCCGAGATTGTTTACACTTCAGAATTCATTGGGGCATATTTATCATCCACTTCCATGTTTCCTCAATTTATAATATTATTTATATCCTCCTACAATTTTTTAATACAATTTTACCTATTGGTGAATTTTTAGTAAAATATATTAAAGGAATATTTTTTCGCTTTTAGTACGAGATACTTTTTGACTTTTCGGCCAAAGTACGAGAAGAATGTCTGTTTAACTTATACGGCATGAATGGTTTTTTTATGATTTCATAGAACATTTTTTCCATGATGCTTCTTTTACGAGTTTTCAAGTTTATTTTTAATTAATTTATTTTAGTTTCAAATTGAATGACATTTTAATAAAGGAAAAAAAATTTGAAGTAGAAAGGATATTTTCCTCAAGAATGGAGTTCAAGTGTTTTATCAAAATTATTTTCCATATAAGATAATATGGTTATGTTTCTATCCCTATTTTACATTTATTTGATTATGTTATGATGGAATTATTTTAATAAAGTCCTTCTATCTTATATGGATTATGTTATGACAGAATGGTGTGTAAGAATCCCATTTTATTACATAGGTTATGATATGATGTATGATTTATGATTTTGTGTCACACATAAGAATGATATCATTATGAGATGGTTGGGACCTATATGTCTCTCCAATGCAATGGGTAAATATTTATATCTCATGAGATAGACATGGATGGAACAACAATTTAATCCGGTTCAGTGATACATGATTGGAAAGAGGAGCAAACTTGGTTCAGAAATGGACTTGTTCTGCTATGACAGTCTTGGAAATGAGTCGTGACTAATATGAAATGATATTATATGATTTCTTTGTATGACTCAAAGTATCATGTTTTATGTTATGATTATTGGGATTACATTTCACTACTATGATTTATCCCATGTCGTCATATTATGCTCTCATTTGCAGGATACAATTTTCAAAATTTTATGTTCTTATGAATATGATATGATTGATATTTTATTTGTTTACCCTTACTGAGCATTTCTGCTCACCCATTTGTATGTTTTCTTTTACCTAGGTCAGGAAGAAGGGTATTAAGTAGGATATTCCAAAAGGAACTCTAGATATGATGAAATAAACGGGATATAGTGTAGATGGGTTATGAACCAATTGTTTATGTTTCTCATTTTCCGAAGACACTATACCTATACAGTCCTATCTTGGTTTTGTTATATGTTGTAATAAGTATGCTTCAATTCTGAAGTATTAACAATGTATGTAATGTATGGTTTGATATAGTTGGTTTCAGAGGGAACTATCTTTATGGGAGATTTTGATGATATTTCACCATGATTAGAAGATTATGTTCTGAGATTCCAAAACACTAAACTATTACGGTATTTTAGTGTTGGTTCTTGTTATGTATTAAGTATTTCTCAAAATTACTCTAATTTCCATGTACATCAATCTTGGGTTTCTATAGTTGGTATCAGAGGAAAGGTATAGTTATCTTTGGAAACTAGGATGTGAAAGCCTTCGTAAGCACCCTAAGGATATGTCTAAGCATAAAAAACAATATTAGTGTTTTATAAATGGCCATTAATAACCTACAATAAGACCGAAGGTGTGAAATTTTATTCATGATTATGTGGTTTTCCTATTATGATTAGTGTTTATCACACTATGCTTATTGGTTTTAGTCAATGGCTGTAACCCGAAGGAACCGTGATAATGTTGAATGTGATGGGAATTGAAATGATTGTCCCCCTGAGAAACCAAACGTTATGGGAGTTGGAATGAAAAATTTTGAAGCCATGCTCACACAACTTTCTCAAGCTATGAATCATGCAGAATTTCCAAGAAAGATAAGGAAGGAGAAAAATACTATTGAATACTTCATGAGGCAGCATCCACCCTCATTCAGCAGGTCTACTGATCCATTAGTGGCTGAACACTGGGTCAGTACCACTGAAATAATATTTTCAGTTCCTCAATGTTTTGAACATGTTAATGTTATCTTAGAAGTATATCGTTTAGAAGGTGAAGCTGATCAATTGTGGAATCTTATCAAGAATACGAGGCAAAGAGATGAAGTTGAGTCCATGGAATGGGATGAATTCAAGAATATATTTTTTAATAAGTACTTCCCATGTATTCTTTGAACAAAGATGGATAAGGAGTTTCTTGAACTAAAGAAAAAGGATGATGAATCTGTTGGTACCTACAAAGAAAATTTTACAAGACATTCACGGTATGCTTTCAGAATAATTATCCAATCTGAGAGTAAGATCAATTTATTCATTAGTGGCTTAAACCCAAGTCTCTGAAAGGGAATTATCCATAAGGGACATCAATAGATACAAGTAAATTTTTTCGATGTGCTCTCAAGGTTGGGATGGATATTGGAGTAACCCATCAGTCATATGGGTTTGATAACAAGTGGAAAATGGAATTCAAAGGAAAATATAATGACCACACTGAAAGAAGATGAGTTTTCCCTTATGGTCAAAGTGTGTAAATAAACATGGAGAAAATTGTCTTAAAGGGACAACTAAATGTTCCAAATTTTGAAAACAAGGTCATCGGGCATTTGAATGCTGTAATGATGGGAAAAAGATTCCTAGTGATGTGAACACATTAAAAGCTACACAAAATGCACCTCCAATACTTAAATGTCACAAGTGAATGGAAACGAGGCATAATTCTAATCAATTCCCTAATCCAAGGGTTGTTGATAATGATCGACTTCAATAAACTCTTAAGGCCAAAGACAAAGGAATTTCACATGAAATTTCTACTGGCGATTTGGAGTATGATAACAAAGTAGTGAAAGGTACATTTACCAACCACTCTAAAGTAGTAAATGTTTTATTTGATTCTGGATCCACCCAATATTTTATTTCTGACGAATTTTCTACAATTATCACCATAACACCTCAAAAATTAGCTATTGAGTTAGTTGTGAAAACTCATAATAGAACAACAGTTGCATCAAAAGTTTACGATTCTTCTCCAATTGATGTTTGTGGGAAAGTGATTCATGCAAATCTTGTGATCCTTCCTATATTGGAATTTAATGTGATTCTTGTCATGGATTTGATTTCCTTATATAGATCTCATATTGATTTCCATATAAGGGAAGTCACATTTCATATTCCTCATCAATCTATGATCATATATCGATTCAATGATGAATATAACCTTCCAGTAGAAATTTCTTCCATCTTATGGGTCTTGATTCCAATAAATTAATTCTATTTATCTCAAATGGTTGGATAGAAACTCATGATTATGAATATGCCCATTGTATGGGAGTTTGATGATGTACTTCTATAGGAATTTCTAGGACTTCCACCAAATCGTGAAGTTGAGTTTTCAATAGAACTCATACCGGGTGCTATGCCCATTTCAAAGACACCTTATATAATAGCCCCAATTGAGTTGTAGGAATTGAATAATAACTCCATGAGAATCATGATAAGGGATTCATACACCCTAGTATATCACCATGGGGAGAACCTATTCTGTTTGTTAAGAAAAAACATAGATCAATGAGACTCTTCATTGATTATCAAGAACTTAATAAGATCACTATCAAGAACAAATATCATCTCCCATGCATTGATGACTTATTTGACCAACTACGTGGAGCTCAATACCTTTCCAAGATTGATCTTCGTTTAGTGTATAATCAATGAAGGGTCAAAAGGGAGGATATACCAAAGAAGGATTTCCGTAAAATGTTTGGATACTGTGAATTTATAGTGATTCCATTTTGTCTTACTAATGCCCCTGCTATTTTCATGGATCTAATGAATAGAGTCTTTAGAGACTATTTAGATCAGTTTGTGGTAGTCTTTATAGATAATATTATTGTCTATTCAAAGTGCAAGGAAGAACATGAATATCAATTGAGAATTGTATCAAAGACCCTAATAAAGGATTTTCATTATGAAAAATTTACCAAGTGTGAATTTTGGCATAAAAAAGTTTCATTTTTGGGTCACATATTCTCCAAAGAGGGGATATTTGTGGATCCAGAAAAAACAGAGGTTATTGAAAGATGGTCGAGACCAACAACAGTAATTGAGATCCAATGTTTTCTTGGTTTGGAGGGATATTATCAATTATTTGTGAAAGACTCTTCACATTTATCTAAGCAACTCACCCGGTTGACTCGAAAAGGAGTTATGTTCATTTGGATGGAGGAGTGTGAAGAGAATTTCAAAGAGTTAAAAAGAAGGTTATCCAATGCACTTGTGCTCACACAGCCTTGTAGTGTAGAATGGTTCATGATCTATAGTGATGCTTCCAAGAAGTGATTAGGGTGTGTTCTCATGAAAAATGATATGGTGAGAGCTTATGCCTTAGGAAAGTTGAAAATCCCTATGCAAAATTACCCAACTCATGATTTGGAATTAGCTACAGTAATCATTGCATTAAAGATTTGTAGGCATTATCTTTATGGATAAATGGGTGATATTTATACTAATAATAAACGTTTAAAGTATATTTTCACACAAAATGAGATGAATATGTTCCAAAGAAGATGATTGGAGCTGATTAGGGATTATGATTGCTCAATTCATTACCACCCTAGGAAAGCAAATAAGGTGGTGGACACATTAATTCGACATGACCATGCTAGTTTATCCATGACGAGGATCACAAAAGATCCAATATTTATCAATTTACAAAGGATAGATATTGGAATAATAATTGAAGGGGAAAATCGTATCTTTGTCAAATGAATGTTCAACTATATATACATATGAAGAATAAAGAGGAAGAGAAAGAAGATATATAGTTACAAAAGAAGGTTATAAATGTTCCAGAATTCCACATTGATTGTGATGAAAAAATAAGGTTTAGGAATCAGGTTTGTGTTCCTCCCATACCAAAATTAAAGAAGGAAATATTGGTTGAGACTCATAGTTCTTCATTCTCTGTTCACCCTGGAAGCACGAAGATGTATATGGACGTGAAAGAGTACTTCCTGTGGGATGGAATGAAAAGCGATGTTGCTGGATATGTCTCTCGATGCTTGGTTTTTCAACAAGATAAAGCTGAGAGATAGAAGTCTAAGTGGATGTTACGACCATTACCCATACTATAATGGAAATGGGAGAACATAACATTGGACTTTTTCACTGGACTTCCTAAAACATCCAAAGGCAATAACGTTATCTGGGTTATAGTTGATCGTCTTACGATGTCGGCACACATCATTGTTATTAGAGAAGATTTCTATTTTGATCATATTTCAAGGATATCTGTGAAGGAAGTGGTAAGATTTCATGGAGTACCACTTTCTATTATATCTGATCAGAATCCGAGGTTTACCTCGATGTTTTGGTGAAGTATCCAACAAACTCTAGATACATAGAGGAGTTTCATCACTGCTTATCATCCTCAGATAGACGGTCACTCTAAGAGTACAATTCAATCTCTAGAGGACATGTTGAGAGCTAGCTCTATGGATTTCAAAGGTATTTGGGATCAACATCTACATTTGGTGGAATTTTATTATAGTAATAGATTTCAATCCAGTATTTAGATGGCTCCTTATGAAGCTCTCAACGGAAAGAAATGCAGAACTCCAACTTGCTGGGATGAAGTTAGGGAATGAAAGCTATTAAGACCTGATCTTGTTGATGAGATGGAATAAAATCTTAGATCTATTCAACAACACATATGATAAGACCAGTTTCGACAAAAAATTTATGCCGACAACTGAAGAAAATACCTTGAGTTTGAAGTTGGTGATAAAGTGTTCTTACGAATATCTCCTTGGAAGAGAGTAATGAGATTTGGAAAGAAGGGAAAGCTGATCCATGGGTATATTGGTCCTTTTAAAATACTGGATCATGTTGGGAATATAGATTACCGAATGGCACTTTTATCGAATCTCTCTCAAGTTCTTGATGTGTTCCATGTTTCTCTCCTGAGAAAGTACATACTAGATCCTTCACATGTACTAAGCTCAGAAGTTTTACCGCTGGAGAAAGATATTTATTTTGAGGAATGACCAATAATGATTCTAGATCATAGAAAAAAGTCCTACAAAACAAGACCACTTGCTTGGTGAAAGTTTTATGGAGGAACCACCAATTAGAAAAGCTACATGGGAACTTGGGGATTTGATGAGGGAGAGGTATCCTCATCTGTTTGTTACGAAGTGAAGAATTTTGAGGGTGAAATTCTTTTTAAGGGGGGTAGAATGTAACACCCTGATATTTTATGAGAAATATTTTGTTTTTATGTATTATGTTATATGAAACACCAAATGAATCTTTCACTACACAGAACACTATCTTGGCTTCTGTTACACACAAGAGCAATCTTCCTCAATAGCTTGCGTTGTATGCAACACCGAGTTTAATTAAACAAAGATATGTTATTAAAATGTTATATAAACTATCCATTATGAATAGTTATACCCACTTTTTGAAAATTTATAAATTTTATCTTTCAAAATGGACTTCGTTTTTTGGATTCGGGATATCAAATTTATCCTAGGGTGAATTTTTTGTATTTTTCTGAAAACTTTCAATTATTGATTAATAGTGAAAACACTGAGTTATTGGTTAAAACCAACTATTTATTTTATTAATAATTTATTTTATTTAAATTTATTTTAGGTCAAAATAGATACATAATAGATATATAAGATCAATGTAATTCATTGGAGTCATTTTATAATAATTTTAGATATATAAAAAATTTATTAAACTTTTGACTGTGTTTTGCCCACCTTCTAAGAGAATTTTCAAATTCACATAAAAAATAATATTACCACTTATGTTATTGGTATTTCAAAAATCATAGAGACATAGTTAATATCAAGGAGTAAAATGTGGTTCAATAAGATAAAAATAATTTTTGTGAATAGTAACTTTTTACTTTTATTTACCATGGTTAAAAGTGAATAAGGTAATTAAGGGTAAAAATGATTTTATTATTACCCTAACAGATGTATTAATTCTATTGGATAAGTTTTATTCGAACAAAAACATCCTTAGGAATAAAATATTACCCTTTAGGTCCACTTGGATTAGATTAGGACATTTATTATTATTTAATTCAAAAAAGAGTTAAAAGAGGTAAAATGAAAGTTTAATACGTAAAACATTTTTAATATAGGGTTATACATAAGATAAATTCGACTAAAAATATTCATTAGAAAGATAAAAATATTTCCTACATAATGATATTTTATTTATAAATTATAGACAATAAATAATTTACGTTATTTAAGACATAATGATGATGTAGTAGTTAACTTATTAATGAAATATAAACATAATTGATGTTATAAATACCCAAATAAATGTAATTTTATACTTTTTATGAATTACACTAATTTTATAGGTTACTATAACACATTAGTGTTAGTTAGATGAATTTTTTTCTAAGTAATAATGCTGTTATGAATTTAACAAAAACAAAATACCTAATAATGTCATAATTTACATAAAAGAGTTTCTAAAACAAATATTATATTATAAATTGTTATTCTACTCCTAAAAATATATGGATGAGCCAAAAGACTTATATAATAACATATATGACATTAATTAACCAATTTAGGTTCTATTGAAAGTCTATAGTATTTTTATTAACCATATAGTGTAAGAATACAAGAAGACAGGGTAAATGATAAATTATTTAACTTAGATTTAAATCTAAATGATAAGGTTACAATGGTAACATAAACTTTTATAAAACATATTAGATGAGAGGGTTTCGACACATATCCACCCTATATTCTAAATAATCCACTTTGGAGCCATTATAAACTGAATATCACTTTATTATAAAATAATATTTTCTAAGGTGCCCCTCTCCTCCCTTATAAAAGGGCACCTCTTCCATCTACACATTACACCATTTTGAGCCTTCAAGCTCGGACAACCCCTGAAAATTCCTCTCTAAACATCTCTAGTTATATCATAAATATTTTGGTATTCTCATAAGACCATCTCTAGTTCCCTAAGAGAAAGTTTAAAAGAGGCACGTCGAGGAAGAGTTAATCTCTTCTACCGATTATTTCTAGTTTATTTCTTCTTCTACATTCTATTAATTATTTATTTCATTATAAAGTAATAACATCAGTATCACTCATATACTGATATGTTATTATAAATATGACACAATCCTATTTCACCTTCTATGAATCCTATGGAAAATGAAATCACCGCGCGTTCGTATGAACAAAATACCGTCTCCACGATGTGGTGTAATATGTTTTTCCACCACTGCCTTACTTGGATTGGTATAATGGGGTAAATAATAACTGTATATGATTATTATAACATGATACTAATTCTAAGATAATATATCATCAACTCAAAATCCATTCATATAATTATGGTAATGATATCATTTCCCATGCGTACGTACGGTCTACCGTCTCCACAATGAGATGTGACTCGTTCTACATGGTCTTCATTGAATAATGATTATATAAATGAAATTAAAATATATGATATATATAATACTAATACAATTCTATAAATTATATAGCTATAATCCAAAAAGTGGAATACAAATTTATTCGACAAAACACACATAAGAACATAAAACAATGAACACCTGAATAATAAGTAGAAAATAAATATTACTAATAAGAAGCTAAGAATATGAACATACATGATATCATAACAATGAGTATGATTCTAGAATAAGCCAATTAAATTATTTAAATCATTATATAGGAGGTTCGGACACGTACAAAGCATATCAGATCTAAGGTAAGGGAAAATCACACAGTCTCATTTTTATCCAAGATTGTTTATACTTCAGAATTTACTGGGGCATATTTATCATCCACTTACATATTTTCTCAATATGTAATATTATTTCTATCTTTATATAATTTTTTTAATCTAATTTTACTTATTATAGAATTTTTAGTAAAATATATGAAAGGAATCTTTTTTCATTTTCAGTACGAGATACTTTTTGACTTTTCCTACCAATGTATGAGAAGAATATTTTTTAACATATATGGCATGAATGGATTATTATGATTTCATAGAACATTATTTCCATGAAACTTCTTTTAAAAGTTTTCAATTTTATTTCTAATTAACTTCTTTTAGTTTAAAATTGTATGACATGTTAAGAAGGAAAAATGCTTTTGAAGTAGAAAGGATATTTTCATCAAGAATGGAGTTCAAGTGTTTTATATAAATTATTTTCCATCTATGAAAATATAGGGTTATTTTTATATCCCTATTTTTACATTTATTTGATTATGTTATGATGGAATTATTTTTATGACGTCCTTTTATCTTATATTGATTATGTTATGAAGGCATGATGTTTGAGAATCCCATTTTTATTACCTGGGTTATGCTATAATGTATGATTTATGATTTTGTGGCACACATAAGAATGGTATAATAATGAGATGGGTGGGACCTATATATTCCTCCAATTCATTGGGTAAATATTTATATCTCATGAGATAGACATGGCTGGAATGGATAGTTAATCCGGTTCAGTGATACAGAAGTGGAATGGGGAGTGAAATCAGATCAAAAATGGACTTTGTCCACTATGATGGTCTTGTAAATGAGTCTTGACTAATATGAAATGAATTTATATTATTATGTTTTTATTCCAAAAAGTTTCATGTTTTAAGTTATGATTATTTGGATTACATTTCAGTACTAGGATTTATCTCATGTCATGATATTATGATCTCTTTTTCTGGATAAGACTTTCAAAATGCTATGTTCCTATGAATATGATATGATTGATATTTACTTTGTTTACCCATAATGAGAATTTATGCTCAAAATTTTGTATGTTTTCTTTTCCCTAGGTCAGGAAGAAGGGTATTAAGTAGGATATGCCAAAAGAGACTCTAGATGTGATGAAATAAATGGGAGACAATGTAGATGCTTTATGAACCAGTTGTTTATGTTTCCCAGTTTCGAAAGCCACAAAACCTATACGGTCCTATCATGGTTTTGGTATATGTTGTAATAAGTATGCTTCAATTTTGAAGTAATAATAGTGTATGTAAAGTATGGGTTGTTATACAGCACCTCTGACAGCGCATTAAACAGACGTCCGGCTCATGAAGCACGTCCATCGCAAGTTTTAACAATTTAATATTTTTTAAATTAAGGCATTCTAGGCCACACGCCTTTGGGAACATAACTTAAAAAATCTTAGAAGTTACTTCAAAAGGACGATCTCACTAACACAAACCTGCATCCACTGATGGTGCATCAAATGGACACACCATTTAGGAGATATGCCCCCTTGAAAGAAAGGGGGCCCAAAAGGGGCCTGTCCAGACCACCAGTCCATGGCCCAGCTGCGGGTCCGGTCCAATTCGCCACAGCCCACTGGATGTGGCCCTTTCGCAAATTGCTGGACCCCTCGGGTCTGGCTCCTTTAAATGACTTGGCCAGTTGGTCAGACATCGCTCCACACCACACCCCAACATGTCCCGTGTTCAGCGGGTCCTTTTCACCGGCTTCCCCTCCCCGGGGCGCTGACCTCAGGGCTCCTCCCGACCACGACAACCCAAAGGCATCGCCCCCACGGTGCTCCTCTACTGGCTTCCTGTTCTACCATGACAAGCCACCCACACCCCCTACTTTCCGCCAACGCGGCAGCTGCCACACGCACAGCCGCTCGCCGCCATCACCGCTTCTGAACGCCGTGGCTGCCGCTGCCTGCTGCATGCCTCCGTCGCCACGACCAAACGTTGCGAATGCCATCACATTATCCGAACACTGCGGCCGTTGTCGCCACATCTTAACTTCGAGGCCTCCTAGACATCCTGGATTCATAGACTACATCATCGCCTCTTTCGAACCCCCCAGGCGCTCCACCGGGCCCTGCCGCGCCACCCCATTCTCCGGCCACCGCCCTTGCCAGAGCCAGTGCTTTTGGAGGCTACAACCACTACTATGGAGGCTCGATATCAAAACCAAACATCGGTTCTGGATCCTCCACATAAGGACTTCATAGTGCCTATCTATGATCAACGATCCGATAAGATTTACACGTTTGAATGTTTGGACGAAGAATGCCCTGGAACGATAATTAAAACGAGGCTCGGGTGATGGCCGTGTTCATTCGGCCATCATCCCAATTCTAAAATTTTAGAATTAAAATGTAGAAAATTTATGAAAAAAATATTTACGAAATCATCTAAGGTGCACGATTTAACAAAAATCCTACCTCAATCCGCCCATTTTTCGTTGGTGACGCGTTCGATGTGATCCCACATCGATCAACCAAGGTTCCAGTGGAGGTCGCTACTTGATTCGGTGAAAAATAGTGAGAAATGGATAGAGAGAGAGAGTGTGAGAGAGAGAGGGGGAGGTAATTTGGGCCTTTCCCTTAATTCCACAGATGTATTTATAAACTCTCGATTTGAAACTCTATTGACGGGTGAGGATTTCAAAACCTCCGCAACCAAATATTTTATATCACGCCTATGGAAAACGCCACATTTTAAACTCATTAGATGTCCTAGATTTCCATTCCAAGAATGTGTTTGAATGTTATTTGAAAATAATTTCAGAGATAAAAATCACTAAATCATTATTTTAAAATGACTGTTTTTCCCCTGGGTGACGTCTCTCAAGGAAATACCGTACCTGCAACCTTTACACCCTACATATGGTAAACGACATGCTCCGGACACAACCGTGCCATCATATTTCCGATCCGAGCTACCATTTAGGAGAAAACACAACCTCGTCACGTGCATAGTATAAAAAACATAATATTTTTATAAATTTATTCCAGACACACCAGGCCTCAGAATAGCATGACTTCTTCACGCCTAGATCTGGAAATACATTTAGAAATATTCCAAAGACATAAAGGAAAAAAACGGGTCTTTAAATCATTCCGTCCATCAAGATTATCATCCCTAAAAAGAAAAACTAGGAAAAAAATTGGGATACAGAGCTCACAGCTAGCTCTCCCACTCCCAAGAAAACTTGCACAACACCATGCTGTCACAACACGTGAACCAAAGGGATGGTTCATACTAATAAGGTCTGCTACCTTCAAGGACATGCGTAGGAATATGCACACACCTCATCATCTGCGACACATGGAAGTCACCGTGCACCCACTCATACTCATAGGAGGGTAGGGCAGGATGGTAGGAAACCTCTCAATCATTTCCAAGATTTATGAACGGCCCAAAGATACTCGGGGGACATACCTGGCCAAACATCTACTTTCTATGTCACGACTGAAATCACGATTTGTTCCTGGAACATGGTCTCGTGATTCGATCATTCAGAATACCCATCGGGTGCATCTCTCATGGATATCTGATCACGCAAGTTTTCTCCATTGGTGTATCACACCCGAGACTCTCTTACACACTAAAAAAACGGATGAGTCATCACCATTGACTATAGAAAACCCGCACCCTCTTGTGCTACCAAGGTTAGATATAGAGATGCTAAAAGTTATGAAACATCCTGCACCAGAAAAGTCTAGGATTTTCTACCAAGGGATCCTCTAAAACACTTCCATTTTCTAGAACATAGACTACCTTGAATTTTTAGTCTTATATAAATTTTCAACTAGCAACGTTGCCTCAGATTCCTGTGTCTCTAGGTGAGGTCGCACCTGAGAAACTAGTGGTTTGAGAAAACCACAAAGTTCTCTCCTAGAAGATAGCATCTCCACATTCTCAGGGAAAAGGCTAAAACTACTAGAACATCATAGTGAAACACATAGCTCTTCTTATAGGGTTTCCATCACCTCGAAATGTACGTGATAACAGTATCAAGATTGACGTTGAGCATGCAAGGTACCAATGATCAGGGTAGGCAAGAAAACTCATCCAACCGCCAGAGACAAGACACAGAAAGCACATGGCATTCCCCGCGTGTCTTTTCCCCTCTTGGAAGGAGAGTAATCCCCAAAAATAGGCACTCCGCCAATCTCACTAGTGGCACCTCATGAAAAAAGGGAGGTCAAGCAGAAAATCCCCACTAGGAAAACCATAACCTACTCTGACACTCCACTGTACAACCCTACCATGAATACACATGTCAGAGGGACTCATCCACCACACCTCAATACTACATATCTTGGTTGGTACTGACTGTCCTTCATGGTTTTTGATTACATCACAAAAAATTCATCTCATTTGGGGAAGAACCCCTCTTTCCCGTGTATTCAACGCTACGTTCGACAACACCAACATAGGGTTACACTGACACCTGGTTTCACCCTCGGTAACCCCTCAAATAAGGAGTTAAAAAAAAGAATATGTCATCCAGTGGATGACATGTTCTATTAATAAAGGTATAAAAATACACAGAGTGTACCTCTTATCATCTCATGTGTTGCAGAATTATAGACATCCATAGTACACAACTACCTATGGCCCTTTCTGTCAGCTTCTTGAGCCTGACATGGGCCACCTAGTGGTGGTGCAAGGACCTCAAAACATCATATTCCAACCACAACTCTTCCTGATCTTAAACCAACACCGGCTCCCTGGGGACCACCCTATCCTCACATGGGAGTTCCTTGATCATGACACTACCTCTTTGATGGTGATGCATCTACCTACTATTTGGAAAACATAGCACATCTGGTCGAGTAGTCTCATGCCACGTGACCTCACACAAACTTATGTGATCGGAAGATGTCGTCATAGAACACATCCAAAGAGTACTAAGTAGGGTCTGTAAAACCAGTCGCATACTCATCCACTACCATCATTCCCCACTGAAGCTCCAAAAGCTTGTGAAACCATATAAAGCATAAGTAGAAGGGGTAGTACTCCTCACGAAATAGCTGCTAGAAGTCATCCCATGAGAGTACCGACTCATCGTGAATCTGTGTAACTCGGGATCTACCATGCCAAACTTCATGGTGGAAGGAGACTAGCTATCAAAGCCACCATCTAACCTGTCAATGTCCGAACACGCCTGAAGAGGCATACCACCGAATCTAGTCAACCCTGCACTGTCTAAGGGTATGGATCCCCATGGAACCTCAGAGGTCTCTAATGCTATAGCTCACATAGCACACCCAGTCTACGCTTGTCATCAACCCTCGCTGCCAGTACTATCCGATACTCTACATGTGGAGGTGCTACTGCCTGTCCTCCTGGGGAAAGGGTAATCGTATGATGGATCTTGAACTGATACCTCGTTGCTCACAGAGATGTCTTCATGAACCAGGGCTAGTATCCTGGCTGGCTATCATCGCGAAGACATCCTAAATTCGATCAAGGAGTACCGCAGTCAAATGAGCAAATATATATCAGCAACGATAGTGAGCTGACATAAGAATGATAGTCAAAAACCCAATCCTATATGATGCATGAACCAAATTCCCTGCAACAAGTGTCTCAGTGTGCCGAGTCGACAAGAGGGTTATCAGGGTCCTGGTGAATGGTTACGTCGGCAACTGCACAATCACTGGACTCCTTGGCCCGATAGCCGCTCTCAAGACACGTTAACACTATATCCCCAAAACTCAACAAATTATTTTTTAGGGACATCCAAACAACACCCCAAGTAATGAACCACCTCTGATACCACTTCGTCTCGACCCGACCTGTACCGAGGCTTGAGTCAAAACTACCCCAAGCACGCCTGCATAGGCCAGGGGCTGGTGACTAGCACTGAAGGCACAACATACTAGGGGAGGCCTTTGCCTATGAAACTGTACACACACACACACAGCTAACACAATGCAAAAGTGCTAAGAAAATAAAACAAGATACAACACCGCTACAAAAGGGAAACCAACATACATGCATCGACATCTAACTAGTACAAGTAATGTGCTGCCAATATAACTCTATAGAAAAAGGGGTAAAACACACGCCCAAATAGAAAGGTATCACAACCAGGAAACAGGTAAACAAAAGTAAACAACTGGGGAGTCTCTCACTCGTAATGTCCTGCTATGTCCACTGAATTCAGCCCAAGCTTTTATGTCCTCTATGCTCCCCCATAGTATCGGATGACCTGTCTGTCATCTGCAATGGCACACCATGTGTGGGAAATGCCCAAGAAGGGGTGAGTATAAAGATACTCAGTAGGATGCACCGAAAGCTCATGGGAGAAAAAAAGGAGGTACTAAAACGGCAAGAAGTAGACACAACAAAGAACAGTTCAATAGTACAAAAGAGAGAGTGCAACTCAACCCAACATAATGGAAGGAAGTAGTCTCATCCAATCCAAGAGGATCTAGACATGGAAAGCACGTGGCTAACCCCGTGCGTCTTCACCCATGCTGGAAGGAGAGTAACTGAACCCAATGAGTGGGAACAAAAGTAGGGTGTATATATATGCTCATAAAGTAACCTGAAAAAGTGTGTAAGGGGATATATATCTCCAAGCTTAGCCCAAGAGGAATCACCAACAGTTCAAAGGATATCCAAAATTGATGCCCAATAGTCCCACAAGCCAAAGCTACCTTATCACAAAACTGTACCACCATGTGTCCTGCTCTAGTAATCTAGGATAAAAGTCACTGACTAGCCTCATAGAAAGGGCCGAGCCTAATAGAAGTCGTCAGGTAACCCACTACCCAGCCCAATCGGAGGGTAAACCCCTAGAGGTCATCGGGTAACCCACTGCCCAGCCCAACTGGAGGGTAAACCCTAATATTAATGGGTAACCCATTGCCCAACACTGCTGGAGGGTATACCCTAGGTTCAATGGGTAACCCACTGCCTAGACCAATTGGAGGGTAAACCCTAAGGTCAATGGGTAACCCACTTCCCAGCACTACTAGATGGTAAACCCTAAGGTCAACGCGTAAGCCACTACCCAACCCCACTGGAGGGTAAACCCGAAACTGCTCCGATAACTCCGCTCTATCTGTGCCATCACTGGGTGTCACTAACACCACTATCATGCGTAGGATCAGAGTGCGTCAAAGGATCTTCCAACTGATGCCCTTTCATGTTTCCTCATTTAATGAGATCCTAAAAGAGGCTCCACATGCCCAAAAATATTACACTATTGCCATCCTTGCGAAAAAACACGCGATATAGACTACTTACTCGCTTGAAATGGGCTCTCGGCACAAAGGTTATTCAACACCACTTTAAGCTAATACAACGTCTCATGGGACCCACACCATGGTCCCAAAAAAACAGTCGGGAAAACTACGCCATCATGATGCTCTCAGATAAACACGCCAAAGCAATTACTCATACACCCCAAATGGACACCTGATGGAAAAGTCATAGTACGCTGCACAAAACTTAAAAGAAGGCCCATAGGACCCACACCTCAACTCCAACATCTATGACTGAAACCACCCAGGTCAAGTTTTCCTCAATGTCGGGGTCACAATGCCACTGAAGGCACCAAAAACGCACTCTAGATGCCAAAGCTGCAAATCCCTGTGTTATATGCAAGCGGGACCCTATGGGGCCCACACCTCAACCCTGAAACACGTCTCACAGATCGTAAAATTTAGTTCCTTGTAGATAACCACACAATGTAGGCTATTCATTTTCCCCGAATGGGCTTATGAAGCGTATGTCATAAAACACAGCATACATCCGAAAGTCACCTCGTGGGGCCCACACCTTGGGCCCAAATTTAGGTGGGCGGATTACTCTATTGTAATCCCCTCATAAAAACATTCATAAATGAGTAATCAAACACCCTAAACAAATTTTGGGTGAAAAAGTGGTGTTTTTTCATAAAACATGCAATCTAGGCCCTGTGGGTCCCACACCTTGTCTCCACCCTGAACGCTTCAAAAAGCATCTAAAAAATTCTGCATGAGGACTGGGTTCATGCTGCCGCTGTCGGCGGGTCAATCAGACATCCCAAGCAGGAGGTAGGTCCACCACATCATTAAATAATTAATTAAACAATTAATTAAATATTTTTATTAAGATTTTTGTGCCACTGAGCAATGAAACCCAAATACACGGGTCGCAATCCCAGTTTAGAAGGACCGACTCAACTCCAGGGTCACATCACCTCTGATGGCATGTTAAACGGACGTCCGTCTTGCGAAGCACGTCTGCCAAAAGTTTTAACAATTTAATATTAATAAACTAAGGCATTTCGGGTCACACGCCTTCGGGTGTAGAACTAAAAAAACTGATGAATCCATTTAAAAAATCACTTATCACTGACACGAACCCACATCCACTAACGGCGCATCAAACGGACATGCCGTTTTGGAGATATGCCCCTTAAACGAAAGGGGTGCCTGGGTCTGGTCCAGTTCACCACGGCCCGCTGGCCGTGGCCTGTCCGCAAACCCCCAGACCCCTTGGGTATGACTTTTTCAAACATACCGGCCAGTTGGCTCGTCTTCGCTCCACGCCGCACCCCAGCAGGACCCGCGTTCAGCGGGTCCTTGTTAGCATCTCCCCCTCCCCGAGGCGCTGACTATGGGGCCCTTCCCGACCGCGACATCCCGAAGGTGTCGCCGGTGCTGTGCTCCTCTTCCGGCTTCACCGTCGACCGTGATAGGCCGCCTGCACGCCCTGCTCACTATCGACGCCTCCGCCGCCGCACGCACCGCCGCACCCCGATGTTGCCTCTTCCGAATGCTGGGGCCGCTGCGGCCCGCCATACACCGCCATCACCCATTCTGAACTTCACGGCTGCCATTGCCTCATCCAAACTCCACGAATGCCCAGACCTCCCAGATTCGAATATGCCTCTGTCACCTCATCTGAACCCCCCCCCCCTCGGAGCTCCTCTGTTCCCTATCGCGCCACCCCGATCTCCTGCCACAACCCTTTCCGGAGCCGGGGATTACGGCGACTGCCACCACCGCTCTGGTGGCCCGATCTCAAAACAGAACATGGGTTTAGGATCCTCGGGACGAGGGATTCACAGTGCCTTCCCCTGATCAACGATCTGACTAGATTTGACACATCTGAAAATTTGGATGAAGAACGCCCAAGAACTGTGATTTAAATAGGGCTCGGGTGATGGCTGTGTTCATTCAGCAATCATCCGAATTCTAAAATTTTAGAATTAAAACGATGAAAATTAATGAAAAAAAATATTTAAAAAATAATTAAAGGTGAAAATTTTAACAAAATTCTTACCTCGTTCTGTCGGTTCATCGTTGGCGACGCGTTCACTGCGATCCCACTTCGATCCGCCAAGATTCTGACGGAGGTCGCTCTTGGGTTCAGTGAAGAACGGTGAAGAATGGCTAGAGAGTGAGAGAGAAAGAGTGAGATAGAGAGGTAAAGATGGAATTAGGGCCTTTACCTTAATTCCACAAATGAATTTATAAACTCTCTCTCGGAAACTCTACCGATGGGAGAGGATTCTGAAACACCCAGGCCCACCTTTTTTATAATGCACGTAGGAAAAATTTCCCATATCGAACTCAATGGAAGTCTCAGATTTCTATTCTAAGACACCATTTGAATGTTATTTGAAAATAATTCCAGTGATAAAAATCACTAAGTAATTATTTTTAAATGAACTTTTTTCCTCTGGCTGACGTCTCTCATAGCAGGCCCACACCCGTAACCTTTACACCCTTCACAGGGTAAATGACACACTCCGGAGGCAACCATGCCCTTGGATTTCCGACCAAAGATACGGTTTAGGAGAAAACACAACCCCATCCTGTGCATAATATAAAACACTTAATATTTTTATAAAATTTATTCCGGGAACATCAGGCTTAGAACCGCACGCCGTCTTCGTGCCTAGATCTAGAAATACATGTCGAAATATTCCAAAGTATTATAGGGAAAATAGGACACTACACACTTCTTGGATCTAGCATGACTTGAGGATCCTTCCTTATATCCTTGGTCCTATCCCTCGATTATCTCCCATTTTTCCTAGGATATATCTTTGGACGCATTTAGAAACATTATTGTGGGGATTCCTTGGACCATTTTACATAGATTACACTCTTCCCCCTAATCTAAACCCAGTTACTACTGTGTTACCAACTGAAGTGGACTAGGTTTCCTTTATAATTTCCTTGTAACCACATCCAATTTAGTTATTAATCATGGATAACTTATTACACCAGTAAAGAATCACTATATATAATATCATGAGGGGATGTCAATGATAGCTATGGATCACATCACATATTAATATTAATTTTTAATTACATAATTAATGGATTGGTTACATGTTCAGACACCATCTAAGGGATGGACTAGGTACTTGCACTTCTATAAAATAAGGCTATAACCACAGTTTGTAACCCAGAATATAGGCCACAAAACCATTGAAATATTTAATAGCCATGGTTTAACAAACCATGGATCTCATTGCCATGGAAATATGGCTATTTCTATGGTTCCAAAATTTGGAATTAACATCAGTCACATAAACCTATAGATACAGATGAGAACTGTGGCTACAGATCTATATCCACAATTAAAAACGGTGGCCATAGTTTCTGGTTTTTATAATAAACAATTAGCTTAAGGGACCATCTAGCGCAACCTGCAGCAACCTACACCATGAAATGTGATGATAGATATGCTTCAAGGTGTTCCCCGGATATACATACTTCTGAAAATAATAAAAAAGAGTATTACACATAATATATTGTTTAAATTAGAAGATGACTTTATGAAACTTGGTAGTCATTCAGGGATCTTGGCTATATTCATAAAATTATTGATTTGATATTATGTAATAAAGAAATTACACACCTGAATTAGTAAATTTTCATATAAAATAATGTTTTTTTTGAGAATCATAAGTGAGTTATACATCCTACTAGAGAAACAATGCATTGGAAACCATGAAACTGAGTATACAACAAGACCAAAAAACATGTTTATTTTGAATGAAGTGAAATAAAATAATGGTATACATTTTATAAGAAGAATACAATGAGAATTTATGTTTTTTTGAAAAGAAAAAACAATACAATGCACTATTACTTGAATAAGAATAAAAAATATAATGTAATCTAATTTATTATAAAAAGAAATAAATTATAGATTTATTTACTAGTAATAAAATCGTGAGAAGTCATGAATAGTGAAGTGTTCAAAAAATATATAAAAAATTACAATGATTACATATATATAACATTGAAGAAGGATGACCCGAGAGAATATGTTTGGAGCTTACCACATTTATATGTATTCTAAATAAGAAGTACATGATGTGATACTTACTATCTTGGAATTATCATCATTTGGAAGAAATTATTGGTATTGAAATATTGTGGATATTAAAGGCACAAGTCGCACATTGTGAAGTTGATCTCATCAAGCTAGAGGAATGAATATGATAATTAGATTGGAGATCAAACTTATTCTATCTGGATATAAATGTGTAAATAATTAATTATTTCAATAATAATATTGATGATGTTTAAAAGTTTATAAATTATGCATTATCCTTCATATAAGTAATGAGTTGATGTGAAGAAGAGGTTGTGTACCTTGGGTGACGAGATACCAACACTACATATTGTAACAGGAGTGAAAAAGTAACGATTTGATCATGTTTAAAATAGTGTATCCATAGGTCTAAAGATGTATATTGGATATTGGAACATCAACACACCATTAGTGTCTGCTCCTTAGATGTATCCCTTTGTGATATACCGACTAAAATATTCGTGCACTTTTCATAAATTACATAACCATATATTATTATTTTTTAGTAAATTTTCTATCAAGAATCAATGGTTGAATATAGTACATGGTCACATGGGAACATTACCTAGATAGATAATAAAACAAGATAAAGACATGTTTATCATTGGCCACACCCATATTCACCCCCATCATTGATTGAAAACATAACATTTAAATCCATAATATTAGTAGGAACATACATAAATACCTTATCTATAAAACTATACATATTAATATCTTTTACTCTCTCATCTAATTAAGAAAACAAATTTTTGAATTTTAAATATATATAAAAAATATAATTCATTTTCTCAATAATTAAACACTCTTTATATGATAATAAGACTTCTAAAATAGAATCATAATGCTCAAGATGATTTCAAGAAATATCTAAATACAAACAACATTTAAGGGTGTGGGTTTCCTCCTATGAAAAGGGTTATGAGTGCACACCAACATCTCAATATTCATTTTCCACAAAAATCTGTTTCCATTACGGACCACTTTATCGTCATTGGTAATGTGTTCCCTAATGATTCTATCAATACTGCTGAACCATTCATGTTCCTTAATGGATTTAGATTCTACAATGTTAACCCTAAAGTGTTTATTCACTATTTCATGAAATATTTCTCTAAATGGGTCATGGGTATAATTCCTAATCTCATACTTAAGCAATTCCCCCACTACATCAATTAACATACAGATTACCTCTAGTGTTGATTTCTTAGACACATGAAATTATTTTTTGGTTATTTCAAGAATTAAAGGTCTATTTACCTTTGAAACATCAATATGATTATCACCTATCCATAGTAATGTCTAGATCCAACTGATAGTTACCTTATTTTCTCACTCCATATTAAGAACTAAAAAACTTTTGGGAAGACATGCTTCTCAATATTGGAGAATAGGCTATCCACCCATTAAATGAAATGATCAATTAAACTATCCTATTTATATAATAAAGAAGATGTTGATTTAATCCCCCCTAATGCTGGGTTTTTGAAATAAAGAGAACGTAATATGGTTGAAAATATAACCCATGTCAAACATGAAATTATTCTCTTAACCTTATCTATTATAAATTTCACTATAAATCATTCATAGACTTTATTTTTTGGTGGTATCTTTTTTATAAGACATCACTGTAGGAAAAGGGAAGGAATATGCTAGTCTATACCGTAGTTGGAAGAAGTTAGACTATTTTCTGCTTTAGTGTGGGTGGGGAAAGATCATACATATGAGCCAACATACGAGAATTACTCCTACGAATGTAAATATCCAGTGCACATACAATTTCTCCCATGTGTCATACTGTTGATTCACATATTCCAATCCAAAGGCATTAGAAGGATTCACGGAAGGTCCAATATAACAAGTTCTTGAAATTACTAATGTTAAAGTCGACATGCAAAGAAGAAATACTTGAACATCTAGCTAGGAGGTCATTTGGGGATAATAAAGAACATCCCAAAAAATAAAAAACATATATTGGGAAATAAAAATTGAAAAAAATGAATAGAGTAATAAATTAGCACCATAATATTGAAAAAGAATAAGAATATAATATGATTGGATAAAATTATGATCAAAATAAAAAATCATTGAATATATGACCAGGAACTTCAATCAACTTAACCTCCATAACACCATCCTCGTACCCCAGTAACTCCCCCCCACACTTGCCTTCCCCTTCCCCATACACTAGCCTCCCATCCCACTAGTCCCCTAAACCTACCCCCCAGCCCCCAGCTGCCCCAACCTTCCCTTCACCGGTCACCCCCACCCCTACACCAATCCCCATCCCCTACTGTATCACCAACACACGCCAACACCGGCCAAATTGCTTCACCCAGCCCCATGTACCAGTCCCCCCAACAAAATTCCCCTTATCACCCATGAACCATCCCCTAAATCCTCCTTCCCAACACCCCCTTGCACCATCCCCCAACCCTCATTACTAGTCCCCCGCTACACCAACACCTCATAAAATACTCCATTAATTCATCAATATGAATAATTACATAAGAACAAAATCATATAAAAATAAAATGAAATCAAAAATAGAATTTTTAAAAGGGTGAGTGGTTTTACATAGGTTACCAACACAATTTGGTGGATTGTGCACCAATTGTTCAACCCCTATTGAGATATTTTTAGAACAATGAATACAATTTACACATGGCTTACTAGATCATGAAAACCATTGTTGATCCTTTATTTTAACTCATATTTTTAACCTAAAATATATAAATCTAATAAATTAACCATATAAATTAAATAAAAACAAAAATTTCATAAATATAGATCAATATATGTCTGAAAATATAGAATAAAACATAGAATTCCAGACTCAAAACCAAACACCCCATGGTAAATCAAATTTCTAAATAGAGAAGTGTTATATAAAATTTTCCCACACTTACCTCTTGAGATTATAAAATATAATATTCAAACATCCATTACTGCCCAAATGGAATAGGGTCATTCAGTACCTTATTTCTACAATCCAACCCAAGCCACCCCTCAACCAAGAACATGAGTCACCTCATGGAATGGACTGATGGAAATTCCCAAAAACCATTATATAGAATCTAATGATAAGGAATCAATGCATAAACCATGGTAACAAATTATACCCAATAAATATCAATAACTAATGTAGTGTTATTGTTTCAAATTTATAGCCTAGTATGTCTATACATTGGCCATCAATTAAAATTCAAATAAATTGTATATAATAAAAAGAAAACCTTTCAAGGTGAATCTATAAAAAAATAGTTCTATCTAATGAAATATATCTTACAATAGACCCAAAATTTGTGGATGTTTGGTATAGATTAAAAATTTGTGGTATGAAATAAACAAAAAATATATCTCGATCTCCATGTGTCCTCAATGACACCATCTAATATAAAAACATTCATGATCCATTAATGATCCTAAAAATGGTATTCCTTGGTAATGTGCTCTACATAATAGTACCATAACATTAAAAACTAATTTAGTCTATAGAAACTGTGTTGTGTAAGAATGGTTTCAACAAAAACAATCTAGTGTGATTTTATTAATGGCTCCATGTATTTACTTAATAAAAAATATGCATAATTTCTATTTTGAAATAAAATATTTGAAAATATGGTTTTAACATTTAATGGAAAAAACACATACATACTTTCTTAAAACCATTATAAAAACATAAAAAATTCTATAGTAATATTAACACTTTATATAAACAATACCTTTAAAATTAATCTTAAATTACAGTTTTAATGTTAATTCTTGAAAAAATAAATAAGAAAGAATTGAAAAATATTTAAAAGAAATATAAAATACATAAAAAAATCAAAATAATAAGGTATATAATTTAAATAGTAAAATTACTCATTTTCTATTAACATAGTAAACTAATGGAAGAAACAATATTTTGAACAATTATATTGGAAAAGAAGAATCCTAACATAAGTGTGGGGAGGAAAACCATAATATAAATAATCAATAATATTTATGATGAAACGAAACATGAAAAAATGAAGTGGAATAACAATATCTATAAAAATGGATAATCAAGGGAAAGTCATAAACCTCATGTGATGAAATCATTTATAGAAATGGGTGGAACCATATTTTCACAGAATCATTGAGGTTTCTTGAAAGGAACCAATTAGAATTATCTACCTGTTATCACTAATGGAGATCCCCTAGTAGGGATCATAAAACACTAAATGGGGATGATAATAAATGTATAAATATGACTAAAATTGTAACTATATCTCAATCTCTCACTACATCTCATATAATCACATGAAGATAATTTCATGAGGTGAGGAAGAATCTATCATACAAATTAGGAATCAAACATATCATAATCACATTACTCATCCCACTTTCTTAGAACAAAAAACTAATATAACTCAATAGAAATAAGGGGTGTAAAAATGATCCTTTGATATATTTTAATGTAAAACTTAGTAATTATATATTCATAAAAAATTATGAACTAATCATGCAATGATTTAGAATATAATAGTAACTCCAAGTTTACACCAAGATACATAAGATTAACTTAAAGCACACACAATAGTAACATTTAGTTAAAGAAGTCTTGCAATGGTAATTGAGATCATATGTAAGAATAATACAGTAATACATAAGATTTAATATGAATATTAAAAATTTAAACAGTATTAAATTAAATGATACATAAATGGAAGATAAGTTTATTAGTAGTCATGAAGCATTGTTCCTGGTATAGATAGTATTTATTTCCCAAAACCCTTGTAATGAACCTTTTAAGAGTATAACATCCATGGAAGACCAATACATTATTATTATGTTCCACATGGATTATCGCATGAAGGTGGACTAAGTAAAATATTGATTTCCATGTGTTCTTTTCCTTTTTAATATGTTTATGGTGTGTGGTATGGTTGAATTCAAGAGAAATAATAGGTTTATCGATTGTTTCTACTAACATGAGAATAACATCCTACGAGAAGAAAATAAACAATGAAAAGATAAAAGATAAAAATTATTAACACCCTGACCCCCACATAGGTTGTATCCAATTCCAACAAGTGGTATCAATGCCTAAAGGATTTAGGTTTATTCAACCAAATGTATATAGTTTGAGAATATATGATGAATATATATTTATTTACTTAGGAAATATCCGATATTTAATGGGAATCTATTTTTTAGGATAGAAAAAGGAATTATTGTTATATTTTGAGGAATATGTTGTAATTATTTTTCTTGTTTTATTGGATGAGAATTTATATGAAAGTTAGTATGGGTTTTTTTAAGAGTTTGATCAATGAAATATTCAAATTGATTATCATTCTAATAAAGAAAATATTTTTTTAGAATAATATGTATTTGAAATTTTGGATCACTACAATCGTTCCAAAGACATGTAACTAATGTTAAATGATTTTTATGGTCAAAAATATATCTTGAATAAGGGAACAAGGGTTTTTGTAATGATTATCATTCAATTAATAAAAATTCTCATTTGTGTAAAATTGATATTAATAAAATCAAGAAGAGGGTCACCAAGAAATTGGATAATCCTACCTAGTTAAAAAATAATTTATTATGCATATTTGATTATAACCATATATAAGATTCCTCATGAAAACAAATAAAAAAATAGATTCTATATCACATTAATAAGGTAAAGATGAGGCAACCAAATCGTGTGGTAAATCGAGAAATTATTGGTACAACCCAAAAGGGAAAAATTAATGTCTTGGAAAATTAATTCAATGTTTTTAAAGCTGAAGAATGAATAAATTTTTATCTCATAGAAGAATTTAGGTAAAACATCTAAAATATTGGAATGAAAATTTAGGGAAAATGTGATATTATCAATTCACTTGTTCAATATTTAAATCATGTAAATGGGGAGGAAATAAGTGAAATCTATGATTGTCTCTAAGGAACAACATTAAGATCAAATTAAGATAACATAATGTGAAAGTAATTCTCAGATTTAGAATTTAGAAGGATAACTAGAGGAGAAGGAGATATGGATTGAGAATCTAGAGGTTGATCTTTATATCACAATAAGGATTCCAAAAACCAAATAAACTCATTTGAAATCTATAACTAGTTCATTGAAGAACAATAATAGGGTTTTAATAAAAATGTAGTATATATCTAGCATAAATAATGTATGAAGATGTAAAAAATATGGGGGTAAATTGATATTTTTTTGGAAGTAATAAACCATATATGAGTGTGTATAAGGAAGATAATGAGTTCAACATTAAAGAAACATATACTATAACTAGATTTTAACCAAACAACACATCATGATGTATGAATTTCATTAGAGTTTTTATATTTGTGTTATTAATGATCATTTGTAAATTTACTGCAACAGTCAAAGAGATGGGGATATTAGGTTAAGATTATCCATTCTCATAACTAAAAGGATTCATGAATGTATAATGAGAAATCTTTTTTTTTTCACAAAAATATATTTATAGGGCAATATGGATAAGAAAAAAGAAATTAGAAGGAGAGTTCCAAGTTGTCTTTTATGTCATGGAAACAAAACCCCTTATAGATGGGGAAGAAGGAAATTTGAAGAAGAATTCATGATATAGAACAATCTTATCTAGTGAATAACATTTTTTTAATCTTGAAAAAAACTCATTGAATAAAAAAATTGATCAAATGCTAAATATAGTGTACCCACCACGACCTATCTGGGGATAAAATAAGCATTCTTGGAAATTGAAATGTCATGAATAGATTTATATCATGATAAAAAGGATTATTATTTTGTTATGCATAATATAGAAAAATTATTGATGGAATAATTATTACGTACCAATAAATATAAATAAAATATGGTGGTGGAATTGGGGATTATACAAGAGACATGTCAAACTGGTTTCATCTAGATCAATATAAAGCATAAATGGAGGTAAAACTATCAAATTGTGATTTATTGTTTCTAAATGTTCATAAAAATTTTGAAGTCTTATAAGGGTGATTAAATCCAAGGGGTTAATGTTCTCAAATGACACATATTATTTAGTTAGCAGTTTAGTTAAAAAAGACACTGAATCTAAAATATGGATGGAAAGGATCTGGATTTGGACTAATGAATGGTGTCAAATAATTGTAGAAATCAAACCAGTTCTATAAATATAAATATAGTAATAAAATACCAATTAAAATCATACAAAAATAAATAAAATAATAGCTTATGTAATAAGACAAAACAACTAAACCCTATCCAAGACAAACCATTCAACTAAGAAGATAAGAAATCAAAAAAAGTTATCACAAATGAAAATCGGGGAGGCTGACAATCTGAAATCAAATAAACCCTATGGTAGAAATCTGATGGAGATTGGGTGGCCACGTTGGATGAGAAATTTCTTGGGGGGTGGGGGTCACCCCATTGAGGGATGACTGCATAAGGTGGTGTAGCCTTGTTAGAGTGTCATTGAGCAACGATGAGACATTGTGAAGGAGGAGGGTAGCAGTAAGGTGGGGGTCTTTAAAGCCATGTAGAAAGGTAGGTAGGGAGTCACATTGTTGGGGAGGTGGTATGGGTGTGCCGATGCTATGTAAGCCAGGATGTGGGAGGTATTGTTAGAGGAAGGGGAGGAGGGGGATGAGGAGGGATCATGAGGTATTGAAGAACCATGAGGGTGGAAGAGGATGGGGAGGAGTAAGCTCGAGGGGTTGGGGGGGGGGGGTACATCCACAACCACCCGTAAGCTCATTGATTTATACTAGATATAGCCATAATTTTTATAAACCTTGGCGATAAATCCGTGGATATATACCAAATTTATAGTAGTGTTGGAATTTAGTTAGATTTTACTGTTTTACATTATATATTCATGCTTGTACACTATTATATTTCCATTACACATGCCATATGTTATAGGAAAAATTGGTGGGGTCCTACAGAGATTTATCTCAAACACTCTCTAGGTTCCATTTGGTACCTGAGGAAGATTACATGTATGAAGGTGTTGAAAAAGAGAAGAGTACATCTTCATAAACATGATTTCATGCTGTGTTAGTATGGAGATGGTCAAAACTGACTGACCTAGATCTCAAGATTATTTGTATATTTTATGAATTCATTTTTATACGTTCTGGATTTCATGTATTCTTGATAATTTTTATCCATGTTTTAATCCATTCTAGTGACAATGCATATATCATCATCAGTTTTTGGATTCTATTTGGGTTATTTCAGTTATTTTTACCCTTATCTCTTTTTTGTGCCATCTATTAATTTTTATTACTTCAACTACTTACCTATATCTATAATTATCCTCTATGATACAATATGGTGATGATGACATAGTCTCCCCATGAACACACCCTAGGCCCTCGCCACTAGTTGAGAGACTTTGTCGTTTGTTGAGATACACTTGTGGCCATGTGGAAAATGGGGCACAAGGAACCTATTATATAGAATATGGATCTGATAATTCATAGATGACCCATATATTATAACATAGTAAAAAATGGAGCTCATTTTTATCCTTTTATATTTATTTTATCATAAGAAACTTTGAGATTTTAACTGATACCTCCTTATCCTGATTATTGAAATATGTTCAATAGAGGGATAACCAATCCATAATCAGTGTAATTTAATATTAAACCATGGTTAGAATAAATAAATTATCCAACAATACCTTCTATAAAATGATTATATAAGGGTTATATATGTTATATTCAATCATCACACCACCATGGGTTTTCATAGATTGTTCATTACCCAAGGATTGAGGTGGTGAATGAATATTATTAACAGACCTATGAAATATTAAAAATGTAAAGAAAAAAAATTATTAATTTATAGATCTGGAGTAGTGATTGAGTGTACCATTCACCAAAAAAATACAATGATCTATCTCAGTAGTAGTGATATAATTGTATCTTCTTTTCCCGCTTGGATTTATAGGATGCAAAAACCGATTATCATGAATTGCTATGGGGTAAGGGTATTAATTTTCATAATTCCAAAAGTATTTATGAATGAATAAATAAATTATGGTTGGAAAATTTTTCATGGAATTACTCTACTCTATGGTTTTATTTATTCTTCATTCATTCCTTTAATATTAGTGAGAATGGAGGATAGGTTTACAACACTTAAAAAATATCCCAGTTTCATTGAGGCAATCACCCATAGGATTTTCCCAAGATTTTTTACATGTAAAAAGAAGTGATCTATTTTCCCATGTTTCGTATCATCATAGATACCATGATAATCCATCATTATTTTCTTCTCCTAGAAAAAATGACATACCCTAGTTTCTATCTCCACATTTAGCACACATCAATAGTCTCACAATAGCTTCCAACATAACTTTTGGCAAATTCCATTTAATAAATTGGATTTAATAAACTAAAGGAATGTTTATAGTTATTTTATGGATATAGATTTATCCAGAGGCATACCTCATTATGATCATTATTTTTTTCTTTATAAATTCCAATGGATTCATCCTTAATTTGTTTCAAATCTATGATTTTTTCTCTATAATCATACAAATATTTTAAGGAATGTTTTAAATGAAGAATAATTTTATAAAATCAACTAATTTTATAGAGTATATTTTCACCTTTTGTATTTGTTTCTTATTGAGTCTATAAAACAAGCCATCCTATTATTCTAAATGATTGATATCCAAGAATATATTTTCATGATTCAAGTATTTGATAACGAAAACTATATTTTAAATCAAATTGATCCATTAACTAGAAATGAGTGGAAAAGAAGATCCACAAAAGGATGGTGTAAATTGTCTCATGAAAGAAAAGATATTAAGATAATTCATACTTTGTGTTTTTGGGAGCTCAACACAACTCAAATTATTATTCAGGTATTACGATATGTCAGTGAGAACTTCAATGAGATTTTGTATGAAAGTTTCCATCACATTTGTCCATTTATTAGGACAATCACTATATTTTCCTTCATACTCTTTTACCTCAGTTATTTTATATTCCATCAATTACATTAAATGAAATAATGTTTAGGGATATACATTGAATATTTAATAAGGGAAAAGTGTGAGATTAGATGAAATAACTCATAAATGATACACATACCCAAGATTACATTTATATCAGATTCAATCCTGGTTACCCAAAATGACGTTTTATTAGGTTTTTATAACTTGAATGTATTAAAATCAATATATTCATAAATAAATTTTTAATTAACCAATGAATATCACGTAGCAGTTTCATCTATGTGTAAAATCAATGGCTCCCTCTTTGTGTACCAAAGTGATGAATGAGTTAATACCCAAACCAATATTTTTTTATGTAATTACCCCATGGTTAATATGTACTGTAGCTTCATCATATTTTCAGTATATTGATAGGGATTTTATTTCCAAGAAATCCCTGAATTATTTACATTTTTAAAACATAATGATGTTATCTTAGACATAGACTTGTCCTTAGGGTTATCATGAATGTTCTCCAAAATAATCCACAAAATACTTTACCCAAAAATAAATAACAACATAGTCTAACCAATGAAAATAAATATTATTATTTCATTATTTTACAATAAAAATAATTCCATTAAAAAACAATCTTACAAAATAGAGATCCAAAGGTTTAGTGACTTGCAAGACTAGATATAAAGACAACTTATTTGTGGTGGTTACAATACTCATAAACATTTATCTAGAACTAATAAAATCTAAACATCCATGTCAAAATATCAAATGATATACCCATCTTCATAACTCGAGAAATGCAAAAAATTATAAAAAGGGGCCAGTTTGAATTATTAGTAAGGGAAATCATGGGAGATAAAAATTGAAGAGAATTAGTGAACACAATATGGGAAATGGTGTATGAGAACAAAATAAGAATATACAAATTTACAAAATATTATCATACTAAGAAAATTATTAATCATAAATGAGTCATGGTAGAAACCGTTAACATAAAATGAAGCATAAATTATAATGTAGTAAAAAACAAATAATAATGGATATTTTAATAAAATAAGAAATAATATTTGCATGTGAACTAACATAAGAATTTATAATGGAAATTATGTAAATAATAGGAATAAATAATTCTATGGAATTACATAATAACCATTGTTAAAGGGGAAATTGACTTCAGTAGTCAGACAATTTCACCAATGTTTGGTAGAAACTATATTTTTCATGTGTATACATGTCTCATGAGATATAAACTCTTAACCAATCTATTGGGGAGAGATATTGGACTCCACCTGACATTATTACATGCATTAATTTTCTATTGGAAATTCATTCACCTATATGAACATTAAGAACCCCTAGAAATGAAATGGGTTTTATAGAACTTCTAGATGAATATCAATCGTTTTTATATAATAAATAACCATTTTAAAAAAAATTGGTTTCATAACATTTGAAAATGGTATACAATATCATAATTAATTAAATTTATTAACACTAAAACGTGTGCATAAAAAATATATCACTTCAAAAGAGTAATGTATAAGGTGAAATATAAAATTTAATTAAATTAAAGATAGTGATAAAATTAAAATCAAAATTTTAAAAGATATTTCATCACAAGCCATTTATAATAATTGATTTAAAAGTCGTAGTTATATGTATCGTTGTGAGAATTAATTTTTTATAAGATGAAATGTAGAATTCATAAAATGATATATTTAAAATAGATATGATGAATGGAAACCAAATAAAAATTAACCCTATACAAAAATTATGGAATAGAAGATAAATAATAATCATATTAAATGTAATACTTTATTATTATTTTTTAAAACATTTATCTTGAAATCAAAATAATTGAGAAAGATAATATACGCTCCACTTGAAATGATTTTGAGATAAATAAAAATACCATGACAGAAATTGCATCATTTTTTTCCAAATAATAAAAGGTAACATTGGATGAAATTAAAAACAATGGTTTAGAAACAAAATACTATAAAAATTATTGAAACAATTACTTATGAAATTAAAATTTTAAAACACAATGGATTTATCAAGGAAGATGATACATATGAAAAAAAAAGTTACAAATATTACTGTTTAAAATATAGTATAACATTATCATATAGTATAATAAATTATTCTTGAAATATTATTTTCAAAGCGGATTTATTATTACCTAAGGAAAATAATTAAGATAAGAAAAATTATTATTGTAATTCTTACTTAGTGAAAAAACTCTGAACATTGGAAAAACAACATAAATCGATTAATAATATATTTATATAATTATACAAATATATTAAAATTTATATACTTCATTTATGATCATTTATGGAGAAAATATTTTTTATTTATCGCTTATTTTTACTATCATGTGTTAGTAACATTAGTTGTTTTGTTCATGCTTTATGCTATATATTTTTGTACATATTCCTTGATACCATGTTAATAATTCCTATGACTTATAAGTCATTGTAATGGATAAATTTTATTAATTTTTTTAAAAAAATATAACATATTACAATAATATTTTATTTATGTTTCTTGAAAATAGAATCGATGTCGACTTGTTTTGGTAATTATAGTGATCAAATATTATATTTTAATACTATGTAAAATAATTTATACTAACTTTATAGAACCATAAAATAATAATTATTTGTTTATTGTATAATAATAGTAATATTTATTTTCCCACATTCACCCATGAAAGAGTTTTGTAGCACTATTTAAGTAGGTTGTAAGATTGACCAAAAAATAAAAAACAATAATTAATGGATGATTATGTTTATTAATGTGGTTAATTTTGGTATTAAAACAGAATCTTATAATAGTGATGATATTATTTTGATATTATTAAAGATTTGAATAATATTTTATGTGTGTGTAATAAATAATAAATAACAATGAAATTGTGATATGATATATCATGGAGGAGGCAGTCTGCGCAACACATAGTTAATAGTTTCATTTCCCAATGAATGAGAGTGAGTGATGGTTAATTATAAATTGTATCTTGATAATAATAATTATTATATTTATGTATAATTATTTCATAAATTACATCTTATAACCAATTCAATTAGGTGGTCGTAATATATAGAAGATGTCATGTCCCATAGGTTGTAGTTTTCCTAAACACATGATCAAAGTTATTTTGATTTTAAAAGTGGTCGAGAAAGGAAAAATAAGGATTGTTCTATTAATTTAATAAAAATTAAGTAAAATGATAATACTAATGTCATTATATAAATATTTTTAGTGTTAGTTTTAGTGGTAATTATTATGAACAAAAGATATGGATTAGTTAGTTCTCATGTTGGGACCTAGACATACCTCATGAAAGTTACCATGGAAATGAAGGGATTAAGATAATTTGTGGTGACTATGTTCTTCAAGAAGTGAAAAATATTTTCATGATAATATAATATTAAAGGGTTTCATGAATATTTAAAAGGGTTTATTAATATTTGATATGGTGTAATTGAGCCCCTTTTATAAGTGAAAAAATTTACATTTGTGAACACCCATTATTTTTCAAAAATAAAATGATACCATTCAAGGGTCAATGGATCTAAATGTGATAAATAACGAATTTTTGGGTGAGAATAGGTCAATAAATACTAATAAAATAACTTTCACACATTTTTAACGATTTTTGAATCTTTTTATTCTTATATTTATTACTTTAACTTTTTTTCTTGTGTAACTAGTTTTTACCCATGTAACATATGTTTGAATAAAAAATTAAACATAACCAATTTAAAAAACATTTAGTGGGATACAACTAAATTTTAACTCTATTTAATTTAACTAAAAAACCAAATAAGTTAAAATTAAAATTAATATTAAAACATTTTATATTTAGAAAAACCTATTTTTATAGAAAATGATGTTTGAAACCTATGAGTTCTTTGTATTATTTATCATTGTTTAACTATTAAAATTGTGTTAGTATAATTATATATGCACTGAAATGAAATATTTAAGTAATTATTTGTACCAACCCTGGTATTTATTTCATATTTAAACATGATTTATTACAAAAAGGTTTACTTAATATAACTTAGAAGATCGATATGTCTAGTATCTTGAGGTAATTTTAACATTACAAAATAACTTAAAACATGAAATACAACTCTTTATTGAAAACATATTTTACATGTCCACAACATTCCTTCACACTTATAATTTTAGGGGATAACCTGAGGACATACATAACAAAAAGGGTGAGATATATATTCTAGTAAAGGAGTAAACATGGAATAACATAAAGAATAAAAAACATGTTAGTAAATTGGCATATAAATTCATCATAAGAGAAACATGAACATAAATGAATAATATAGAATGATTATCATAACCTAGAAATATGGTAATAACTTTGAACACTACATCATTAACAAAATGGAATCTGGTAAACCCCTATATCGACATGGTGAAAAAATTCCCTATAAAGGAAACTATAAATCCTTATCCCAACATGATGTATCATGATACTAAACATTATACAATGCATTAGGGATCCATCAGGGTACACCCTTCATAATCATTTCAATCTCATGCTTAAGTGTGCCAAATAGATCATATAACATGTATTAATTCAACATCATCATTTATTACACTATCTATGAATGTAGAATACAAACATAATTCCCATAATAAAATAATATATGTGTATAAAAGTGAATACCCTTTATAGATGAATGACTATGGTATTCACTACATGATGATTTTGTCCTGGAAAATCATGGTGAAATTTCAGATGCATGACAACGTCATGTGGAAATCTATAAAATGGGTTGACGTGAGTGAAAGGGTTTTATCATCATTTATAACTGAAATGGATATTAAGTGGATTATAAAAGACAATATCCCAAAATATGAAATGGAATTTAAGATTAATAATTCAAATAAAGTGCTTGAAATGGAAATGAGAAGAAAAAACCCCTTACAAAATATTGGTATAGTAATGGTGTAAGTAAGAGTATAAATGCGGGAGGATAAATGATCTCGTACTGATATAATATCAAATATATAGTGGGAAATTGATTATAAAATGATGAAATTATAACCAATTGAAATTAAAAAGACCAATTTTAAATACGTTTCTGGAATAAAAATGAAGAGAGAAAGAAGAGGATCCCTTAAATGGATGTCTGATCCCAAAGGATTGGGATGGGCTTCTTGGGAACATAGAGGTGCCTTGGTAGGACTCTAGGAAGTCATGGGAATAGGGTGGTCGAACTTTAAAGAGCATGAGTGAAGAGTAATGGGTGCTTGGGTGGGTTTATATAGGAATGGTGGTGAGATTCTTTATTATTTTGGTTTGGGACCCTACACACAAATATATTCAGAACAACAAACCATCCCGTGGTTTCTGGAAAAGGGGAGTGGTACACATTATTTTAAAAGGCTAGGGTTTGTTGATATTAAAATGTTTCCATTTCTTATGTGGAGGTGAGTAGCACTTTTGAGGAAATGATTTTAAAATATTAAAATATTTTATATGTCTTAGAGGATTCAGTAAGGATTTATAAAATTAATGAAATAATCATAAATTACATTATTATAAAGGGAAAATATATTTGTTCAAATAAACCCTTTATATTATTTTATTAAATCACTATTGGGTCATTATGATTTCCTAAAACTCATAAAATATTTTTGCGGTATTTAATTTTTACCCAAAAATTAGAATGTTTCAGAATATTATGAAAAATTACAGGTTGGATAATTTAAATATCATAATTAAAAAAATAATATTGATTTTATCTAAATTTTTTTATAAATATTGAAATTTTCACTTTTAAAATAAAAACTGATATTTATTAAAAATTGATAGGTTTTGATAAAAACAGTTTTCAAACATTAATAAAAATTGAAATTGACTTCATAAAAATTATATAATTATTTATTTTTAATAATAAAATTTTGTAAAAATATTATTTTATTCAAAAATACATTGATTCAGAAAAATACATTTCTTGATTTAATTTGAATATTAACAAAAAATACAATTTTTTCTTTAAAAATTAATTATAGAGAAACAATAATAAAATAAAATTATATTCATTATTCTATACAAAACTAACGCATATAATCATAATTATAGGGTATTATTTCATATACCTTTATTAAATCGACATATTCCCTAAGAGTAAGGTCTACGATGGTACATATTTCATGGGTCTGTTTGGTGATCATGGTTTGGGTTATGATCTCAATGATCCATAACTTCTCCAGTAAATATTTTTTTTTATCCTTATGTTTTCTGATCTTGGAATGGGATTGGCCTGGGGAAAAGACTAGAAATGATATATCCCTCAGAATATTTGATAAATAGGATTTATAGGGTATGGATTTACTAGTTGAGTCCATCCAGACATTTTTCTATGTCAAATGGATTTGTTAAAACCCTATATATATAATAGTCATGTGATCATTGTTCAATAACTATATTTTCAATGGTAAAGATACTTAAAGGTCATTTCAATCCAATTGGATATAATGAAACAAAATAATTTAATTTGTTTTCAATATCCATTAGACATTTAATTAAATGAAATGTAATTTTATTCATAAAATTTTGGGTTTTCACAACCTTCCCCCACTAAGTAATCTCTCCCTTTAAATTTAATTTTCTCAAACTAAAGCAGATGAGGGTGACTCTAATGCGTCACTTCCTATAGTTCCCTTGATCCTTCCTCTAACTTGTGGTTTCTCCACAATACGTTGACAAGGGAAATTTTCTTGTTTTGCAGACCATTTAAATTATAATTTATGATTTTCAATAGACTCTATTCAAAGGATAGGTCATTATCCATTGGTACAACCTCTATAATTATTACATGTCATGGGTATGTTATGTAATTCATTAAGAGTGATACATGGAATACATCATGTACTTAAGGCAGGTTTGATGTGAATGATAGTCAATAGGACACTGCACCGATGTGATCAAGGGTCATAAAAGGGACAATGTACCTTGAACTAGGCTTTTCCTTCATCCTAAATCTCATAAATCCTTTCAATTGTCATATATGGAAGAATACCACGTCTCTAACATAAAAATCTAGTTATCATCGACGATTTTCAGTATATCTCTTTTTTCAACTCTACTAGTTTTGATGGGTTGTCAAATGGTATTAACCTTCTCCACTACTTCTTCATCAATTTTGAGGCCGAGAATTTTTTGTTCCCCAACTTCATCCCAACATGCCAGTGTTCTATACCTCTTCCCATAAAGGGATTCATAAAGAAAATTTTGGATGCTTGAGTGGAAGCTGTTTTTGTATGAGAGCTCCACCAAAGTAAGATGTACCTCTCATCCACCTTTAAAGTACATTGAGAATTATCTCAACATTTCCTCAAGTGTCTAGATAGTAAGATCTAATTGGCCTTCTATTTGAGGGTGATAGGTCATGATGAAGTTCAAGTTAGTGTTCAGATCATATTGAAGACTCTTCCATAACATATATGTGAATATTAGTTCTTTTTCAGACATAATCGATAGTGGTACACCATGCATCCTTACCAATGCTCTGATGTATATTCATTCTAGTTAACCCGATGAGAAATCCTCTTGAATTTAAATGAAGTGTGTGGCCTTTGTAAGATGATCTACAATGATACAAATAGCATTGTTTCCTTTTAATGTCTTTGGAAGTCCAGTGAAAAATTCTATGGGGGTATTTCCCCATTTCCATGTTGGTATAAGTTATGGTTTCATCGCACCCTTATAATTATTCCTCCAAGTATTCACATTCCTATATATCAAGGACTTTGATGTATATTTATCGATATCCTTATTAATGTTATCCCACCAATAGTTCTCCTAGATATCTCAAGATATCCTCATGTTTCTTGGGTGAATAGGGAAATTCAAACTATGTGCATCATCCAAATGTTATTTCTTTAACACCAGATTTGATGGAAAACATATTCTTGACCCAAATCTCACAATTCCTTCTTTGTAAACATTTAACTCTGAGGATTTACCTTTTCTAATAGTTTTCACATTTTTCTCAATTCCCACATTATATTTTTGAGAATTCTTTAACATTTCCAAAAGAGATATTGAGAAATCATTTGTGAAAGGATTGATTATGTTCCCTTATTTATGATTCCCATGTATATCTTCATCAAATCTAAGAATATTGGATCTTTTTCAATTCTAATCAATGATAGAATTGTTGCATCCTTTCTACTTAGATCATCTTCCTCCTTGTCCACTTTTCCAGGGTAGTAATGGATTGAGTAGTCATAATCCTTGATGATTCCTAACAATCATCATTGATGAATTTTATTCTATTTTTATGTGAATATATATTTGAAACTATAGGGATCCGTATATATTTCAGACTTTTCCCCAAAGACATAATCCCACCATATTTTCAAGGAAATGGTCACTACTTCTAGCTCAAGATCATGCATGGGATAGTTTTCTCATGAATTTTCAACTTCCTTGAGGGATAGGAAATGAATTTTACATTCTTCCTCAACACACATCACATTACCTCCATTGAAGCATTGACTGAGATTATGAAATGATCCCCACTTGTTGGTTGTGTGAGCATGTGGGAAATGATAAACCTCTTATTCAACTCAATGAATATTTCTTCTCATTAATCATTCTAATATAACATTATCCCCATCTAAGATAGCAAGGTAATAAGGTTTAACAATCATGAAATTTTTTCATAAACCAGTGATAATATCCAACTAACCCCGGGATGCTACAGATATCCCTCAATGTTGTCATCCTCAGGCATCCCTCAATTGTTTTTTGGAATAATCCATAGATTCCCAATTTCTTTTTAGGATATTCCCCAAGAATGATACTTCCTTAGAATAATACTCACACTTTCTATTGTTTTCAAAGATTTTATCCTTTCATTAGGTCTCTAAAATAGTGCTCAGATTAACCTCATGCTCCAACTTAGATTTGGAGTATATTATATTATCTTCTATAAATTCCACCATAAATTTGTCAAGGTATTCTCTAAAGAATATATTCATCAATTCCATGAGTATTTCTAGAGAATTAGTGAGTTCAAAAGGCATTATTATGAATTCTTAGTGCTCGTACCTTGTATAAAAAGCCATCTTGGTGATATCCTTATTCACCATAACTTGGTAATATCCTAATCATAGATCCATCATGGAGATGTATTATGCTCCACGTAGTTGTTTTAATAATTCCTAAATTAATAGTAAAGGATACTTGTTCTTTATTGTTATTTTTTTGATCTCAAGATAGTCAATGTGAAGGTTCATTGACCCATCCTTCTTCTTGATGAAGAGAACTGGTGAAACCCATGGTGAAGTAGTTGGGTGTATAAATCCTTTATCTTAATTCTTTTGTAGTTGTTTCTTTATCTCTTCAAGATCCACAAAAACCATTATATATAGAGTCTTGATTATTGGTAACACACTAGGTATAAGAGAAATCAAGAATTCAACATCTCTTATAAGAGAGGACTAGGAAATTCCTCCAGGAACACATCGATGAATTCCCTCACCATAGGCATGTATTCAAGGATGGTTTTTTATTTAGACTAAATCATCTCAAAAAGATATGTCTTCAAAATTAATATCTATGTTTTAGATGATGTTTCTAACGATGATTTATCCTCATCCTGACACCTGTATAGAATTGGGAGTCGATTCACCATAAAGAGACTGACTTCCCTCTCATTACAACTTATGTTGGCCCTATATAGGGAAATCCAATCCATTCCCAGAATTGTATTAAATTCCACCAAGGGATGTATGATGAGGTTTTATGGGAAGTTAAATCAAAAAGTTCTGATAAGGGATGTGTTATATCCAGGGGATTCAATAATTTCCCCATTTCCCATTTTCACCGACATCTCTAATTCCTTTATATTTGGTAATATTTGAATTTTTTAATTAAACATTTGGGATATAAAAGAATGCATAGAAATAGAATCAAAAAGTAAGTTCACTATTATAAAATGAATGACCGACACACCTGTCACAAATTCATTGTCAGGATTCACTTCGGTGGTATTGATGGAAAAAGCTCCCCCTGCTGCCTTTAAGGTTGTTGGTTTCCTCTAAGAACCCTTTTCACAGGGCATTGGTTCATAAAGTTCCCTAGTTATTTGGAGTTTTAGAAATGAAAAATTCATTGTGGATCAAATGGAGAATTCCTTTCCTCTCTCATATTAGCAGGTTTTTCTTACCACCAATCGATAACTAGGTGTCCTTTCTTCCCGCATATAATTCATTTCCTCATCCCTTAAAGAAATTCTCAATGTGCTTCTCTCTTCACATTTGAAAAGCATGGTGTTATAATTTTTAAACACCATTGGATTTATCCATATAAATTCTATAATTAAAGTCCAATTTTCACTTCATATCCCCATGATACCCCTATGATTTTATAATCTATATCTCAATAATAAGGGGACATCAGATAATTTTATCATTGCTGTCAATGTTGTAGATCACCAGGGCTTTCCATTGGTTTGGTTTTATTCCACCAAATAAGAATTCAACCATGATTTTTGGGGTAACTACAAAAATAGTGGCGTATCATGCACGTCTGGTGATGTTTTCCTCAATCACCCCAATAGATTCATCATCCTTTTTCTTGAGTGTAAGGAAATATCTTTCCATCATAATATGGAAGGTGCAGTTAAAATATTTATCGAATTTTTTTTTCTAAAAATCATTCCAACCCATCACCTCGATCTGTTAATTAGGATTTGTATTTTTGATCAATTTCCACCATTGATCATCTTCACACTCCATATGATAAGAATCCATAATAACCTTCTCTTTTTTGGAACATTAAATTATGGATAATATTATACCAATGGAGTGAATCTATTGTTCGGGGATTGAGAGAATAAATGATCCATTTAAAGTAGGAGGTGTTTTTCTCATGAATCTCTTGATTGTGACTTGTCTTCTATTAGGTTTTTTGGATGTTCTTCTTGATATATGTTTCTATTCAGAAATTGAGTTAAAAAATATTGTATTGGTACAATGATTGTGATTCCACCTCACATCAGATTTGGGATCTCATTACAACACTCATCACATTGATCTTTGTATCGGTTGTTACCGCAATTCCTCATATTACAATCCATTGGATAAAATAAAAAGAAAATGTTGGGGTTAATATTTTAAACTATTAATCATATAAATAGGGAACCCAATTAAAAAAAATTATAACTAATTAATTACATTTGTCTTCTTAAATTATGAATTTATATTCTTCGATCCATGTTATCCAGGATCTACAACCAAACATATATTATTAGGTTATTTTTTGGTTCTATTAATAATGGTTCACAATAATAATAGGAATTTACAAAAACATATCCCCATGTAGTGTCAAACAAAGAGTGTAGCAAGTCCTATTATAATGCACCAATTCCCCTTCGAGTCTATCTCAAACCGGTGTTTTCGGGTTTTACCCCTGGATACATCTATTCCAAAGACACCATTACTTGTTCGTATCCATACATGGATGTATTTTCTTGATAAAATAATTATTATACACTAAATAAAATCAAGTGATTCTTTTCTTATATTTGTTCTTATCCCTAAGGATTCCTCTAGATTTTTCTAATCCTAACCCCTAAAATAACAAAAACTATTTTAAATACCAACTACAAAAACCAGAGTATTTATTTCACATTTAAACATTATTTATTATATAAAAATGCACTTAATACAACATAGAAGATCTAGATTTATAGTGTCTTTGGGGATTTTTAACCATATATAACAACTTATAACATGAAATACAAATATTTATTGAAACCCTCTTTTACATGACCACAACATTCTTTCATACTTAGCATTGCATGTGATAACCTGAGGACAAACATAAGAAAATGGTGATATATAAAGCCCAGTAAGAGAGTAAATAAGGCATAAATTAAGAATACAATATATGTTAGTCCATAGGAATATCAATTTACTATAAGAGAAATAAGAACATAAAGGTATGATATAACATGGTTATGCTAACTTGGAAATGGATACAACTTAAAACACTACATCATTAACATAAAGGAATCTGGTTAAACCCTATCCCATCATGGTGAAAAAAAATGCTGTAAAGGAATTAGGTAAAGACCTATCCCAACATGAAGTATCATGATACTAAAAATACTCAATGCATTCGATCGCTATCAGGGCACACCCTTCATAATCATTTCAATCTATTGCTTAAGTGCGCCACATAGATCATATAACTTGGATTCATTCAACATCACTATTTATTATTCAACCAGATAATGTGTATTACATATATTCAAGTCCCAAATAAATAAGTATATTTTAATAAAGGTGAATAAACGTGATAGATAAATGAGTATGGTATTCACTACATGATGATTTATGAATGGAAATCATGGTGAATTTTTTGCAGCATAACGACATCATGTGGAAATTTATAAAATGTGTAAATAAGAGAGAAATAGGTCTATAATCACTTATATAAGGAATTTATAGTTATTTTATTATGTAAAATAATATCCCAACATATGAAATGTAATTTAAGATGCATAATACTAATAAAGTTCTTGAAATGGAAATGAAAAGAGTGAAATCCCTTATAAAATTTTGGCATAGTAATGATTTAAGTAAGGGTCTAAATGGGGGAGGATAAATGATCCCTCATTTAAAGAACATCAAATGGTACATAGGGAATTGAACATAAAAGGATGAAAATATATCCAATTGAAATTAAAAAGGATAATTTAAAACAAGGTTCTTGAGTTGGAAGAAAGACAGAAAGTTGAGGATCCCTTACTTGGATGTGTGATCCCCAAGGCTTTAGAGAGGCTTCTTCAGAGCTTAGGAGAGACATGGAATGACTCTAGGGAGTATGGAGCAGTGGTTGGTCAATCTTAAAAGATCTTTAGTTATGAGTAAAGGGTTCTTGGGTGGGTTTATATATGAGTAGTGGGAGAATTTTTTAGTTTTTGCGTTATGGACCCTCCACATTAAAATTTTCATAACCACAAACCATCCCATGGTTTTTTTGCCCATGGTATCTAGAAATCAGGAGTAGTAAAAATTATTTTAAAAGGATAATGTATGAATATATTAAAATATTTTCCTTGCTTATGTGGAGGTGTGTCACACATTCAAGGAAATGATATTTAAATCTTATAATATATTATATGACTTGGAGGATTCACTAAGGATTTAAAAATTAAATCAAATAAACCTAAAATTAAATTATATTATTGTAAAACATATATTTGGATATGGATACCATTTATTATATTTTATTACTTCACTATTGGGTCATTATGATGTCAAAAAACAGATTATATATTTATAAAGTATTTCATTTTTCCAATAAATTTGGCTATCTTAGAAAATTATAAAAAAATTCAACATTAGATAATTTTGACGTCTTGATACCCAAAATAATATTCATTTTATCTAAATAATTGTTTTAATATTTGAATGATAACTTTTAAAATAAAAATCGACATTTATTGAAAAATGACGACTTTTTAAAAAACCAGTTTCATACCCCAACAAAAAAACATAATCATAATGATATGGTCTTGTTACATATCAATTTATTATACCAAAATAATTTCTATGATTAAGGATTGTGATGGTGGGGATTTGTTTGGGTCATTCGGTGACCACGATTTGGGTCGTGATCTCAATGAGCTTGACTTTCTCCCGCAAACGGTTTCACTCATTCTTAAGTTGTTGGATATTGACTTGGGATTGGTATAAGGAAGAGCCTAGAAATAGTATCTCCCTTTGAATATCCAATAAATGGGATTCATAGGGTATGATCATACTAGTTGAGGAGATCAATTCCTTTGTATCAGTAAAAATGATTTTTTAAAACCTGATATTTACAATAGTCTTGTGATCACTGTTAAAAGGCTATATTATCAATGGTAAGGATATATAGTGGTAATTTAAATACAATGGATATAATAAAATAAAGTAATTAATGTTTTTTCTATATCCATTGTACATTTAATTAAACGAAATAATGTTTTATTCATAATAGTTTAGGTCATTACATTTTTCAAAATAATGTAATTTAATTTACTAGAGAAAAATTAATCAATATTTATAAAAAAATTATTGAAAATGACATTGGAACCATTATTAAAATAAATTAAACCATTCATTATAATCTAATTTTTACGCATAAAAATGAAAATTCACATTTTTACATAATTTTGGGATACAGAATCCAAAAATATAATCTATTTTAGAATATGATTTTTCTAAAGGTGGGGAGAAATATATTAAACATACATATTAGCGATCTTAATTCATAAAACTATTTTTAGAAAACCTATATCTCGTGGAATAAAATGAAAATTGTTTTATTTTACCATTTATGTAGTTTTTATAAAATCTTTCATTATATTATTACCCTATAATTTAATTAGTATTTACAATTTATTAATATTTAATAATTTCATTTAGGTAGTGCAGATTTCACTTTACTAGAGTTTTTCATTCTAAATGAGATACTAATATTGTATTAAGGAAAAGTTTTTTAAAACATCATGGGTCATTAAATTTATAGTAACACCAAAATAAATAAAATTTAAATCCATTGGGGTCCTATCATATAAATTAGATTCATTTATCCTCCATAGATCACTTCACATCTATTTATAAAAACCAAACTACTCATAGAAGATATATCCTTTAGATTTATAATCCATCATGAATTTGAAAAGCCTTCCAAAAAATATGGTATTCTTGTATTATATTTAATTTATTCCACAATAACATTAAGATATTTGATTTCTCTTTTTAATTTCATCCCGTTCTATGAAAACTGGATTATTGGTATACTTGATCAATATTCTAAAAACATATGAAATACCATACATTTTTTTCTCCTGTAAAACATGAGCCTCACAATAATCCATGAAAATTATAGTTGAGAAACATTCATATCAATCGTTTTTGGAAGACTTCTCCCTGAATTGTATTAGGTAGAAAGATTTTCAAAATAATTTTTTTCAAAAATATTAAAGGAATTTTAAATATGATTTGATAGGTAATGAAAATTTATTTTCTATTAACTTATGTTTTATTTCAGTAAATAAATTTTTCTTTAATGAATTATTTCATATCAATGATTCAAAATATAAAGGCTTATACCCATTCACTTGTTTCATATCAGCTCCACATATTTTATTATCACAAACATATAAAAAAATAACCAAACCATGGTAATTATGAAACCTCCTATAAAAAAATTTGACATATTTTTTAAATAAAAACTCATTTAATAAATTACATTATAATTTTTTATTCTATTTTATTGTATGTTTCTTTAAACAATATTAATTATTGATTTATCAAAATTAGGTTCATTTTAAAAAATATTCATATTATATTCATCCTTAATTTAGAGGTAGTTGAGAAACTATTTTTTGGAAATATCTTCTTTTTTGTGTTTAGAATAATGTTAAACTCCTTAAATATATGTAGAGTTTATCAGTAGGAGATTTCAACTGATGGAATAATATATGTTTATAGTTTATTTATTTATATGTTTTAAGACACATTTAATTTAATAGAACTAATATATGATATATATTTAATCTACCATTTTTATTAATGAATTTACATGGAATATCTTGCTCGACGAATCCTCAATGATATTTTTTCAAAATCATTATATGTTTTTGCCCATCATGGTATGTTGTTAAATATTTATTATATAATATTTTAAGGAATTTAGTATGTATCCTTCACAAATGAAAATATAATTCTCCAAATTTTACCTCATTCTGGAATCATATTGTGTTTCATCTTTGAATATAGTGGGGGGGGGGGGGGATTTGGAGTTGATAGCACATACACAATTTTTAGAGCCATGTGAGGCATGCCCATCATATTTTCCCAATAATGAAATTTTGGTAATTTAATTTCATGACCATTAACAAGTATTTCTATATTTTCATACCCACATTGATAGGAATATACTCTTAATATTTATTGGTATATTATTGTGAAGTGGTATAGATGTTTCTTAGCTATTTTTGACGGAGGTCACTCAGGCATGTTATTATGTAACTCTACATAAGAGTATATTCTCCTCCACCAAATCAATATTGCAATGGGTTTTATAAAATCCTTATTATGATACAATGGTGGTTTGATATACAATAATTTTATTGAGTGGAGAATATCCTCTGAATAAGTGTTAAAATCAAGAGAGTTTAAAAAGTTCCATATTCTTGTTCATTATGAAAGAGATTTTTATTCTTGTGAAAATACTAGAGTGGAATAATGTTTTTAATTTTATAGTATTTTCTTCATTCCTATTATCTTTTGAGGATCTATTTTACCCACTTTTTCAACCTTGAATACATTGGGGTTATCATCCTTAGGTTCACATGTTATCATGTTATTTTTAATCACTTTTAATTTATTAATAGTTGAAGAAATATTTTGGTGGAATATTGTTATTCTTATGTCATAAATATTGTTTGACATTATTTTAATATGTTGATAGTTTATCAAAAATATATTTTGAATTTATAGAATCATTCATGTTAATATATTTATAGTTTCTGTATGATACCTTGTTTTTTATAAATATTCTCTATGATAGATCTACTATCTATAATTTTGTATGAGATGGACTTCAATATTAATATTTTATTTATCTTCCCATAATTTTTGATGTACTTTTTTTCTAAATAATGTCAAATTCATTTTAATTAGAATGTATTTATAAGTGTTGATGGAATCATTGGTTGATGGCCTGAGTAATGTTCATCAACATTTGAGGTCACTGGTTTCTCATTTCATCCACATGTGGAAAACGTGGAGTGTTATAACTCAGGGGTGGGAGATTTTGAGTTGAGAACACATACAACACCTTTATAGTTTTAGTATCCCCATGATTCTTTTTCTTTACACCGCTTGAAATTATTTTCCTGAAATTGCTTCATTTTGAAGACAACATCAAGCATTTAAACCTCAATGTTTTTGGGAATCTTAAATTTTCACTATTAGGGTTATTTGTGTGTATTGATTTTCGAATATCTTGAATTCCGGTAAAACGGTCACATTGAGGTTGGATATTATGTATTCTTACTGAAGAGTATATTTTTCTCAACTAAATCTTCTATATAATGGGTTTTATAAAAACGAATTTTAGATAAAATATTTTCACGATACTATAAGATAATGAATAGTGTAAGTTATTCCTTAAAGAGTATTTGTAATATAGAGATAATGATATGTCATTAATTTTGTACAAAAATAATGATATATTAACACTTGTGGAAGTATTGAGAGTATTACAAATTATTAACAAAATTCAGAGTGATTGAGATCAAATTTGTTTGATATTTCTATCCAACTAGGAAAAATTTAAATGTAATTAATAGACCACATTAGATAAGGTATTATAACCCCTTGAAATTGGTAAAATACTATTCTAAAAACTTATTTATTATGTATGTCAATATCATCCATAGAATTTAAATTTACCAAATAAGTGGTCTCAATCAGACTTTATATTATATAAATATGACTATTAGATAATTTTATATATGTTCAATGATCCAACCCATAATAATTCAATGAACTAGATCAGAAAACATATTCCGACTTAGTCCTAATTTCACATGAAAAATAGATTCATCATAATATTACAAGATTGTCCATGCACCTTTTTTCTGTATTTTATGTGATCTATATAGAGAAAAATCATGGCAACATATTAAATTATCTTGAATGTGTACATTGATAGTGCATTATACTGTCACCATATTATTTTTCTTCTTCCAATCATCATTTAAAAAAAATTGTTTTAACTATTCATGGATAACCCACTAAACCCACCTTCCAATGTAGGATTCCAAAAAATATTTTCATTATAATAACAAATAATTTAAAAAAAATTATATCTATTTTCTTAAAGTCATTATTATATAAAATTTCCCAAAATATTTTAAGGTATTATAAAACACCTTTTGGAAATAAGACATCAACTCTATTAAAATCAAATTTTCTAAATAAAGGTATATATTGATTTAAAAATTTATATTAAATATAATGATAAATGATAAATTGAGAAACAAGTGGACACTTCGATGATGTTGTAACACTAGTTATGAGTTTAATTCTTCAAAATATTATATAAACATTTCTATGTTTTTCATATAATCCTAGACACAAATATAGCAACGCATCACTTATCCATTTTTTTTGAAATATAATGTCATAATCTATTTAGAGCATCCATGGTGAACTAAAATATGTTCCCAAGATTGGAAATTATTATATATGTTTGTCTATTAGGAATTTTAACCTCACCATACTTTTTTATGGGAACCAAACACCATTTGTTTATGATGTAATATTCTATTGGCTTTTCCTTCACACTAACGACAAAATTTACAATATTATATATTTATATGAAAATTTAACACATGAAATGTTTTGGTATCATCATTGGAGAATTATTAAAAATGTATTTAAATAAATATCAAAGTTTTTTATGTAAAAACTACTTCTAATGTCTTTCTTAGTGGATTTTCAGAATTTTATTCTGATCTAAATAAGTCCTTAGATTGGATACTATTCTCTAATGAATACCTCCTATAGATATTTTTATAACTGACATGTATTTGTTTCCTATTATATATTTTCTATATTCCCTAATCAGTATTCCTTTTTTGACATAATTTATAGAAATTTGATACATAGTAATAGGATAAAATGAAAAAATTTATAAAAGAGATATATTCCATTCTACTTATATTATATTAGCTCATAATGAGAAATAACTAGAATCCATTGTGGTGTCTATTATAAAAAATTGTTCCATTTAATCCAAATAGATGAATTCACCTCTATGTATTTAATTCCATACACTTTTAAAAGTTTGATCCTCCATTTTAATAATATAGACCGAATAAGAAAAACCTTCCTACACCCTTTGGTTTCTAATATAACATATAAAATAATCCATAGTACCCTTATATATTTGAGTAATATTTTAACCATGCTCTATTCTATATTACTTAAAATACTTTTATACTCACCGAATATTCATACGATATGTAAAATGTTGGGTATTTTCCATATCAATGAATACATGAGAAACAAAATAACCATTGAACATTATCATTTAGAAAATATCCTACAATGAAGTGGTCACATCATACTCCACAAAGAATATGGTGTAAAAATCCTGGAATAGTCTAAATGTTCAAACAAATTTAATAACTTTTCAAAATAATGGGAGCTAAAAAAAGAATAATAATATTTCATAAAATTTTTATTCCCAAAATAATATATTCTTGTTCCTAAGTAATAAAACCTTATCATTATTATACTAATTCATATCAGTTACAAATATTCTTTTATAATATTCCTATAAAAAAATTACTAAACCATGGTTATTAATAAACCAACCATAATTACATTTATTATCTTAGTTAACTAAAATTCAATTTGAGAAAATAACATCGATAAATTTACCAATCCAGAGTTTCGGGTATTATTTAAAAAAATAGAGGTACCTTACCACATTGAAACTTTTATTTTATTTTACTAGTATTGTGAATATTTTCAGTTAATCCATAAGTTTTTAATCTCAAAGACCATTTAATAATTATTTTTTTAACATCCATTAAGTTAATTTAAAAGTTATTTTTTTCAATATAATAAAACAATAATTTTAATAAATTAGTTCTATATGTGGGAAGATAATTATTAAAATAATATTAACCATTTATTAAGTTAATAAATTTTCTACCAATATGGATTTCAATAATTCCAGTAGGCCATATACATTATATTTTCCTATAAATACCCACTTACAATTTATCGGTTATGAACCATGAGGAAGATTGATTAATATAAATCTATTTTCCATGGTTATAACTTCTATTTCATCATTTAATGCTTCCATATGAAGAGATACATTAGAATATGGTGTAATGTTTTTTAATGTTTTTTTTATTAGACTCCAAATTAAAAAAAACTATTTTTTTCTATTAGAACTACCATATAATGCTTCTATTACGTACATATATAAATATGTACCGCATGACATGGTTTTTAGTGGGTATTTACTTTGATACTACTTCCTAAACATTCCTTATTTGAATAAAATTTTTAGAGATATATTACACATTATAGACTTCAATAGGTTTGGAGGAAACCCTAAATTCACCATGGATAACATATCATAATACAATAACCATGTTAATAGTTAATATATTCTTTTTTTCTACTATGATGAATCAATAATCCTTTTAATGATCCTTATATCCATGGAATATGAAACCACTACCCATAGAATTTTTTTTCCTTTTAAGGTTGATGTAGTATTATAATTTTTTTATAACACCAATTATTTAAATAATATATGATTCATTTATTATGCTTCCATAATTCACATTTAAACATAGTCTCCCCTTTTTGTAGGAACACTCTATAGGAGGTTCTATGAAGTTTAAAATTACACTATCCAAAATAAAATTTGATATATTAATGATAAACATCATAGAATTAAACATTTATATTCATTTTATATTCATTCTCTCAACTACACCATTTTTCTCAAGTTTATTGGTAAATTTCACTTCATGTATAATCATTAGGGGTTCAAACAATTATTGACTACAATATTCACCTCCCCTGTAAGATATGATTCTTATAATAAAAAATCTTCATTGATTCTTAAGCTCATTATTAAAGATAAATTAATTTCCCTATAACATTATATTTATAATTACATTAACAAATATAGAAATATCATCTTTAAAAGTAGCAATGTAAATTTTATTACAAATAAGTGTGTATGAATTGAAAACAAACATCAAAATTTAATCACTCTAGAAATTACTATTATTATCTATAGTTAGATATTAACTCATAGAAATTACATTATGCATGAAATTTACACTTTTTTGATCATTTATATCCATGTTAGGTAATAATTGGATTTTTTATATGTCAATATCATTTCTATAATTTATAGGAAATAAGTGATTATTTGAAAAATTACAATATTAAAGTAAGTATAATTATTTAATGTAATTTGAATAATCTATTATATTAGTGACACATTCCAATAAATTTATCACCCTTGGATAGAACAAATTTATTAACCAAAAATAAATGTTCCAACCCATTATTATTTAACATGCTCCAAAAAACTAAAATCCTACAAACTTTGAGAACAAAAAAAAGTCATTATTCAGATAACTAATATTTCATAGAGTAAATGGAGGATACCACACAATTCTATTGTATATGTATTCATGAAGAGTTCATCATGTAGATAGACATCCCAAATTTGATTAATTATAACACCTTTAAGTGATATTTTTTTACTTAACATTTTAAGTAGATTTATAATAAATCCCACAAGAGAATATATCCACAAGAATATTTACTTCAAAGATCATGGACACAAAGATTTATATTGAATCGTTGCTTATATCTTTAATTTTTTCAAATATCAAAGTACCATTCAAAGTGTCCTATATTTCCACAAAAGTAGATATCCATGATCTTGTTCATAAATTGTACCTTTACTTTTAAATTGTAGATTAGTTGTTTTATTCCATTTGAGGAACTAGATAGTCCCAACCTTTATTCTATAACGATATTGGATATATCATCCTTATATTAACATTATTCCACATAATTTTTATATGAATCCATAATTTTTATTTAGTTGATAAAAATATTAATGGAAATATATTAGTTTTTTAATTGAATATTTATTAAATTTCCAATGTATGAATATATGAATTATATATATGTAATTGATGGTATGATCCATTATCATATTATTTTAGTTTATATGCTATACGATGCATTGAATTTCATGAAACTTATCTATGGTCCTATCAATAATTTTGAAATAAATATAATTTATTACTTTTAATTTCTTACTAATCGTATCCTCAATGATTATCATTTTTTAAAAGTGTTTCTTATTTCATTTTTAATTGTGAGATATAAGTGTTTAAGAGGTCATTTTTAAAGGAATCGAGTATGTGTCCCCAACATATGAGAACATTATTATCTAAATATTTTTATATACATGATTCTTGGAGTGCCTCGTATTTGGATTTTGGGGCCTTCAGAGTTTATAGAACAATCAAAACATTGAGTTTCTTGAGAATCATGTTCATCGGCTATTTCCATCCCTTGAAATTGTTTCGATTTTATTTCTAAACAATCATCAAGATTATAATTTTTTGATGGTTAGAGATATTAGTGTTTAATTATAGAGATATTTTATGAATATCAGTTAAAGGAATCACTAAAAATACATCAATGTATCTCTTATGAAGAGTATATTCAACTCTACAAAATCAATTATGAAATGTGTTTTCAAATGTCACATTTAAAATACAATGTTTTCCCAATAACACAAACAAATATATATATTAAGTGTAAATTATTCCATGAATAGTCCTTAGAAACAAGAAAGGAATGATCTGTATTTTTATTATAACCAATAAAGAGCTTTTGATTCCGGTAGAGTACTTGAGAGAAATTATACCATCAATTTTAAAGGATGTGTTTGATTTTTCCCCTTTTAGGACCTGTATAGCCCCCCTCCATCCATCATGATGATTTTGGATTTATCATCATTTTGTTATATTACCTATACATATTTCTATATTCATTCCCAAATTTTTAGGTAGTTTAGAAGCACGTTGAGGAAATATCTCACATTTTATGTTTTAGAGAATTTGTTACATTCTTCTAAGAAGAATTTATTTAATCATTGATAGGTGTGATTATGATGACATCATGATTCCTCATGTTTTTATACTTTATATGTTTTAGGATAGTCTTAGTATCGTTGAACATCAATATGATAGATATAATATATTCCATTTTGAATGAAATCTGTAACGCCCCGACCCCAGTTACCCAGAGTCGGTGCTTTATTACATAACATTGGCATGATCACAAGAAAGATCAAATATCGAAAGACCGATTGGTTTAGTAGCCTTGGAAACACTAGATATATTCATAAGTTTTACATTACATCATAAAATGAAAAACTACTACAATAACATAATGTCTCCATAATCCACACTCATATCCCCACATAATATCCCTGCAGGTCATTCATAATTTACTTCTTCACTTCCTGGGAAAAATAAAACATAGAAAAGGGGTGAGCTCAAATGCCCAGTAAGGATAACAATATAGCGGAAACTTTCATAAATAAGAATAAACATTTAAGCCAATGTATAACTAAAACAAAAGCCTTTTAAATATGAACTTTCAACATGGTATGGCATAAATAAAATGAAATAATTCCATTTATTTATTCACATGGATATTCTACTAATCGAATAATCACATGCAAAAATCAATAACCACTTTCATAATGTTGGAATGCATAATGCCAGACTATCATAACCACATAGCCAAGGCCTCGTGCCAAGACTACAAATAATATTTTGTCAAGGCCTTGTGCCAAGACACTAGTTTGTCTCATGAGACCTACCGATGCAATTTTTTTAAAAGATACTTACATTTAAAATTGCTAAAATATACTCCAGTGTTTTTCTGAAATCATTATGCAAGCTTCTGAAAACAAAATAACTAATTCTGAGACTGCTCGACTAGTTATAGGCCAAGATGGGTCCACTCCCAATCCCTTCCTATCTACCACACTCGAGAGTCAGGTTTTCTGAAAACATTTTTAAGTTTGCGTTAAATACGTATACATTTGCACTGGATTTTCACATTTTTGAGAGAAATATATCTTTTTTTGAAATCATTTAAAAGTCACATAATTATAAAAGAAAACATTTAATTTGAAAATATCCTTATAAACTTGTAAAGAAAGCTTTGAATATTTTATAACGGCAGAAAATAGCCGTACCCGCTGTATATGTTAAAAAAACATACTTACCTTAATTCTGTCGAAAAGGTTAAAAAGGGACCTTGTTTTGAAAACGACGGAAAGATTCCTTTATAAACCACTTATAAAAGTCAAAAAGGGTATAAATGACTTTAACTCATATTCATGTAAATAGTAAAAATGTTTTGAAATACATTTTTAAGAAACATGGATGTGGATGATAAAGAGATCCCAGTAGATTATTACATATAAACAACCTCGTATAATGAAGAGATTGTGAAATAACCCTTACCTTGTACTTTTCCTTTGTTGGGGTAGGTTAACCTCTTGTATAATGGTGAAATAGTTGTTATTAAATTATACAAGAATCATATATATTAATATGATATCATATATGATCTTTTAACATTGGTTTGTTAATAATATCTTAGAATTATCGTCGTTTCGGGAGTTAACTTACTCATTTTCTTTTATATGTTTTGTTACATAAGCCATGGTTGTTGTATCTTATTCATATCCAGAATGATATCTAGTCCTTAAACATCATTTTTAAATCATCAAATGATAATTATACTTGAATGGATACGATGGAGAATGAATCTCATCGCGTTCGTGGAGACGGTAGTCCTTACGTACGCACGAGCGACAATATAATTCTTTTGATATTAAAATAATATATAAATGGATGTTATATCATATATACAGAATCATTAACATGTTATATTTATTATTTAAATGAGTTACACATCATTATTATACCCATCCAAATAATATTATATTGAATAACAATTACACAACGACGTGGAGACGGTAAGCCGTACGTACGCACGTATGGTGACATGTTATTCAATGGGTGGATAGAATACTGAATATGATTGTACCATATTTATAATAACATCACAGTATATGTGAGATACTGGAGTTATTATTTTAGAATGGTAAGAACAAAGGAAGAAGAAGTGGAAGAAGAAATGAACTTGGAGAAGGGTGGTGAAATCATTACTTCTTCTTCGGGTTCTTCCTTTTGATTTGATCAAAAGGGCTCCTTAGGTTGGCTTTCTGATCAAACTAAGGCCTCTAGGTTGTAGTGAGGGATGTTGGGAGAGTATTTGGGCAGAGTTTGGCCGAACAAAAAGGCTTTGAAGGTGTTAAGAAATGAGAAGGAGGAGTTCCCTTTTATAAGAGGGGTGAGGGGCACCTTTGGAAAAGCTAGAAATATTAATTTATAATAAATTCATATTCGGTTTCTAATGGCTCCAAAGTTGATTATTCAAAGGTTAAGGTGGGGATAGGTCGAAAACCACTCAACCAATAGAATTTAGACAGGTTTGGGTACTTATATTAACCTTATCTTTAAGTATTAACTCTAAGTTATTTAGTTTCACTTTTACACTGTCTCTTTGTATTTTTATATAATATGGTTAATAAACATACTATATACTTCCAAGAGACCCCCAAGTGGTACATTAATGATGAAACTATCATGATATAAGTCTCTTGGCCGAACCTTAGATTTTTAGGAATTTAATATCAATTAATAATATAATATTTGTTTAAGAACTCTTTTTTGTCAATTTTGACACTATTCAATAGTTGATTTTTGTGAAACTCATAACAGATTGATTAATTCTAAAAAAGTCAATTAAATCAATTATAATATATCATATTATCCTATAAAATTAGTTTAATTCATTAAAAGTTTCATATTATATTTATTTGGGTATTTATAATATCAATTATTTTAATTTTTCACTATTATAGTAATTACTGCATCATCATTGTGTCATATATAAAATAAATTATTTAATGTCTAAAAATTATAAATAAAATATCATTATGTAGGAAATCTTTTTATCTTTCTAATGAATATTTATAATCTAAAATCCAACATATATAACCCTATGTAACAATTGTTTTTCTAAAAGATATATACTTGTGTCATTTTTGTATTCATTTTAACTTAATTAAAATAAAGTGTCATTATCACTTACAAGTGGATACATGGGGTCCCAAAATAGACCCAAAGATTCCCATGGTCGACCATGTATCAACCAATAGGGTTAAGACACGTTTTAGGGTAATTTAGTATTATTATAATATTATTTTTTAACCCTTATTTACCGGATTTACCCTTAACCATAGTAAATAAAATATTTACCACAGTAATTATTCAAAATGTCTAAAAAAAAAGTTACCTATTTACACAATTTGAACATCCTGATTCCAAATATGGAATCCATTTTCCTAAATTCAAAACACATAAGTGGAAGAAATTAATTTAAAATTAATTCCCGCTGTCAAAACAAAAAGCGTGTTTTTAAGAGATAATAACTATCAAAAGATTGACACTTGTTTATGTTCGGTTTAATTGTAAAATTATGTCCAATGACCTACATTATATTAAATGGTAAAAATATATTCTAAATATACTTTAAAACCACTCAAATTCATAATTTATCACTATAAATTATTTTGATTAAAAAAGTTGTTTTTAATTAAAATTTAGTAATTTTCACTATTCATCAAAATATGAATGTTATCCGAAATGTACCAAAATTTCACCTTAGGCTAAATTCGATATTCCGAATCCAAAAATGAAGTCCATTTTCAAATATAAAATATATATAATTTCAAAAAGTAGGTATTACTATTCATAGCGGCTAGTTTGATTGGTTACGGTGTGTTAGAACTCGGTGTTGCGTACAACACACGCTAGCATACCGTGGAAGCTTGGGATGTTTCATTTTAAATTTTTGATGTCCCCATTTAGTCAAAAAGATTAAAATATATTATCTATAAAGGGTTCACTATTAAAATTTGGTAAAAGTGAAATACTGAAAATGAATTTGTTCTTACATTATGTCTAAGAAACTCATAATATGGATTCTAAAATTATAAGGATTATATAAAGTTTAAAATTTAGTTAACACTATTCATAACCTCTTTTGAACAGCTTGTTTGGTAAGTCATGGTGCGATTGAACTTGGTGTTGCGTGTAGTGAAAGTTATTGAATTGTTTTGAAGAAATAACACACTATAAAATCTTGGGGTGTAACATTCTCCCCTCCTTCAATAAATTTCCTTCTCGCAATTTGAAATTGTTCTTCGAAAATAAAAGGTTGAAAATAGAAAATATATTTGTGGGAAAACCCACATCGGAAACTGGGTTACTAAAATTTAGTCTTAATATGAGGAAAAGATAAATCAAAGGGTCACCACCAAATTATGATCTCGATTAGGAGAACATTGGTGGCAATTAGAGACATATAATTGGAGGAAAAACGTAAAAATTTATAGTTAGTGATTGAGGTCATCAATCACAAAAAAGTATAAAATTGAGGTCCTTAAAATCATCAATCTATGATGATTTGAAATACCATCGGTTCAATAAAACATAGGGTATTGGGATAACACATTTTTGACATTTCAAAATATCTTAGTTGAAATCCCACATCGAAAAATGAATTAATGAGGCCTCTATTTTAAATAGAGTGGAAAGTATGAAGATTAACGAAAATAACACATACTAGGGTTCCATGTAGGAAAATATGGATATGGAAGAAAAATATAACCATCAATTATCTGATGGAGAGTGGTAGAGAACATGGCTATGAAAAGGCCAACAATCCCAAAGCCATAAATTAGTGATGATTTAAGGTACCATCTAGGACAACATTTTTGTTCTAAGTTCCTTTTATTAATGATGAGGAATTTATTTATGAGATTGGCTAAGATCATAAGGAGATATACTTACTTTATAATTAGTGTTTTATCCATTAATAAATTTCTACCACAAACTCATCTTTCACTCTAAAAGATAATAGAATGTAAAAAAAATTCTATTTACACTATTCGTATAGGGTTCCAAAATAAACAAATTTATAATTCATCTACAAGATATTTTAATAAAAACTACATTATTTAATCTAGGACATTTAGTGGGCCAGTGGTAGGTGATACACCCTTGTCGCCCTTCGGTTGCGGGTTCAAGTCTCACAGCCTTGCCGGACGCGACGGGTTGCCGCCCGACCTCCGGGTTGTCCTTTTATGGCAATCCAAAATAATCCAAACTAGAACTATCCAAAATACTTCTGTCCAAACTCACAGTCCAACATTCATAAGGATGGTAAACATGATATAGATTTTTTTTACCCCGTAATAGCATATGAATACCTTCATCATGTATTACCATATTCCTTATTGATTACATTCATGCTCCCTTATTCCATATAGTATGCTGGATATACTTCATTAATCCAAAAATGTTTTAAACCCCAACAATGATGGAATATACAAATCATTAATCAGTTCCAAGGTAGTCAAGAATATCCAATATAATTTATCCAAAACAATCACATATTATTCCAAAATCACTACCTCAGTATCAGAACTATATTATGATTTATCATTCTCTCAACCATATATTTTCCAAAAATTTATCCTTCTATTGAGTGACTTTTCTTTGTTCCACACAATCTCAAGTCCTTAATGAAATAGTACTGCAGTACAATCCTTATATACTCCATAATTATTATAACAAGTACATTGTTGATACAACACTCAATTGACATAATCAACATAAAAACTCTAATCATTCCTCTTCATCTGTGGTAGTATCATAACTTGATTATTATCCAATAGCATCATTTGTGGCATAGTCTGATGACTGGGACATAGGTTCGCGTAGTGTCCAAACTCCTTGCAAATGAAGCATTGTACATTTAAAACCATTTTCTTACCCTTGCAGTCACGTACTTTGTGCCCTTTTCCTCCACACTTATAACAAACTCCCATTCCTTTCAGGCAAGTTCCAGGGTGTTTCTTCCCACAGTTACCACATATGGGAAAATTCTTCTTTTCCCTCTTACTTTTATCCATCTTTCTCTCTTCCATCCTTTTCTTCTCTTGCTTCCCTTCAAAGCCATAGGACTCAGTAAACTCTTTACTTATCTTATCAACACATGATATTATTTCTTCATATGATGATAATACATGGGAGACTATTTCTCTTATAAATTCTAGCTTAAGACCATGAAAGATATGATCCTTCCTTCTCTTTGGATCATGTGCATTTCTGGAGTTCTCATTCCTTCTACTGGGCGTCATTTCTAAACAATGGCATAAACTAGATCAGTTTATGAATCAAAATACATAATCCCATACTTATAAAACACTTAACATAAATTGAACTATTTATGGATATAATCCATAATCATGAAAATATTTTCTTTGAGGAATTATATACTCATAAACCCTTCATAATGATTTGTAAAGAAAATGAGAGTTATCCTAAGCATATCCCCCGGGAGTGTCGTAACCAAGAGTGCAGCAAGGCCCGTTGTCATGCACCAGTTCCCGTTCGAGTATATCTCAAAGCGGTGTTTTCGGGTTTTACCCCTAGGTACATCTGTTCCAGAGCCGCCTCTACCTGCTCGTATCCAGACAGGGATATATTGCTCGGAAAACTCACAAAATCTCTACAATACCAAAATTCTAGGAAGTTCTTCTATACTAATCCTCAAAGTTCATCTTAGGTCTACGTGCTCTAATCAGAGTTTATCTAAATCTAGTTTCCAAGGTTTGTACTAAACTTCCTCTGATACCAACTATAACGCCCCGACCCCAGTTACCCAGAGTCGGTGCATTATTACATAACATTGGCATGATCACAAGAAAGATCAAATCTCAAAAGACCGATTGGTTTAGTAGCCTTAGAAACACTAGATATATTCATAAGTTTTACATTACATCATAAAATAAAAAACTAATACAATAACATAATGTCTCCATAATCCACACTCATATCCCCACATAATATCCCTGCAGGTCATTCATAATTTACTTCTTCACTTCCTGGGAAAAATAAAACATAGAAAAGGGGTGAGCTCAAATGCACAGTAAGGATAACAATATAGCAGAAACTTTCATAAATAAGAATAAACATTTAAGGCAATGTATAACTAAAACAAAAGCCATTTAAATATGAACTTTCAACATGGTATGGCATAAATAAAATGAAATAATGCCATTTATTTATTCACATGGATATTCTACTAATCGAATAATCACATGCAAAAATCAATAACCACTTTCATAATGTTGGAATGCATAATTCCATACTATCATAACCACATAGCCAAGGCCTCGTGCCAAGACTACAAATAATATTTTGTCAAGGCCTTGTGCCAAGACACTAGTTTGTCTCATGAGACCTACCGATGCAATTTTTTTAAAAGATACTTACGTTTAAAATTGCTAAAATATACTCCAGTGTTTTTCTGAAATCATTATGCAAGCTTCTGAAAACAAAATAACTAATTCTGAGACTGCTCGACTAGTTATAGGCCATGATGGGTCCACTCCCAATCCCTTCCTATCTACCACACTCGAGAGTCAGGTTTTCTGAAAACATTTTTAAGCTTGCGTTAAATACGTATACATTTGCCCTGGATTTTCACATTTTTGAGAGAAATATATCTTTTTTTGAAATCATTTAAAAGTAACATAATTATAAAAGAAAACATTTAATTTGAAAATATCCTTATAAACTTGTAAAGAAAGCTTTGAATATTTTATAACGGCAGAAAATAGCTGTACCCGCTGTATATGTTAAAAAAAACATACTTACCTTAATTCTGTCGAAAAGGTTAAAAAGGGACCTTGTTTTGAAAACAACGGAAAGATTCCTTTATAAACCACTTATAAAAGTCAAAAAGGGTATAAATGAATTTAACTCATATTCATGTAAATAGTAAAAATGTTTTGAAATACATTTTTAAGAAACATGGATGTGGATGATAAAGAGATCCCAGTAGATTATTACATATAAACAACCTCGGATAATGAAGAGATTGTGAAATAACCCTTACCTTGTACTTTTCCTTTGTTGGGGTAGGTTAACCTCCTGTATAATGGTGAAATAGTTGTTATTAAATTATACAAGAATCATATATTTTAATATGATATCATATATGATCTTTTAACATTGGTTTGTTAATAATATCTTAGAATTATCGTCGTTTCGGGAGTTAACTTACTCATTTTCTTTTATATGTTTTGTTACATAAGCCATGGTTGTTGTATCTTATTCATATCCAGAATGATATCTAGTCCTTAAACATAATTTTTAAATCATCAAATGATAATTATACTTGAATGGATACGATGGAGAATGAATCTCATCGCGTTCGTGGAGACGGTAGTCCGTACGTACCCACGAGCGACAATATCATTCTTTTGATATTAAAATAATATATAAATGGATGGTATATCATATATAAAGAATCATTAACATGTTATATTTATTATTTACATGAGTTACACATCATTAATATACCCATCCAAATAATATTATATTGAATAACAATTACACCACGATGTGGAGACGGTAAGCCGTACGTACGCACGTATGGTGACATGTTATTCAAAGAGTGGAAAGAATACTGAATATTATTGTACCATATTTATAATAGCATCACAATATATGTGAGATACTGGAGTTATCATTTTAGAATGGTAAGAACATAGGAAGAAGAAGTGGAAGAAGAAATGAACTTGGAGAAGGGTGGTGAAATCATTACCTCTTCTTTGGGTTCTTCCTTTTGATTTGATCAAAAGGGCTCCTTAGGTTGGATTTCTGATCAAACTAAGGCCTCTAGGTTGTAGTGAGGGATGTTGGGAGAGTATTGGGGCAGAGTTTGGCCGATCCAAAAGGCTTTGAAGGTGTGAAGAAATGAGAAGGAGGAGTGCCCTTTTATAAGAGGGGTGAGGGGCACCTTTGGAAAAGCTAGAAATATTAATTTATAATAAATTCATATTCGGTTTCTAATGGCTCCAAAGTTTATTATTCAAAGGTTAAGGTGGGGATAGGTCTAAAACCACTCAACCAATAGAATTTAGACAGGTTTCGGTACTTATATTAACCTTATCTTTAAGTATTAACTATAAGTTAATTAGTTTCACTTTTACAATGTCTCTTTGTATTATTATATAATATGGTTAATAAACATACTATATACATGCAAGAGACCCCCAAGTGGTACATTAATGATGAAACTATCATGATATAAGTCTCTTGGACGAACCTTAGATTTTTAGGAATTTAATATCAATTAATAATATAATATTTGTTTAAGAACTCTTTTATGTCAATTTTGACACTATTCAATAGTTGATTTTTGTGAAACTCATAACAGATTGATTACTTCGAAAAAAGTCAATTAAATCAATCCTAATATATCATATTATCCTAGAAAATTAGTTTAATTCATTAAAAGTTTCATATTATATTTATTTGGGTATTTATAATATCAATTATTTTAATTTTTCACTATTATAGTAATTACTACATCATCATTGTGTCATATATAAAATAAATTATTTAATGTCTAAAAATTATAAATAAAATATAATTATGTAGGAAATATTTTTATCTTTCTAATGAATATTATAATCTAAAATCCAACATATATAACCCTATGTAACAATTGTTTTTCTAAAAGATATATACTTGTGTCATTTTTGTATTCATTTTAACTTAATTAAAATAAAGTGTCATTATCACTTACAAGTGGATCCATGGGGTCCCAAAATAGACCCAAAGATTCCCATGGTCGACCATGTATCAACCAATAGGGTTAAGACATGTTTTAGGGTAATCTAGTATTATTATAATATTATTTTTTAACCCTTATTTACCGGATTTACCCTTAACCATAGTAAATAAAATATTTACCACAGTAATTATACAAAATGTCTAAAAATAAAAGTTACCTATTTACACAATTTGAACATCCTGATTCCAAATATGGAATCCATTTTCCTAAATTCAAAACACATAAGTGGCAGAAATTAATTTAAAATTAATTCCCGCTGTCAAAACAAAAAGCATGTTTTTAAGAGATAATAACTATCAAAAGATTGACACTTGTTTATGTTCGGTTTAATTGTAAAATTATGTCCAATGACCAACATTATATTAAATGGTGAAAATATATTCTAAATATACTTTAAAACCACTCAAATTCATAATTTATCACTATTAATTATTTTAATTAAAAAAGTTGTTTTTAATTAAAATTTAGTAATTTTCACTATTCATCAAAATATGAAAGTTATCCGAAATGTACCAAAATTTCACCTTAGGCTAAATTCGATATTCCGAATCCAAAAATGAAGTCCATTTTCAAATATAAAATATATATAATTTCAAAAAGTAGGTATTACTATTCATAGAGGCTAGTTTGATTGGTTACGGTGTGTTAGAACTCGGTGTTGCGTACAACACACGCTAGCGTACCGTGGAAGCTTGGGATGTTTCATTTTAAATTTTTTATGTCCCCATTTAGTCAAAAAGTTTAAAATATAGTATCTAAAAAGGGTTCACTATTAAAATTTTGGTAAAAGTGAAATACTGAAAATGAATTTGTTCTTACATTATGTCTAAGAAACTCATAATATGGATTCTAAAATTATAAGGATTATATAAAGTTTAAAATTTAGTTAACACTATTCATAACCTCTTTTGAACAGCTTGTTTGGTAAGTCATGGTGCGATTGAACTTGGTGTTGCGTGTAGTGAAAGTTATTGAATTGTTTTAAAGAAATAACACACTATAAAATCTTGGGGTGTTACAAAATCAATTTTCTTACATGGATGTTTTTAATATTCACATCATTAATGATGACATCATGTTCTAAATAATCCAATATTTCATATTATTTCTTTGGATATCTCTATGATTCAAAGAGGAAACTAGTTTTGGTATTGAGTATGTGTCATAGATAGAAAATATCTCAAATTACTCTTATTATAATGTATTTATTATTACATGAATTATAAAAATGTTTTCATATTCTAACATTTCCATATTATTTCTAGATTAATGTTTTCGTGATCTTAATGAAACAATACATTATATAGGGAAAAATAACTCCCAATGTTTATTTTTTCCCATATAAACAAAATTGTTATGCTTAAATCCATGTTTCATTCAGGACATAATTGCACAAATCAAGTAAACTTTCCATTATTCAAAGATAGAGTTTATAATAGTTATTATACATCCTTATGAACTGTGAACATCATTTAAAACCTTGATATAAGGAAAACATTATGATCAAAAGACATAAAAATATTTTAATTCCATTAATCTGATGAAAAAATAGAAACAGATGAAAATGTATAAATTTTTGACATTAAAATTTTTAACACATAAACAAATAATATTCATAAATGAAAATAAATTATTTCTCATTGAAATCATTTGAAACTATAAATAAGAATAAGAAAATAAAGAATGCAACATGAGGGACATGAGGAATCATGAAAACATTTCCTTGAACTCCAGTCTATTTATATATAATGGTTCACAAACTTTCCCTAACTCATAAAATAAAAATATTTCCATAAAAACCATTGGCAAGAATGTATTATATTTCTCAAAGGATCATATTCATTACTCATGTTCACTCATGTTTAACCTGTTTCATAATAACTGAATATTTTTAAATCCTATTGGAGTAACCAGCTTAGTTATCTCTTAAATTATGTCCTTCAAAGACTATACCATCAACCAATGCATTTGAGAGTTATATTGGGATCACCCATCCTCTTGAGCTATTTAGAGGTACCTAATAATCATTATATATAATTTTCAAGTACTATATCATGAATAATACACTTATAATATTTCAAATTCACAATTTTAATCCCTTAAAAATCATATTTTAACACATATGATAAACAAATTATATTTTGATATAATCATAAGAAGATATATCCATTTTCTTTGAAAACTCATAAAAATGAAAAATTCTTAGAATATTGGGGTGTGGATAACATTTGAAAAACCAGTATAAATTTTACGGGATGATAGATAATGAATATTGGATATGATAATTGGTAATGGAAGTCAAAAAAATATATTCAAAACATTATTTTATAACTTTTGTAACAATAAGACAAAATGAATCATATTATAAAAGTTTAAAAATTTACATTTCAAACCATTAAAAAAAAATTCAAAACTAGTTTAAAATGAATTTAAACATTATTTTATGTACAAATAATAGTATTCCTTAAAAAAATTAAGAACTTCTATATGGAGGAGAATGTGTTTAAAACATTTAAATGATTTTTTAAAGCAAAATCCTTTACAAATTTTATATCTTTTGAAAAATATGAAATTTGAATAAGCTAACATGAAATATTGTTTAATTTTTTTTTATTTAAGTATATGAATCATAAAATAAATTCATATATATGTTCATATAGCATAAATAATAAAATATGTGGAGAGAATGGAATAAGTCTAAATGAAATCCAATTGATATATGAAATCTTATACCCTATGTCTTTTCTAGCTACAAACATTCTATAACTCCTGATCAATAGAATTATAATATTTTTTACTCATAGAAGAAATTTTTTATATAAAATTTATTGTCATTATTCATTTTATTTTATTTATTATCTTAATCAGTAAAGTTTATATTTTATGTTTTGAGGGTGTTTAGTTTATAATCCCAAAATAACATCTATAGGTTTAACATTAATAAAGGTGTCATTGTCACATGATCTATATAGGTTTAATTCATGATTTTTTTATAATTTTTATACATTAAATAAAATTTTACAATAATCCATGAATGTATGACATGAAAATGGAATCGCATTGCTTCGTAGATGTGGTAGTCCCCCCATTATCTTGAGAGACATTTCCATTTAAAACAGATGTAAATGTATAAAGGTAATAATATTTTATAAATATAGAATAATAATAATATAACGAAAATAATTTATAATTATTAATTCTACTATGATAATTAGTCATGTGAGGCTATAAGGAAAAAATAAAGCGCATCACTTTGTGTAGGTAGAAGTCCACACATACACATAAGTAATATTTTTATTTTTCAAATAGAAGAAAAGGTTATTAAAAAGGGTTACGAAAAAAACACAATAACATTTAAGTATATTTTCTAAAATTATATTATCATATCATCATGATTATTTAATATTATATGCATGTGGAAGAGTAAAAAAATATGAAAACACTTAGTTATGATTTATAGTGTTTCCATAAGAATCCTCTTTGGGAATACACAGTAAGCCTCATAAGTGGATTTTTTTTTGATACCCTAACACCTAGGACATGGGGAGCTTGTTTGGAATGGTATTTGAGTAGGGATTTGTAGATATAAATACCTCAAGATGTTGGAGAAAAAATAAGTTGAGTTTTCCATTTATAAGTGAGGCGAGTGGAAACTCATAAATTCCAAATATATTAATATATAATATGTTTCTATATTATAAAAAAGGTTTCTAAATTTACATTTATTGGATGATAAGGATGATAAAGAATAAATAAAATCATAAAATAAATTTTATTCTTTTATAGGTTTCATTTAAACACTATCTTTTGGTCTAACCACCTCATTAAGCCTGTTTAAGCTTAACAATTATAAACTATTGTTCACAATTTAAGTGGTATAAAAGAAATTTTAAATATAAAAATATAAATATAAGTGAAACATGAATTATCAGATAACTAATTTTAAATCTAATATAGTCAATTTTTTTTTAAAATTTAGTGATTTAAAATTATTTATTAATCATTAAATACAACTAAAGGTCATTTCCATGACTATTAATATATACTAACTTTAACGTAATAGAATATACAGTGTAATTAGAATATAAAATATTTAACCATCCATTATAAATTATAATTATCCCAAAAATGTCATTGGACACCCTAATTTTTTGAAAATATATAAGTTTAAATCTTTATAGAAACATTTATTTTATTTCTATACTACTTGAACATGAACTTCATCATCATACACATAAAAATAGATCATTTTTTATAAAGGTAAAATATATCTTTTAGTATAATTACATTTCCTATTGGTAAATTTTTACCATCATATATGTCCCTGTTAGTGAATTTTCATTAAAAACTGTGTTGCAAATTTTTTTTGCGACCAATAAAATCATTCTGTTATAATTATAATAATACTAACATATAAAATATATGTTGGCTAAAATGATTACAAACATGATCTAATGAATTTTTTTGTGGTAATAATATTAAAAACATATAATATTTACTTATAAATTAAATTGATTAAATGTTATAAATTATAAATTCCAGTAAAGTATAATATTATATTTATTAATTTATCATATATAACACATTTTTTTAAATTATTAAACATGTCCAAAATTAGAAAAAAATAATTATATTATAAATGATATTCAATAAAAAATGACTAGATACAAAATCCATCCCGCAATAGGATCCATCAATCACCCTAAAAATCCAAAGCACCCCTCATAAAAGCAGAAGGGAAATCCATGCCACTCTAGGGACTAGTGATCCCATCCATGTCAGTAGCTGGGACATTCATGCCAGTTGCCCATCCATGCCACGATAGGGACCAGTGATCCCATACATGAGATCAGCATGGGAATATATTCTAGCAGCATAGGAATGCCTACCAGCAACATGGGTGTCCATTCTTGTAGAATGGGAATCCATACCAGTAGCCCATTCATGCCATACCTGGGAACAACAACCTCATCCATTCCAGAAGCCCATCTGTGAAACACCAGAGAATCAAAATCACCAACATCCCCTTAAAACCCATCCACGCCAGGGAACACCAACAACAAGATGTAACACTTCTATTCCACACAGTGGGCTAGTGAGTGATATCAAACCTTCCATTCCATAGGTGCAGTGTGCCAGCTCCAGCTAAAATAATTGAAAATATCTTCACTAATTGAAATAAATAAATAAATGGAGGTAGGAAAAATTATTTTCATAGTAAGAATTTTTTATCTCCCATTTTGAAATATATATAATATAGTAAGAGTAGTAATGTACATTAAAAAATCCCCCTCATTCCATAACATTCTATCCATCTCTCAGATTAGGTCTACCAAGCTAAACCTGCAACAAAAAAATAACTATCACTATACCTCTACAAATGATTTGAAATAATTTTGTGTTTGATTTTGGAAAATGTTTAACAAAATTCTTTAATGAATCCATGAAATAAAAAATGGGAATTAAATGGGCAATGGAATAGGGGCATACTTGGGAAATGGTTGTGAATTAGGTAATGGGAAATGGTCAATGAGAATACATGGGTAATTGGTGTGAACAAAGAAACATGAAATGGGTAACATGAAATAGGCACACTTAGGCAATGGGAATCAACTGGTCAGTGGGAAATGGGTATAAACTGAGAAATTTCTAATTGGTAATACTAGTTCTTACCATAAGATAATCAATATTATAATTGGAGTTCATTTATTAAATAACTAAATCAATGTGGTTTAAGACATTTAAATTATATCATTCAATAAATAAAAGACATTATATATAAATTAAATTATAAATCCACTTTGTTATTCATGTGTTATATTATATGAGAATGGAAAAAATATATTTAATAATGAAAATTTTAACATAATTTGAGGAGTTTATTTTCCCCAAATAAATTGGGGAAAATCATAATATAATTTACTTCTATGAATCATTTTGAAAAACACATAGTTGTGTTTAATATATTTAAATTTAAATAGTGGTAATAAAAATGTTTATTAATATTTCTATTTTGAGAAAAAAAGTAAATATATAATTAAATGTTTGGAAATAGGTTTATGGAAATAGTTCCTATAGTAATGTAATGATATTTTATAACAAGAATTAATCATTACGAGTAAAAGTGAATATATCTGATAACAAGTTTAGACATAGATGTAGGAAACAGACTTTTGTAAAATAATTGAAAGATAAATAGTAAAAGAATTTTATATTTATACAATAATTTAAAATTGGAAAAAGATATTAGTTACCGATAAACATTCTCTGATATCCTTAGAGTTTTTTTTGTTCTTATTAAAGATGAGTGGAGTCAAATAACTCCTCAAAATTGATGTGGATGTTCATTTGATATGTTGGGAATAAATAAATGTGTTGAAATAAAAAAACAAGATCATTAATAAACTAATATATGAACATGGTTTCTTATAATTGACATAATTATGATTGATTTTTTTTAAATAATATATTGACATCTAGATTTTGGAGCATGAGTAGAACAAATGAAAAAGTCACATTTCATATGAAACGGATCATTAAAGTGAAATTATATATCAAATAAATACGGAAAAAAGTGTACATTTATGACATTATGTCTCATGTAAGACTTGTCATATAAGTCACCGATGGTAATATATATGACCATGGTGGCCACTTATGAAATGCCTCAAAATATTTAAAATTTGAGTATTATGACATTGGTGTTATATAGACATACACTATAAAAAATTTCCTAGATGTATGGATTTATTTTGAGGAAATTATGACTCACTATATCAATTTAATAGATGGTTTTATATATAAATATTTTCTGATATATTGACATTTTTAGAATTATTTTCTTCAGAAATCAATTTCTGAACATATTCATTTTAAGCAAAGAAATTATTTGACAAGATAAATAATATATACAATCTAGAAATAAAAATTAATAAATGGGATTTTTTATTCAAAAAAGGGAATAATTTTATTTCATGTTTATGTATTTGTTTTTTTAGAGGAAGAAAAGGAGTAGTTACAATGTAAGTGTTCATTAATGGTACAAAACATCTCATAGAATTACTATTTCCTAGTGATGAATATATTTACTTGATGATGATTCATGATGAAAAGAAGAAAAAAATAATTGAGGTTTTTTACTCATAAAATGTGGAATTTAAAATCCCAATTTGGACTAGCCATTTTATTACTTCTTAGGTGAGATATAACATGTGTATTGTTGATGAAAAAGGTATATATGTGTAAAATAGGAGTTAAATATATATTTAATTAATCTAAATTACATTTGATACAATACATAAATAGAAGAAACTATGAATTTGACACTATAATATAAAATGTAACTAAGGATTTCTATCACAAAGATGAAAAAAAGTAGTATTCCAAAATATCTATGGGTGTCTAGTTTTGTGAATGCTTCTATTATTTTAAGGTGATATTCTTTCCTCATTATAAATGAATCAAATATAGTTGGTATATGTTTATCATGATTAAAATGATATTATTTATAATATTATTGATATATAATGATTCTAGTGGGTCATATAGTCTTAGTACAACTAGGATCTTAATAAGGGTTAATATTCTATTTTGAATATGAAAACATGTTTATCTTTTATTCCCTACGTGTGTATGTGTTTGTTAAAAAATTACAATTTAATTGGTAGATATTTTTAATTAATATTTTTAACAAGAATTTAAATAGGTAAAACACCTCCCAACTAAGTGATTTCGACAAATATTTTAATTTATCTTCAACTAGTATTAATGTGATGGATTCCCTATTATGTGATCTATTGTTTAATGTTTGAGTGTATAAGAATTTATCTACTATGTTTTATTTAATCAATAAATATTTTGTGGATAAAATTTAATATCATAATTCAACAATAGAGTATTTCTCTATCTTGTAAGTACATATTTTCTTTATCCTCTTTATGTCCACCAAATATTATTTTCTTATGTGAAATGATAGAAAATTGAGGATTTTGTTGACTATGTTCACTAAATTCATGAATCAATAATTAACTCTAATAATTTAAAGGTAATTGTGGTGAGAAAAGTAGGATAGGGTCTATAGAATCATCATAGATGAGTAAATTTATAGTTAATAATATCTATCAGATTGAACTAAATACCGAGTTGTATACATATAAGCTCAAAATATCAACTAAAAAGGATGAATAAAATATCAATATGATGTTACTTAATAACATTTATTTTAGATAACATAATTATATACTCTAGAACCTTGTAGTCAGTGAATGGCCTTGATTTTTCTTTTAAAAAATATTGGAAATAAATGTTCAAGTGTAACAAATCACATGATCTGAATGAAACCTTGTTTTTTTATAATAATAAGTTGTAATCCATAGAGATATATCTAATAGAATATCCAAATAGTAACAATGAAGCAAGTTTATTAAGATATGATGAATAAAAATTCATTTATCAGAAAATAAAAAACTCCAAACATCATCCCATTTAATTATCATGAACACCAATAGGATGAAATATAAAATTCACAAATGAAAATGTAAAAGATCAACTAATCCCTATAGAGGGTTGAATAATAAAATCCCATGGATCATAATATGATGATAATTAATTCCCATCCATGATAAATCATTAAGGATCCACTAGGGATTTTTTTAAGAAAATAATGAAAATAAATCTACTAAACATGGGGTCTATGTCAATTTTATTCCTATTAAAACATTACACCTTTCATAAAATTAATGAATGTTTAACAAGCTATAATGAGTCAAAATAATGTAGTGATGTCTATAGCTATAAAATATAGATTCTATTTCATGATTTTAAACATCACACTTCGGTAAAAATATCTCTGAAATCCATTGAATAGTTTTATAGAATTACTCCTCTCAATTAGTATAGCCCAAGTCCTAATTATCAACTAGCTTTATCATCAAAAAATAGAGGCAGAACCCACACAGTATATAATTTTGAATACATTTTAAAACATTATTTTGAATTAAATCATCAAAAGGATTGAAGTCAAATACATTATATAATGTGGACTATATTTTTTCATTATATATTAAAACTACATGATGTTAGAGATAGAAAATACAAGTGTATAAAAAACATAACAGTCATTGAAATTATATGTATAATTGATGTTATAACTAAATTACGTTTATCATTATGATTACAAGCCAATTTATAGAAATTCTCAGTTAGAGGTTACATTAATCAGAAAATGAATTGGAAAAATAGAATTGTAATTAAATAAATTATATTAATTAATAATGACAGTTTTGTGACACACAAAGCTTGTGAGGTTTTTCTCCTTCATCCTTATGTTTGTTGTTTGTATTTCAAATATGGGGATCATAGATATTCTCCTTGTTTGGTAATAAATTTTTTTATTGGATAACATATAGATAATATTAAATATGAGTATATATATAGAAAGGAAGGTAACAAAAAAACTATGCGTAGGTAAAATTGATAGTAGAAATTGATCTAAACTATTTGACCATAAATCCATGATTGAAGTCGTATCTACATGGATAGTTTCTATTTTTTCTATAGTTATTGGATCCATATATTTGAATTAAATGTTAAAAATAAATTGAAATATTTCTTGTAAATATAACTAAATATTTATAAACCTATACAGGTGGTGGTCAATTTTTTTGAAACATTGATATTCAGTTATGTGATGGTGCTTAATTACAACCATCATTGTAGTTATAATATTTTTTTGATAACATTTCCATTATATTTTATGTTGAAAATGATAGTATATGGTAAATTTAATACAAATTTTAAAACTTAAATTAAATGAAGAGTTGAATAAAAGTTGTTATGAAATAAAAAAAAATTTATATAGTGAATAGGTGGGAAGAAATAGTATACATAAATTATTTAAGAGAAGAGATAAAATTAAAAAACCACTCCACTTGAGAAATATACTCACAAAGAATGTATTTTTATATAATGAAAATTAGTACAGACGGTAAAAATATTGAAATTAAAATAAATTAATGCAACTTCAATTTGTTGGGAGAAACATAAAATCAAATCTTATCCATGTTTTTTTAAAGGTAAAGGGGAAAATCCCCCATTTATTGAATAAGAAAGAAACTCATTTTGAAGGGCAGAAGGAGGAACCCATTACAGAGACAAATGAAAAACATCAAGAAGAACATGCCATGCAACCAACCAGGATCTAAGAGTTAAAAGGAGACAAAAATCAAGGCAAGATCAAGCCATAAAGTCTCATCACCCTGCCTAACCAAAAATGCAGCAGTGGAAGCCACCAAGATGATGCGTCACCCCCTCCGCGATGACGTGTGTCATGCTGGAAACACAACTAAAGCAGCGAAATCCTCAAACTCATGCATAAATATGAGAGGAGGACTGGACGATAGGTGCGAGCACACCTATCTCACCTTCGAGCCACCCCCCCTGACGGTGCAGATGAGAGACTCACTGAACAATCAACCTGATGTGCCACAACATCCGTCAGAGAACACCATGAAATTTCAGTCAGGGTACCCATCCATCCAAAAGTGTAGACTGTTGATGGATGGGTGTCATGACACTGATCCTTCCATTGAGGTTTCCACCCGACACAATCTGCAACACAGAAAACGCCATCCAAATACAATAAGACCAACTGTGAGCTCTCACCAGAAAATTTGCTTCTGAATGAAAATCCGATCTAGCAAAACCAGAAATGAAAAATCTAATGAAATTCAAGAGAAACATCATCGCAAATCTACCATGTAAGCACCAAAACATGATCCAAAGAAATACTGCAAACAAAAAAATCCACCCCAAAACCTTCAAGGTAGTAGCAGAGACATAAATCTAGGCGAACCAGTAGAACATCCCAAGTAGGTAGCAAACAAAGAACCTTGGCAAGAAAAAGGAAATTGACAACACCCAAAATCAAAATCCAAATCCAACCTCCAATCCATTAGAAGCCACCGCTAGATGGAGCCTAAGAAATGTTCAGAGTCCATCACCGCCGCACAAAGAAGCACGAAAACCATAGGGTCTTAGACCTGAAGACAGATCAGAAGGTAGGGATGAGTACTAGTCCACACAATGAGAAATATCCACTGCCTGCAAGTCACAATGGTCAGGAAATGAAATCTTCGAACTCCACTAGTGAACCGAGGTGAGGGAAACAAAGCCATCGTCGAACGATGATGGGATGAAGTGAAAATGATGAAAAATCATCTAATTCAAGATGAATGCGACACAGCCAGTACGAAGCCACAGAAAATGAAAGACACAGTCGATGTCAAAAATCCCATTGTAGCAATAATCGCACAACCCACAACCTCCCCTCGAAGACTCAAGACCAGAATCCACCGTCCAAGAGGCATCAACAAAAAAATTCCAAGGGAAAAAGATCAAATAATCCAAACAAATGCATCTAAGCTCGTTGAAAAAGGTGCACCATCAAAATTCACAACACCAAAAAAAATTGATCATCAAACTGTATCATCTGGTTGAGGCATCAAGAGAGGAAACACGACAACCACACATTGCTACAAAGTATTGGTGAGGCATAGATCTGAAAATCAGATCAAAACCAATGTAGAGTACAAGGAAACTATAGGAGATCCAAAACAACGACCAATGAAAAAACTATTCTCAACGAGTGTGGAAAATCATCCATCGACACTGCTGAGGAAATTTCAGAAAACAACCATCATGCAGGTTCAACAACACATCTCAAGCAGATATAAACTAGTGTATCAAAGAAGGCATGAAGAACCAACCATAAACAAACACTGCATACCTCCAACAATCTATCAGAGTCTATTACTCGAAGGAAACCGAACAACACAATGTCTTTCATCTTTGCGAAGAGTCACTTTGAGATGCATCACGAAGAGCCACCAAAACCATTGGATAAGGGTGGTGTTGCACAGATCCGAAAACAACTGAAGGTAGAGAAGTGCCACATCCCTCGACTGTTGTGTCGCCACCCACAAGACCTAAGAGAGTGGAAGCGCGCGAGCAACCTCATTGGACCCAGAGAGTCAGGAGACAGTGAGGAGAAATGCATCAAAGTGAAGGATGAGTGTAGCATGATGGAATCACATAGGAGGTGAGTGGGGAGAAGGAGAAGACCGACGATGACCGTCGGTGAAGAGAGTCAGAAGTCAGAGTAGATTCACCGATGATCGGTTGGGTGTACCACGAATCGCAGAACCCTAATTGTGCCGCTCTACAGGAGAGTGTGGTGCCATCTTGTCTCTTATCCAAGTGAAATCATTATGAAGAGTTTAAAATAATAAGTTGTGATTTAATCACTATAAAATAAAATACATAAAACAAAATATAATGAGAATCATTTTCAATATTTATTAAAAATAAAATAAAAATATGGTAATATTAGTACGGTTTACCATAGATCGATATCCTAGAAATGAAAAGACAGTTATATGTTAAAGAATAAATTAAAACAAAAATGAACAAACTGAAATGAAAGAATATATAAAATTTGTTAAATTAACTATCATACACTCTTATAAAAAAATATTATTGTTGATATTATAATAAGATACAATGAAACCTTTAAATGGATAGATCACATGTAGATAACTTTTCCAGAGACAATACATAAAAAAATTAATTAATAATTTCAGAAAATTTGAATTGTTATTATAGAAGTAAAAAAATATATTAAAATAATGAAGATTAAAAATGAGATTTCATAGAGGTATTTATGGAAGGATGTGGGTTCATGTAGTATGACATAAATTTTAAATTTAAGGAACCTACAATCATAGGAAATGGGATCAGGTGACGCTGTTGTGAACAACCTGAATCCTTCAATGGAGATTTCAGGGCAGTAAAACATTAACGTGTGTGTTTGTTATGAAACAAAATTGTGAAAATTAATTTTAAAATCTTGTAATAGATGTAAAGGGGTTTATTTTGAATCATCCTTAACAAAATATAATTAGTGGAATCCATCCTATTAGTGTTTTAACCCATTTGATTCGGTGTGTTGTGTACACTGGGAGAAGTCCAAGCAGAAGATTGGTTAAGGTGGAGGTGAAGAAAAAATGGAAGATTAGGTTCCCAGATTATTGATGGAAGTGGATATAATAATATCATGGGAATTAGAAGAAGATTTTTGTGCCACTCATGGAGATAAAAGTGAAATCGATAGGGTTTTCTAGTGTATGTATTGGAGGAGAGGAAATGGAGTCAGTGTTACTTGCACGAGCATGAGAGTGGACTGGGAGAAGAAGATTTTAGTGCCAATAGTAGCTGGGTTGAAGTGAAAAGTATAATCTCATATGTGAGAAATACATAAATTTGATTTATATCCATTTCATAAACATAATTTCCTACTCTGGCTATGATTTGATCAATTTCCATTTTTATCTCATATCCACTCCACTAAATAAATATTCTATTTTAAATTTTAATGGTTGAAGACAAAATATTAACTTTTACTAGATCACATGATCTAAAAATTGAAAACAATTTATTCTTCCTATAATTTGATATTACCAAAAAAAGAATGCTTATCATGATATTTGATATTATCCAACATTATTAAACTATAACCTGAAGAAGTAAAATAGAAATCTTCAAAACCAATATCATGACATCGAAATTTCATCTTAAATCATTCAATAACCTCTTAAATGCATTCATTCCCATGTTGAAATCCAAAAAAATCAAAATATTATTGATCACATATTCTTTTAAGATAAAAATTAAAATTATCTTCAAATAATATCAATAACTCCTAAATTTACATAGAAAAATTGTATATTCCATAATCATATAATCTCAAAAATAATATATTCTTTCCCACAAATATCCAAAATAACCATTAAGACAAGAAATCATATATGGTTCTTAAATATAATATTACCGTTATTCCTCATATAAACACCCATATAATCCAAAAAAATATTTCTATAAACCTTTATCAAATAATGTACCCAATATATATAACTTCGTCAAAAATTACAATAATCAAATAGTCACCAATATGTTGTTCAATACCATGGAAATATTTATGATAAAATGTATATACATACTATGTAATAACCCTTTCTATGAATTTTTATATTTATCATGACTTCAATTATAATAATAAACATTACGTTTATCGACAACATTCAACTTTTTTGCAAAAAATGTAAAATAATTCTTCCTTGAATAAAATTTTCTTTAAAATATTATTTAATCTCAAGGGTTACATATTAAAAAACATCTATAAAAACTTCATAAATTTCCTTGAATCACATAAAATATTAAAATAATATTAATTAATTTAAACATATGGTCATCCTTAAATTTAACAACCATTAATGATAATATCGCTACATAATTACCCTTGAAACACACTATGTAGACACTACAATCATTCAATGTTCATAATAATACTTTAAAAGTAATTTGGAATACTATTCCTTAATAATTCACTCCTGAAATAGAAAAAATGATTCATGTCATAAAATTAATTAATATAATTAAATATTCAAAAATATTACTCCATGATTTTATAAAACATTGTGATATTCCTCATATTTAACTATAATGGATTTAGACATTTCTAACCCATTATCCATAAGGTATTTTCGATCATGTTCTTTATATTCCCCTTAGGGAATATTTTTGAATTATTTACATAGTAAACACATTTGAAACGTCTTTCATTTAAATTGATTCCTTTCTCTATGAACTTATTCCAATATTATTGAAATTTGTGAAATTGAATTCTTTTTCTGTCCTACTATTTATCACCTGAACATCCAAAAAATTATATATTTTTTTATTTAGTATGAAAAAAACTATCCCAAGATCAGGTTATTTAAAAAACCACAAAATTTTCCTTCATACCCATTTCTAACATGAATCATAATATTCTGAACCATTTAGTATAAAAAAATATACAGCGAGTATATGAAATAAAATCATAATAATTATTCTTACAAAGAGGATAAAAACTAATAAATCCTTCACCATAATATTAACTTCTAATGATTTCCCATCAAACAATATCCTAAAGTATAAAGCCATCAAAATCTCCGATTTGAAAATAAATTATAATTCCTTGAATCATAATCCACCTATGATTACATGAATTATAAAAATTTCTTCATTTACATACATTACTATGATATTTCAGGCTTAGAGTTTTGAATATTTAGGGAAACTTTTAGATTAAATAGAGGACACTAACACATAGTTAACATTTTTTCCTATTATAATAGAATTTTTAATTGTGAAATGATTCTTCTTTCATTGCCCATGTTCTTCGTTCAAGGAAAATTTAATTTCTTTAGATATAGAATTCATAATATTTTAGATTTTTCAATAGTGAATGTGATTTTTTACAAAATAATAGATGAGAAAAAATCATTAATTGTCATTAAATTAATAGAAACCCATTAGTGTAATAAAAATTATAAAATCAATTATTTTATTTACTTTATTCAAAATATTTTTTTGCACATATATAAAATTTATACTCATGTAAAAATATACCATTTCTGAAATAAACCACATAAAACCATTATTAAGCTATTTATAACCCTAAAGGAACCATGAACACATGATTACTCATAAAAATATTTCTTTGAAAAATAATCCTTTCATATTTTAAAGTACATAAACATTTCATACCTAATGAAATAAAAAATATTTTCCTAAAACTATTTGAAACCATATATAAGGTATCTAAGTGCATCGAATTCCTATCCAACATTCCTTTTTTCAACAAAATTTAGTACAACTGAATTTAATTTAATTTCCATCAACTAACCAACCTAGTTATCTCCCACATTGTTACATTAAAATACTACATCATTACCTATTAAATTGATTAATAATATCAAGATCACCCATTTCCATTAGGTATATCAGAAAAAAACATTATAAAATATAATTATCAGGTACTATATCAGGATTAAAATAATTATAATCATGCACTTTTTCATCATAGTACATTTACTGACACATTTGAACCAATATGAAAACACATTATATTTTCACAAAATCATAGGAAGAAATATACTTTTTTATTTGAAAAATATTAAAAAGAAAAATTAAAAAAATATAAGGAATCTAAAATTATATTAAAAATCATGGTAACTCATAGAAAAATATTGATAATAAATAACATCTATGACAATGAGAATAGGTAGTAAATCCCAATAAGTCAATTCTTTTTCATATTCATTGAAAATGTAAAAAAGTTACCTTGAAATAAATTATTACAATATTTATTATAAATGATAAAAAATAAATTAAAAATAATCCCAAAATTTATTCTAAAAATATTTTATGTATTAATAAGTATATATGTTGAAAATTTTGAAGAAATTATAAATTGAAGAGAAAGAATTGAAAACATTTAATTGTTTTTAAAGAAAAACCACTTATGAATTACGTATATTTTGAAAAAAATTGATGTTGAAGAAGGAAAAATGGAATTGATCTGTAAAATACATTAATTTTAGTATATTAATTATAAAATAATTCAATAAAGTAGTTCATATAATACAAAAAATATGTCTTTAAAATAGGAATAAGTCTTAATGAATAGAAATTGAGATGAGAAATCCATTATAGAAAATTTTTATGAGCGTCATAGATTCTATAAATCCATAATCATTAAATTATAATAGTATTATACCTATAGAAGTACCATTTTCATTTTAATTAAATTATCATGGTTTCTTTCATTTCATATATTTCCATGAATTTTTTACTAAATAAATAAGTCGCAATTATGTAAGAAATTTTGCGACAATTCTGTTTTTGTCCAAAAATAACTTTTGTTGGTCAACAACTATTTAAATAGAAATTATTACATCTTATAAAAAATATAAATTCTTCAAATATTTTATCATTTTATAAAATAAATGTAATTTTATCAAATTAAATTAAAGGCTTACATGAAGAAGGAATCACATAATTTTGTAGAGGTGACAGTCCACACATATGCACACGAAATGATATAATATTCTAAATACTAGAAATTTAAAAGGGTAACAAAATTATTAAATATTAAAAATCCTAATTATTTCATTAATATCATTTATAATAATTAAAACAATCATACTGACTGACAAAGTGAGTCAGTGATGAACAAAATACGCATTACATCATAGAGGTGCAACTACAGACCTTTGCATAGGGGATGTTTTCATTTACCATTGAATATAACAAGATATCAAAATGGGGATTCAATAAAAAAATTTAAGAATATTTATAATATGAATGTTATCATATCATCATGTTTTCATAATACTTTAATGTGGAGAAGAATATATAAACATGATAAAAATTGGTGAAGAGTTGTACATATTTTTTTAGAAACATCCTTTAGCTTGCAACATATGCCTTTTAGGTTGAACATTTTGTTGATAAAAGAAAATCTTAGTCATGTGTATGACAATTGGAAAGGTATTTTCTTCTGAAATTTATCAATTGTAATTTCTCCATTTATGTTAGGAAAATATCAGTAGAGTTTCCCCTTTATATGTGGGGCGTGTTAAAAATTTGTTTATTCTTGAAAAAATAATTTATATTATCATTATTACACATAACAAATTTATACACAATTAATTTTATTATTAAAGAAAAAGGATAAAAATAAAATATAATCCACACATAAATTTTATATAACATTGGGTTTAATTTTAAACTTTAATGTTTGTTTTAACCTACTCAATAATATTTTTTTATCATAACCATTATAACAAAATGTTCAAATTTTAAGGGTCGTGAAAGTAATTATAAAAATTAAAACATTAAAATAAATGAAATTTATTTATTGGATATATAATACCTCATCCAGTTTTGTTATGATATTGTTTTTAGAAATTTAATGTAAATTAAAAAAAATTCTACATTATATACCCTTTAAGGTCATTTTCTATATTTTTCATATATCAAAACATGAAAATATTCATAATGAGAATTTAATTCAAACATAAACTATTAAAATAAATTATATATTATATTTAACTAGTAAATTCCTGGGGCCCCACAATTAATCCAAAATATATTACTTATAATGTTTTTAAAATCATTTATTTAAATTTTTTCTTCTTTCCCAAGCACTGCGTTGAAGTTACGTAAGAGTTCAATGAAAATTTAAAATATCTAAAAATAAAAATAAAAATAATATTTATCTATTTGAAAACTAATATTTTATAACCATTAAAATATTCTACTTATTGTAATAAAAATATATTAGAAATATTAAAAGAGATAGTGGCATTTTAATAATTTTTTCTTACTTTAATGTAATATATAAGGTTATAATCAAAGTTAAATGGAATAAAAATCCATTTTTAATGATATTTTGAAAATTGTTTAATAAAAAAATAAAAGGAAATTAAAATAGGTTTGGTTTTGATTTTGAATCTCCATTCATGAGTTTTATTCTTAATTAACCCATTTTTTCCATTAATGTCACGATAAACTTATACTATGGTTACTATTCCTTATAAAAAAAATTTAAATATTTATAAAATTTCAATAAAAATATTCCCAATACGAAATAAATTTTTAAGTATTAAATATTTATATGTATCCAAAATCAATTTTATTATATTTTCACAAAATATAATAAAATATCGTTTTTAGAAAAGTGTGTTTTAAGCATAAAAATGATTTTATAAAAAAATCATATATAATTTTGATTACTAAGGAAATAATTTTATTTTTTTAATAAAGGGGATATTATTTTACTTTAAAAAAAATTCCAAAATATAATTGTTAATTTATATTACTTTATATAATTAAAATAAATGAAAGTTTTGCGGAAAGCGTTATTTTTCACTCTTCACTGAAAAAGTAAACTTTTCAGAAAAACAAAAAAAATTCATTCAAAGCTTATGATGACATGATGATATAAAAATTGAATAAAAATTTTAAAAAACAAATATATTTAAAAAATTTATAAATTAATCCTAATATCACTAACAATGTAAAAATTAAATTTTTAAGAAAATTTATTTTTGATGAAAATGTATCTCTATTGAAAATGAATTTTTGATGAAAATGTATTTTTGAAGCATATAATGGAATTATTCTGATTATATTGATAATAAAAATAATGTAATGGATTTTAATTCATTAAATTTGATATATAATCAACATATTTAATTATAATTAATTGTAAATAGTTTATAAATTAATATTTTATGATAAAAATAGATAATACACATATAAATAGTTTAATGAAAAGTATTTGTTTTACCTTAGATGGATTTCAAATATACATTTCCATCAAATTGAAAATCACTGTATGATTTACTATTTCTTTTATGAATGGAAAAAATTTCATCATATATTTCAAAATACAATTATGCATATTCATACTCCGAAAATCAATGGCTTGGTCATAATAGTTATATTTATATTTTAATATTCAAATAGTATATCATAGTTCATTTTAAGCTCTTTATTTCATATACCATGTGATATAATATATAATATTTAATGAAAATAAATAATAAAAACTATAGGCATCAATATAAAATTATTTTACAATTTCTACCTCATGTAGTAAACATAGAGAGCCTCATCCTCATATAGGGATGGATTTTTTCTTCAGAGAACATACCCCACATTGGGAGTTGTAAGAAGAATGTACTTACTCTTTTTCCACATCTTCTAATTATACTTGTGAAATTGATTCACCTTTATCAGATTGTTTATAATTTCTATATCCAAGAAGATATAAATATACAATCAATATTTTTTGGTTTATTGATTGGTAATAGTATAGATGATGCTTTCATGGTAGTAGATGGATCATTACAATGAATGTTACAATGTCTCTTTGTTTTATAAAAAATTTACCACCCCTAAATTTTTTGAAAAATTAGTACAGGAGAATCCACTTATGTAAAAAAGAGTGGATAAAAAATTTAGACTGCCATATAGTGAATAGTATCCCATAAAGTGTCTTGTGAATCAATAGAGTAATGATGATTTTTTTTATTTTTCACAACAATAAAGTGAATTTGATTCGAATACTAGACTGAATAGGAACATCAATATTTTTTAGCGTTTGGAGTTATTTAAATAAAATTTAATTAAGTTTTCTATCCATTGGAGACTCCATTTTATATTCATTGGATTACCAAATCTACTATGGTATAACACCCATTTGAATTTAGTTGACATTAATTCTTGAAAAGAATTCCTTATTGAGATTGATCATGTCAGTCATAGTTAATATAATCAAATAAGTGGACTAGATCACTCCCACTAGAGATAGAACATATTTCTTTAGTCATTAAAATATATTATTGATATTTTAGAAAATTAATATTTCTTAAACTAGAATACTCACCCGATGTATCTTTTTAAGCCTGGGCCTGAATGTATGAGAACAACCAATCCTTTAGAAAAATTATAGAACCTCTATAAACCTTGTACTAATGTGATGTGAAAGGTGAAAAGTACTACCTCAAACCTCCACATTGGGATATCATACAGTCGAATATATTTGGGTTGGGTCACATCAACAACCTATTTCTTCCTCATGTCATTAATTTTTTTTAATAATGATTAATGTGTACATAATAATTAATAAAACCCCACTGCAACCTACATTCCATTGTGGGATTTCAAAAAATATTCCCATTTAAAAATTGAAAATAATTTTTTAAATATTTTAAGAAACCATTATAATCAAAAAATGCCTCAGGATTTTTAAAAATATAAAAAATTCATTCAAAATAAAATATAATACTCTCCTATAAATAAAATAAAAAAATTAAGGAATAGCTCAATTTGATCCTTTCAGTAGTAGACAAAAATAAAATCAAAACAAAGAAATTATTAGATAGTTCGTTGAACATGAAATTCATGTTATAATACATATTTATACAAAAAATTTACATTCAAATTATATAATTCTTCATCTACACCTTGAAATTATTATTAACAGATGTCACTTATCCTTTCATCAATTTCTTAGATCTATAGTCAAAGGAACTTTGATGTTACCCAAATCCAATATCGATTTATTTTACCCAAAAAATGATCTTCTAATTGAACACATGATTCATATACATGGCTAATTATAGGTTTTAAACTCCACCCCCTTTTCACATGGGTAATAAACAACATATTCATGCAACATAATAAACATTTATGTTTTCTTAACATGTATAATATAATTTTATATATTATAATTAATAATTTGAAGTTATTATATATTAAATTATGGGCCAATTATTAGTGAAGTCTTTAAGTGAACATCAAACTTGTCCCTATATGTGTTTTTTATAACAAAACCATTGAAATTAACTTGGTTTGTGGATACAAAATATTATTTATTATTTTAAAAAATTATATAATTTTGATAAAATATTTTATATACTCCCTCACTAGGATATTTTAGAGACAATGATTTTTTAATTTTTAATTATATGTATTGTTGAATGCATTATATTACATTTTAATACTTTCATAATGATTTTCAAATTATGACATTCCCATAGGCAATAATAATAGATATGATAAAATATATTTATGATAATGAACTTATATTGTTTATATATGTTAAATAAATATAATCTCAAGCACTTTTCTACTCAGTTTTAAATATTTTTTCATTTATCCCAAAAATAATTCTCCACTTCCAAGTGTAAAAATAAAAACCCTTATGAATGAGTGAACCAATATATTTGTAGAATAAAAATTATAGAAGTATATAGGGAAACAATTGGTGAACAATTAAATTATTTATACTAGTTTAAAACCTTTTTAATATAATGAGATTTAAAATAAATATTTAATTATTTATTCCTAGATATTCTGATTCCCAAAATTAAAAATTTCTTCCTCTAAGTCTTTAATTTGAATTTTTAGATGTAATAAACTATTCCACGTGTTCTTGATTTATATCAGTTCTATATTTTATTATGTGATCACATACAAATAAATAACAAAAAAATTGTTATTATAAGTCCTACTAAAAACACATATACCATATTAGTTAACTCAAAAATATTGGATATAATTACATTATTTAATTTATCGTGAAATTATTTTGATATCATTATTAACTCTTGAGATATTGTATAGATTTTTAATCCATCATTTCATTTCTAGGTAAACTGGTTCTTTTTAGTTATTCCATATAAATTTCTCTATAATACTCACCATTTAGTGAATATAAAAATTATATATGGAAGCCAAATTAAGAGTAATTCTAATAAAACAAGCCATAATAGTAAGATCAAAATTATAAAAATAATAAAATAATATATTTTGAGTAATCCCCTTAGATAACAATGTAGTCTTATATTTTTCGACAACACCATCTCCACTCACACTGTCTTAAATACCCATTTACAAACTGTTTCTAGTGAAATTTGGGGATGATTAAAGAATATCCACTATTTTTTTACAATTATAGAGTATATTTAATCATTTATATAATCATTATGAAGAGAACCTCCAAATAATTATATATACTTCTATTATTTTAATCTCTAAATTAAAAGAGACTAGTGTTTTTTTTAGTAATGAATTAAATAGTTGCTTTGAGCTTTTTCATATTGAAATAAAATTCACAACTCTTTGGTTTCATTTTTTCTTACTTTAAAACCATCCTAATGAACCTTATTTAGATAGTCTTTTATTTGAGAGAGATTCCACTACGTAGAATTTTATATGTAAATATATAATCCAATATTACCCAAAGATGACATCACTTAATTTAATGACTATGATTACAACTAAAAAATCATTTCATTTTATAAAGACTAGTATATATGATTTTTAATTCTCCATTTACTTAAGAGTATATTTTAATTAATTATTTAACCTATTTTTTCTTTTTTTAGGTGAATATTCTATTATAATTCCATGGAACCCCCAAACCATGATATACTTTTGGTTTTGTTTCCTAAAATTCCATAATTCTTATAGTGTCATAGTATTCCCTTTCATGAGAACCCTATTTAAGAATATGTAACACCTTTAGTACTGATTTTCCCCAAAAAACACTTTTGAAACATTAGATTTCTAATATATGATTAACTAATTTCTTTAATTTTATACTCTTTCTCACAACTACACTATTTTTCGAGGTAGATATAAATATCTGAATTTAAGTATTATCCATAGGGTTTCAAAAAATTATGAAATATTATATTTACCTCCCATAACAAATATGAGGCATTTCATTGTAATCCCATATTGTGTTTAAACCCCATTTTATATACACTAAATTTATATATGACTTCTGCATTAGATTGACATGGTCAAATCCAGAATAATTGTCAAAAAAATGTTTCAACATAATTTTTGTTACCATTAATTTGTGTATCTTGAAAATATCAAACATCATTATGTATTAACTCAAAAAATATGTTTCCATTCTATAATCAAAAAGTTTTATTAATTTTTTTAAATGTAAAAAAATCATGTTCATTTCTTTCAATGGACATTAACCATCCAATTTTTGACATTTTGTGAATTATATTATAATTTAGATGACATAATTTTTTATTTAATGAATCATAGGACTCATGCAAGTATGTTGTAAGAAAATTTTTATTTAATTTGAATAATCCATTATTCATGTGAAACATTATAATAAAGATCCACCCATGGAAAGGAAAAATTGATTCTCCTCAAATGAAATCTTGGAAAAATTATAGATTAATAAACTCATAGAAACTATGTTACTATGAAATTCTTGCATATTATAAAAATTATTTATATTAAGAATTTTTTTGAAGGGGAAATCAAGATCAAAGACTTCATTTTCTTCTATGTTATTTACCACATATTTCCACATGTAGAGAGATAACAAATCATTGATTGATTATATCCTCTTGAGGAGAGATTTTTTATTTCACCCATGTCATGTAGTTTAATAATTGAGCCACAATGTAGAGATATCTTCTATCTCAGTTTCATCAAAGACCGAGGATAATTTTTTATTAAAGCGTTTTTTATCATACTTTATAGTTAGATGATAGTCAATTTTTATGTGCAGTGGCTGGAAATAGAAATTTTATTCCACCTTCTTCTTCATGGAATTCACCTTTACTTTTTAAGGATGATTTATATTTTCCTACCTCTATGGACCTAGATAGACCCACTCAATCTACCATGAGTTTTATGGATTTATCGTCTTTATTTTAAATATCATCCTTATTCTATTTGTATTCATATTCAATTTTTAGATAGTTTAATTACTCAGAGGGATAAATATCATTCTCCTTATTTTTTATGAAGTGATTTATATTCTTACAAAAAGTGTTGTGGGGGGGGGGTATCAATGATAAATTCGTTAATGATGGATTCATCCATGTTCATATTTTTTTCCTTTATATATTTTATGAAAAACATAATTCATTGAAATTATCAATGATAGATATATTAAGTAACATTTTGTATTATATTCTTAAATAATAATTTATTTCTTATAGAAATCATATGTAGGTAGTTCTGTTAAAAATTTTCATATACTTTCTTTAGTATTGGGGTATGTTCATATATCATGAGGATACCAATGGTTACAGTGTGGAGTATGTTTCCTTGACAAATTATATTTTAATTTTCCCATTACTTTAACTCATGTAAGAAACAAATAGTGTCTCATCATCTGATATGGGGGATTTGGAGTTAAGAACATATACACCACTTTTAGAGTCTCAAGAAGGACATGCATTATCTTTTCCACTTAAAGCAATTTTTTCCATCTAATAACTCCTTCATCTCCACATAGTTGATAATTTTGATATCCTTTTTTATTGAAATTCACCTTTAACATTGGTGGGGATATTGGTGGATAATGGTACGATCTTTTATTAGATGTTTTTAGATTTATCTCGATGATGTATTATAAAATGTCACCCTCTTATAGAGTGGATTCACCTATACTAAAGTAGTTGTATATTGGGTTAAAATGAATCCCATTTTGGATAAAATGGTGGCCTAATACTCTACACATACACATATTATAGAGTTTCACCTAAAGAGGATTTGGTATCAAGAGTGTAATGAAACATATTTATTATTATGCCCCAACAAAGTTACATGTATACAATTATAATAATTGAATTAAATATCAATCTTTAATAATATATTGATTTATTGGGATTTAATTGAACTTATTTTTCAATTTAATGGGGACTCCTTTTTTGAGTAATTAGAGTACCCCATTAGATAAAGTATGATAAACCCTGTAATTGGGAAGACACAAATAATATAAAGGCATTCATTTTCTAATTTATTTTCTGTATATATTTTATTAATTGTTGATCTTGTTTGATCAAGAATAGTAAGATCTTTATTCCACTTTCTTAATTAGATCATTTTTATTATCATATTGGTAATTTTTTTGGGGAAAGATCCCATAAAATATTTTAAAGGTGTTCAAATATATTTTCATTTTCATCCAATCTATACAGAATCATAGAATGATACTAGAAGAGTGTTGTACCAAAAGATTACGTTATGTGGTTTATACCATTACCCAATGATGTTGCTTTATATTAGTCCATATTAATTCTTACGCACACTATACTTTCTTACTATTTATTTTTAATTTAATGATAAGCCTCAAAATGATTATTTCATTTAATTTATATCATCCTTATATCACCAAATAGTGGTCAGAGGCTTTCATCCACAACCTGAGACACCCATGTTTTGTGTTTTATAATATTTCCTCTGTGAAACCACAAATTTTGGTCATTCAGATCCCCATACTTGTAGTGGTAGCCTTCATGAATAATATGAGACTGCTTTATTGGACCATTTCTCTTTTTCTAGGTTAATAAATGATATTTAAAAAAATTATACTGATTATTAAATGATAATTATAAGAAGGTATAAAAAATGGCATATAAAGTTTTTTTATATTACTTTCTTGACAGAATATAATGGTAAGAAATCTATTTCATATCAATTTGGAACTAACATATCATTAATATATGGAACTTGTGATTATTAAGATTTCTCACCTATGATTATTAAGGTATGGAACATGAGATTATTGATATATGGAACCAATGGTTATTTAGGTATAGGGCCTATGATTGTTAGGGTACTACACCTTCTCATTTTTTATTGGATTAACTTATTACTTCATTGTAGAACATATGAGATCACGATATGACACTGGATAGGGTATCAATATAGGGTATATTGTACTCCTATATAGGATTTTTATGTATAGACTCATTTTGGAGTATTAAGGTTTGAAAGATGTGACTTCTATATACTTCTACATATATAGAAATTGGTTTCCCTGGTTATAAACATTGGGTCCTAACACATATAGGACTGTTACTCTTATTGCCTGTGGATTAGGCTGAGCTTGTTACTACCTACCGTTGGTACATAATATATATTTATTCTCTTTTTTTATAATCTATTTTTATTATAATTCATGCTCATTGACCTATTGTATCTATCTTTCACTAACATATTATACCAGCACATGTCCATAGTTTATTATTATAGGAAATATTTTTTTTAGACACCATCATTGGTACACTAATATGTTTATCTCATAGGCTATCTAAGACGAAAATGGAAACTGTGAATATATTATGAATGCAAGTATGAAAAGGGAAAATAAACCAATTTCTAATGATTAAAAGGTTATTTATTGGGGGGAAGGGTATCACATGATCGAGATACAGATTTGAATTCTTCTAGATAAAGTTTATTTGATCTTTATGGAATCTATTAATATACATGTATTATACCAGTTACCAGCTATCAAGTTTTCTGATCTTTTAATTTGAAACATGACATTACATCATATTGTATATGGTACTAGATATTTATTTTGAAAGATTTTTTATTATTAACATTTATATGTTTTTCATCTGGTAATTTAGATATAAATTATTAATATTTAATTATTTATTCATTCATTTATAACACAACTATGTGACACTGATTATGAGAGTTTAGTCTTCACACATTACCACCATAGACCCTCAAATGTAGTCACCAGCTTCTAGAATATGGGTAGAAGTAATTGAGGCCATGTGACCAACCATATTGAGGTTTTTTAGTGGATCCTATGTTAGGACATTACAAATTGTTATTAGAGGCTTTCTTTTAATTTCATTACTTTTTAGGATGGTATGATGGAGACTAAGACATGTCAAAATTTTGAAATATGATAATGAGTAAAAGTATGTAACCCACATATGGAAGAAAATAAAATTACCTAATATGGGATATAATGTTATTATTTTTTCCTTTTACAATTGATTTGATTCCACATTTAGGTGAGGCCCATGTTATGTTATGTTATTACTATTATCATGTTGGATTACATTTTTTACCTTTTCCTGATACAACACGGAAGCATTTATCATAGATCATTTTGGTCACCTTACTGGATTAATATGACATGCATTTTTAAATTCAATATATGTTTCATTCCCTGACTACTTTATACTTTTTTTATGTTCCTTAAATGATATACTTGTTATGAAACTAATGTTTCTGTAACTAAAATTTTTTTACAAGATAATTGGATTTAAATGTAATTTCAACAACATAAATAATGTTTTCAAATATAGTTTGATGATGGAACCTTAATTATCAAATAATAACATGTTTCAGTTATCTAACCAAGGTTACATAGAATGGAATATAGGTATACTTAAAAAAATGAATTTCATTTGTAATTTAAATAGTGAATGTACCTCAATAAATTTCTAATGACCATTCATTTATTAAAAACACCCTATACTACTTGTTATATTTTAATATTCAATGTAAATGCTGATAATGTTTAATGTATTACATTTTGTAATTTAAAAATCATTCACATGTATAGATATGGTATTTTATATCTGGTAACTTGTCTTTTATGTAAATTCATGGACTATTTTTTTTATGTTTTATTATAGGCATCTTTAAATAGGGATTACAATTGAAAATTTAAGAGTGTTTTACTATATAAAAAGAAATAGAAAGTTTTATATTGGGATAGTTATAGTTAAATAGATATCTTAAACCTGACCTTTCCTTAGTATTGGGTAGTGGACAATGTCTCTTATGTTATTTAAGTTAGTTAATATCTCACAGACTTATCTTTATGAGTAGGTATAGGGGTGTGACTTTTATGGGGGAAGGATATTACTTGTCCTATTCTTATATTACTAATAATACTATAATTAGAAAATATAAAAGGAATGTTATTGGAGTATTTAGAGTTTTGAAACCATGATTTCATCATTTCATGTTCTAGGATGGTGGTTCAGACAATTAAATGGAAGTGCTGGTCCTTGAGCCACTAGTAGTTCCTACAATAGTTCCACTTGTAGTATCTATTTCTTTTATGGAAGCATGAAATGATTCTAGGTTTTGAGGTGAATTTCTATGGATTATCCATACTATAAAGACATTCCCTCTTATATGAGAGAGATGACATGGGGTTTTCAATAGTTGAGTCTACCTACCTTTTTTAGGGATGGTGTCCCCTGGATGTAGATTTCTATCATGAGACTATTTTAACAATCTTTTAGCACCTTGAGTCACCTAATGATAGGAGTGTGAGGTTTTATACATATATGATCTTTGGATCCACAAAAAAATATTGGGGTATTAAGAACAAGGTATTTCATTAATGGGAAGTGATTTAGAGGGGCTTCCAATATGGATTCTATGAATACTTCATCCCAAATACCTTGAGGTTTGATTATTCCAGTGTTTTCATAAATCATGAACAGGTTTTTATGATAGTTATAGATAACTATTCTCAATATAGAGAGGTTCAGTGATTTATCCCTATCTTACTAATGATGAGCTAGTGAAATATGAGAGATTTGAGAATGGGATTTGGAGGCTTATTCATTCTTAGGTGAATATTTTATGGTTGACTATCATATCTAATATAGTTAACTAGGCTCTTATTAACACACATAACTTGTGTGGAGATGGTATTCCATATTATAGTGGATCATCTTCCTGAACTATTTTTGTAATATCTTGTGGAAATAATCATTTCTTTGCGGCCTCTCATGAGGGATTTACATGTTAGAGTGCATGTACTATATGGTTTTTATTCTATTATATGTTAAGAATGTAGTGGCATGTGAAACCTCATTTTGAGAGGGCCATAGTTGAGTGTTGATCCTATGCAAGGATGATGGATTTATAGTGGTGGTGAAATTCCATACCTATAGTGTCTAGTGAGAGAGGATAAGTAGACACTCTGGGTCCCAAATAAGGATCAATCGATCTATATTAGGTAGGGAAGTGGAGTTCTTCCAATTGATTAGACCAAGGAGGTGGTCATGGTAGGGGGGAGACACTAGTTTTATAGTGTTAGTAAAGTGTGCCTCATCGGGAATTCATGCTGTATATTAGGGCATTAGGATGGACTTTGTTTTTGTTGGGTAACATGTTTCAAGGGAGTAGAGTCCCAAACATTATATTGTTCAAGGTATGATTTTTTGTATAAAATTACTTGGTTATAATTTTGTTTGACACAGGGGATTTATATTAAATTATCTTTATTCCTATCATGGAAGTCATCACACATGAAAATGAGTATTTATATGGGGTTGTGGGTCTTTACAATCCTTTGGTTAAATGTTCTTTTAATGTATATCAATTTAGGGAGTTCCCCCTTGATAAATAAGACTACCATTTTATATGTAGATTATTTTCCCTTGAGATAATGAGATTTTATTTCAACCATAATAAGGACTTGTTAATTCTCCTATCATGTCTATGGGTATTTCAATCACCACTTCATGTCATTTACATCAACTGAGGGTTGTTCTTATAAAAACATGAGTGAGTGGGATGTATAGAAAGTCATGGTTTGACCAGAGCGACATGGGATGAGTGGTGTGACAATCAAAATTACAATCATTTACATGGATTATCGTGACTTTAAAATGACCAAATTTCATCATATAATAGTACATTTCATGTGTGTTTTACTAATGACATTTCTTGTTTACCTCATTATAGAATGGTTTTGTTTTCTATTGATCTAGTTTTAGGATCCTCACTAGTGTTCATTCCTCCCAAGATGTCCAATACCGAGTTTTAGGAGATCAAGATGTAGTTAGAGGACTTTCAAGATATGGGTTTTATATGGTCTAGTGCTTTACACTAGGTTTCATTGGCCATTATCATCAGTAAGAAAGATATAACACATGGTTGGTGTGGATAACCATAAATTTAATATTCTTACTATGTATAATTTATATCAAATTCTTGTATAAATAGACACATTTATTAGATTAGAGGAGCTCAAATTTACTCAATGATTTTCTTGAGGTGATTACATCACATAGTACATGATAAAAATATATACATACCGCATAAGATGTTCTGTAGTAGATATAGTATTTATGAGTGTCTGGTTAGGCTGTTTGGTATCAAAAACTACCTATCCATTTTAATCTATCCAAAGAATAGGGTATTACACCCAATTTATGATTCATTCATTCTATTCCTTGATGATAAATTCATGGTGTATTCACATACTCGACATGACCATGCTATAAATCTTGAGATCATAAAAAATAAATTGATAGTGAACTAGAAATATGATAATCTCACTAAATTACCCTTCTTGATTGATTATTTGATGTTCGGGGGTCACATTATCTATAAGGTTGGATTTACCATTTTCTTAGATAATGTTAGGGTAGTAGTTACTTGGGAGGTTCCCAAGAAATATTTTAAAAATTTTAATTTCTTGAAACTGTATTGATATTACATGAATTTTATAACAGAATTTACAAACCTATGAGAACCTCTTAAAAATTGACTTGGAATGGTGTGATGATTATATAGCCATAAGACTATGAAATAACCATAAAAGAGATGAAGAGAGATTGACCTCATCACTGATCCTCATTCCACTAGAGACTGGGAGAATTTATATAGTATGTTGTTATGCATCAGGTATAATTCTAGGAGTAGTTTTGATTCATGATGATCAAGTCACGACATATGGGTCACAATAGTTGAGACTATATGTGAGAAATTACATAACACATGATCGTGAGTTTTATGTTTTTGTTCACGACTTGCATTGTTAGAGGAATTATCTACTGGGTGTGTGTTTTTTATAGTTTACAGACCATAAAACCTTAGAAATATATTAATTCAATGTGACATGGATATCAGGTAGTAAATGTGGGTTCAATACCTATAATTTTTTTACATTTATCATTTCTATATTTATAGGGAAGGAAATGTTGTATGGGATTATCTGAGATGGAGGATATAAACACATGTAGTTTGAGAGGCTAGTAATATGTGGCATCATATGATGAAACTATATATTATATTGATTCCCAATAATGGATGAATTTTTTACATTAAAATTAAACCCATTCCAATGGATATTTATAAACCAAATCTCATAAAAGTCCCATTGTTAGTGGATCTTCCAAATTCTTGATCAAACTAATAATGTCTACAGTTATGATACCATATTGTGTCAATTTACCATAATGATATCCCTAAGACCAATATATCTTGGTTTTTTAGTTCATTAATTTTTATATGAGAAAGCTAATATAGTTTGGATATCACAATGTGTAGAAACTATAGAAATTGTCAAAGTACATAATTATATATCTGATAAAAGATAAATTTTCCATTCTTCTTATTTTGAAGAGTATATTGGAAACCAAAATCCAAAGCTAATATGAAGTCTATTATAAATTGTTTAATTATTAATCCGTAAGAGATATCTCTCCCCCCAACTATAAAATATCAACCACACATAGATCATTTTTCATCTATATTAATAATCTTTCACATATAAATCAAACTTCTACCACCCTTGGGTTTCCACTAATACATATACACTTATCAATTTTTATCTTAATATGTTTGAGTACTCATTTAATTTAATACCATTCTATATAAACTATATTACTTATATACCAGATCATATTTCCAAAAACATATAAAAACTGGTCTTATGGTTTCCATAACACTCATGAGTCACCTAATAACCCATGTATATTCCAGTTGACTAAATGTCATACTATTATTTTATATTATCCTAATCCTATAATCATATGAATTAGATACAATAGAAAAATATATTTGCTCAAAAATCATTATGATCATTTCAGTTTAATAATGATAACATTCATATTAAAAAAAATTGGTTATTAAAAGTGAAAATTTCATCACCTAGGTAAATAAATTCGAATTTATGAAATAAAATATACTTAACTTCATTTTCATGATTTATATCAGTTATAAATATTATCACCTCATAAATATAGTAATAAATAAACAATCCATGGTTATTATGAAGCCTAATCTAATTAGATTTATCAACATGTTTAAAAAAAATAATTTCATAAAATTACATAATTAAATTATTCATGCCAATTTTGAAATATTGGTTTAAACCATATAGGGATGATATCAATTTGAAATACCTATTTTCTTTTTGTGGTTTAATGAATCATTTTCGATTATATATATATATATATTAATATAAATAACCATTTATGAATGTTATTTTAACGTACATTTTTTGTATCTACAAAATATATGTGGGTGCTAATGTGATAATAACTCTAATAGATATAGTAGTACTGAATAAAATAAGTATAAAAAAATCAATTTTCTTATTTTTAGTACAACCCTTAGATAAAAATATATATTTATATTTTTCATTTATATCATTGATTTTTCCCTTATATATACAATGTTATTACTTGTGAATTGAAAAAATAAATGAATCTAAAAAATATCCATGTATTCATCCATGTTATAGAATATTTTTCATCATATATAGTATCCTTCAAAAGAGAAGCATTGAAGATGAAATGGATTCATTTAAATTTTTTAAATCAACATCTAAATTATCTAGAACTATATTTTTTGTAGTAGTAAAATCATAAATTTATTTCAAATATTATATATATATATTATATAGATATATCTTTGGTATATGAAGTTAGTTAATTTTATGATCCTACTCAACCAAAAATTATTTAGATACTCTTTTATTTGTACCAAATATCACTTTTTTAGAATTTAATTGGTAATATGGTAAACTAAGATTCATCAATGAAATAATATTTTATTTCAATGACTATGATAAAAACAAAAAAAATCATTTGATTCTATAACCAGGAATATATATGATTTTGAATTCTCTATATATCCTTTAAATGTACTATAAATACTTATTTTACACATATTTAAATATTTTGGCTGAAATACTCTTATATTTATTTTGACAACCAGTTTGGTTTCTTTTAATTCCTTAAATTATCTACATTCATGAAACTCACTTTTATCGTAATGTGACATAGGATGTAACATGTAGTTAATAACACATCACCCCAAAATTACCTCAAGAGACCCAAGATAGACATCATATTATTACTAATTTGAATTTATATTTTATTCCTTCTCTCTACTTTACCATTTTGTTGAGGTTTACAAGTGGTAAAAATTTCATGAATGATCCCTTGGGATTATAACATAAAAGGAATATAATATTAAAAATCACTTTCTGAACTGAAGCATTTATTTACAAACCCATATTGTGTTTTCTACCATATTTTTATAAATAATAAATTTATCAATAAATTATACGTTATAAAGACAAAAAAATCATGAATAAAAAATAAGAAAATTTATAATGTATTATTTTTTACCTTTGGTTGATATTGAATGAAAATCACAAAAAAACACTACATATTATCACTGCTAAATTATTTTTCATATATATAGTTGGAAATTATTTTAGTAATATTTTATTTTTCATGAAGTTACACATTATTGAATATTTTAATCAATTGGACGTAATAATTTCATTTTTGAGATGTATTATATTTTCTTCTAATATATGAAACCTAAAAATCATTTTATAAATCAAAAAAATCCAGAAATTAAATAATTTGTTTTATTTAATTTTAAAATAAATTACATAAGTGATCATTTCTGATAAATATCCCACCCTTGGACATAACAAATTCATTGTCCTCAAATACAATTTTAAAATCATGTTTGATTAAAAATATCCATGACATTGATATCCTATAATCTTTTGGCACACACGATAGATAATATTGTGTATGAATCATTCTTAATTTAAATTAATGATCGATCAAACCCTTCCATTATACATCTTTTTCATGAAATGTTCCTCATGTAGAGATATTTCCCATATTTGATTGATTGAGTCATCCTAAAGAGAAATTACTATTTCAAACATGTAATGTAGCTCCAAAATTGATCCACCAAGAAGATAAATATTTGAGAATTGATTTATAAAGATAATAATAAAAAACATATCTTTTGAATCCTTTTCCATCATTCTTTTTATAGAGATGATACTTATTTTTTAAATAACTTGAATTTACATTTAATTATAAACCCCATTCATCAAATTTAATTTTAGTATTCCTAGTAAAGATTGTTTAAAATGATTTTCACATTTCAATTCCCATATGCACCCTCTCCCTCTGCCATACAAATATTAATTTATCACTATAAAGTTCACATTCAACCTCATTATTTTTATATTAAATAAATATTTAATGTTATTTTAACAATACATTCAATGATGTATTTTAATTATGTTTTTTTGATAATGTTTAATATTATTCTAATAAAAGGGTATTTTACCTTTGATAAATATTATAATGATGACACCAATAAAATTATATTGTTTTTATTTAGATGTTGTATGATATGTTGAACATCATATAATAACTAAATGGTAGATATAATATCTACCATTTTTATGAAATAATATTTCTTAATTGAAATTATTTTCAAATCATGTTTTCGATGATGTAGTTTTCATCTAATTAATTTCAAATATTTTGTATTGGGAGATATTGTTATATGTTAAAGAGAATGTCATTTCTGTTTTTTAATTTGTGTTATTGATACATGAGATTATATTTCTCTTATTTTTATCTATTGAAGGTAATACGGAGTGTCTCACCATTAGATGTGATCTAATATGGAGTTAAGATCACATGAAAATGTTTTTGTGTCCCAAGAAGTAAGTGTATCATACTTTTAAAACATTTAATATTATTGATACCAAATTACTCTACCTTAATCCTGTTGATGAACATTATCATATCTATGATGATGGGAATCTACATTTATGATTGTTTGGGATATTTTTGGTTAATGGTGTGCACATTCTTCAAAATTTAATAGATTGATCTATCCATTGAACACAATTATGACTCCCTCATAAAGAGTAGATTCACCCCCACTATATATTTAGTGTAATAAGATTTAGTGATTCATCATTAGGTGTAATTATGGATTGATACCCAATAAATGAAAATTTTCACATCCATGACTTCATTTAAAGTTATTTTTTCATTTAATTTCCATTCTTTTTTGTGTGGGGGTTTCCCATTCATTTTTGGAGGAAAGGGTGACTTTTTAGGATTTGGGCCAAATAGTGAGCCCATTTCTAGATATGAAAACCAATTTTGATTATTTTATAACTCCTTCAATTTTCAAAATGATTTCACCCATTACACTTCCCAATTGGCATCTCCTGGTATATTAAATCCACCATATCCATTTTTACCTCATAAGAATCCATAATCCGGATTTATATGGGTTTTTATTAATGTATTTTTCCAGATAAAATCTCATTTCCTTCATTAAATTTTGTTTTATATTATTTAATATATCAATAAATTTTTAATGTTTTGGGTGATTCAAACTCTCAAACGATACCACCTACCAAATGTGCACAAATATTCTCTCCTCCTCATTTTTGGATCTCATATTCATTACGAATATGGGCCAAACATCTCTGGATTTCTCAACTCACCCATATTTGAAGTGGTAAATTTTTTCTTTCATAACTCCTTCATATTTTAATCTTTTTCCCATTCAAGTTCCTATAAGACCTCCTCATCCTTATTTTAACCTCACATGAATTTTTATCTATTCAAAAATATAGATACCGGTTTATGTGGGTCATTTTATTCAAGATGTCTTCATGTAAGTGTTTCTCTCTTCATTTCATTCCATCTCGTAAGGGTTTCCACCCTCATTCATGATTTTATAAAGTTATATGAAGTTAGGTTTTATACCTAGGGTTTTATTTGGTACCTTTTTGGAAACAATTTGTGGTTTTAGGTTATAATTCACTCCCTCATGGTGTGGCAGTGGTGTGGTTGATGTTTCTCATAACAAATTGATCTTTTAACTAAAAATGTAGGTGGTTCCATGTGTAGGAATTATAAGATGAGTTTTATTTGCTTAATTCATATTTCAATCATGATCCTCTTATATTATGGTTGGTGCGGGAACCATTTTTAGTTTTATTTATTAGGTGTTTAGTTCCAAAGTGGCATATTTATTTGATAATGTCTTTTTTCTATGTGTATCTCTTATTGTATCATTTAAGGTGATTTGAAAACTTTTGAAATTTGTTTATTAAATGTTACTAGAGTTTAGAAATATATTTTTATTAGTATTGGGAAGATTCTTTCCTTTGAAATAGGTTTTTGAAATGGGTTTTGTGTGAAAAACATTGTTATACCCCTTGGGATTGTTTTATGAAAATTGTATGCGATTTATTGAGTTAATGAAAGTGGTAAAATGATGTACATGTACTATTTTGGAGAGTGTGTTCACTTAAGATGGGTTTTTGAATGGTAAATCGGTGATTAAATATGTCAAACATTTTTTTTAATTTTTTATAAATTTATAAACTGATTTATCAAATTTCAAGAAAGGTACAAAACATGATTGTGGGTTATTTTGTGTGAGTATGTTGGGAAAAATGAATATTTTTGTGAAAAGAGTATTATATGACATGTGAGTGGACTGTTTGGTGTGTGTGTGACTTGGAACTAGTATTTGAATGTGAAAATTTAATGTCTTGTCTTGAGGAACTTTTTTGAGAACAACAGTGAAAACCCTGGTATCTAGGATGGTGGATGTGTACTAGTATGCTAGTGATCTCATGGGGTTTGGACTTAGATTCACGTAGCAAGTTTGACGATGAAATAACTAAATAAAAAATGATGATGATGATGATGATGATGATGATGATTTAGGGGGAAAACTACATTATGGGTAGGATCCCTACTAGTGGCTCGTGTGCATGAGACCAGATATTTGTACGGTTAATTTCACCGAGATACGGGGTACATGGTACCCACATCAAGCTTCGGCCTAGGGGTTATTTCCCATTGCATGTGCTTATTAGATAATCTATGCTTAACATTGGCATATATTATGTTTTGATGTAAATTTCAGTATCTTTGGCAATCTTTTTAAAATTGATGATTCTTTAAAGTAGCCCACTTTAAAACTGTTTTTATTTAATGTTGAAACTATTTAAAATTCCTTTTAGCATTTCATGTTTATGAAATCTTGATAGATTTTAATCCTTTAATGTTTATCACATGGAATATTCTAGTGGTTTAATCATACTAGGATTAGTCTCACACCCTACTTAGACCCTTGTTTGTAAGTACACATGGTAATTTTGTTGTAGATTTGGGTAATGATTTTAGTGCTGGCGGTTCGGGTTTGAAGTGGTCCTTCCTGGTGCAGTGTAATGGAGATGGATTAAGAGTGGTTCCCCTACCATGAAGAGGTTCTTGGGCTATCCATTTTGGGTTTCTTCATTTGTTATAGAACTTGATAATTATATTATATTATGTAATTCAATTAATAATTTGTGTAAAATATGGTTTGTTTTGAAAAATCCAGATTTTTTGTTGTTTTATGTTTATAAACATAGGTAAATCATTACTAAATTCCATTTTCTGATTCCCTGGAACTTGTGCCAGCCCATGTGGATCAGGAACAACCTTCGGGCCTTGCAATAGGTCAGGTTGGTTGCCGGTATTGATGGAAACCAGATCTGGTTCATGACAAAATGTTATAATATGGTGGCTATATTCACTCTTTGGGTCATGTTATTTGGGGAAGGGCCAGGATATTTTGGAGCTAGAATTATCAGGACGTGACATTCTAGTTATTGGTAGTGTTCATAGCTAGTACACCTCATGAAGATATTAAAGTTTCCATGGTAAGTCAAGATTTATCTAAGTCCATTGGTTTTCTTGGTTTGATGGTGATTAGGGTAAATGAAAAGAGAGATAGTTTAATGGTCTCAGTGATCTCACAGGGATTGGAAAGCCATGTGAAGCCATGGATATTTCCCTATAACACTATATTTTATATTTAATTGATGGTAATATGGTCTTCAACCATATATTGAAGTCACCCACCCAAACTAGTTTCCTCTCGCACCGTCTCATGTCTCATTGTGTTGGAATCATGGAACAAGGTTTAAAAAAACCAGATTTATGAAATGTGGTCATTTATGAATCTTTTTTTCAGTAAAGTGGAAGTGTCTTGATTTCTGAAATGGTAGAACTGAATTTTTAGAATTGTTTTGAAATGGAGAAGTGTGTGTTTACACCTATTTTGAAAGCAGAAAATTATGTGAAAGTTTGTTTTGAAAAAGTTTTTCCAATAGAGTTTTTTAAACTATTGAAATGTGTTTCATTGGGATGAAATGTTTTGGAGGTCATGTGTGGAGTTTTGAAATGTAATTTTATTTGGTTACTAGATATAATTTTAAATTATTTATGAATTTTTGGAATCTTGTTTTGAAATGAGAAGAGTTGAGTTCCCAATTTAATAGGGATTTATGATATAACGTTTTCATGAAATTAGACATGTTTTGAAATGAGTTGAAATGTATTGTAATTAATGCACATGAATTTAAAGTGAGTTTTTACATAATGATTGGTGATCCTTTGAAATGTTTTATGAATCATTGGAACCCTATTTTAAATAAGAAGATATAAGTTTTCAAAGGAATAGAGGTTGATGAAAGAGAATTTTCATAAAACCAGGAGTGTTTTGAAATGGGATAATATGATTTGAAATTAATTCGTATTACATTAAAGTGTGTACATATTTGAATTATTTTTACTTTTAAAAAAATGTTTGGTACGATATAAATTGGGATTTTTATTTCGTGGTTAGAATTCATGAAAAAAAAGTAAGTATTGGTTTACTGTTTTGGTTTTGAAAAGTGGAAATAAATTTTTTTAACCTATGGTATGTCCATGGTAGAGCACAAAAATCAGGTTATATGGGATGATGAATGGTTAATGGAATGAGTAGATGAGTTTCGGGATGGATATGAGGAGGGCACTTGGTGTGGCATAGAAACATGCATGCATGAGGCCCATGGGGTACCATTAGTGGATAAGCTAACCACTAAACCATTTATTTTCAAAGATATGATTTTAAAGAAGAACATGATGTCTATATGACATGTTTGGGAAGGTTTTTATTATGTGTTTTTGTAAATGTTTTCATTGTGGGAAATTTTGAGTCCCTGAACCACTCTTGTTTGAATGAGGTTTCGTTTTTGTATTTGGTCAATAAGATGGTTTGAAAGACTAGTTAGTGATCCCTTCTATGAAAAGTTTGGTAAGACTTTATAGTGGTTCCCTCCATCTTTTAGGTTCTAGTTTGTGGCATGTTTAGATAGATGGACTATCTTGGATGGGTCCTTGGGTTCTCTCTTTGGAAATGATACGCCCCCACTTAGAGTTAATGCACGACTTAAGTCCATACCGGATTGTTTCTCCATTGGAAAATACTCTAGTTGATCTACATAAGTAATTTCTTCTCGAATTTGGAGATTTAGTATACCCTCATTACCTTTCCATGTTTTGGGGATTTTTTGGCGGCGAGTGAGTGCTCGTGAAAGGTTGAAATATACCTTGACTTCTAATGTTACCTAATTCGTCAAAGGAGAATGTAGTCTAGGGTTTCTAGTGTGGATGGTGCCTAAGAGTTCATTTGGGTCCTTCATAGTGTCTTCGAAATAGACGATTTTGTTAAGACACTATCATAGGAAATCTGGTCATGAGAGTCCATTATAGAGACTTTCTAGAATTCTATAATGTTTGGGGATATTGAATAAGGTACCCCTCCGAGTATTGTTTCTATTAGTCGCAATGGTCATGTTTGGTGATGCGTTATGATGTTGGATGCTCATTTGAATATAAAGGTGGTGGTTGGGAAATCGTCCAAGAGTATATTTTTTGTGGGAAGTTTTTCTACCTTTAGAAAATCTTGAAATCCTATGTTTATAAGAAGGTGTTTCTATATATCCTTTCCTCTTTCCATTTCTCATCCAAAGAAACAAGGGGTAATGTGTGTGCATATTTAAAGCACTTGTTTTTGTGAAATGTTAGGTTAGGGTAAAGTGTGTTTGGAATCTGTTCTGTCTTGGTGAACCAATCTGGGATCAGGGTATAGCTTTCATGGCACCAAATTGAGGAATTCCATCTTGGGGGATTCCAAAGCCTAACTGTGAGGCCGAAGATGCTTCAATCATTTGAGGTATAGCCATAGGTCCCAGAGTTAAGCTAATATCTATTAAGAGGAAATCATAGGGTAGTTAAATACCCTATACAATTTCCTATCCTCAGTATGAAATATGGGAATATTTTCAACCTATTGTTTCATATATTTCATTGGTTGTACCTGTTTGTTGGGAATATTTGTGAGGACCCCATATCTATGTTTTCAACCAATGTCATTCCTTCCCCTTCTGATTTGCATTGAATTTTTGGATAAAGGATTAATATTTGTCATGGAAGTTTAATAGCACATTTAGTAATAAACATACCCTAGAAAACTATGCAGATAGATGGATCCCCATGGTTAGCACATAGTTTCCCAAACTGTGCGGACTAACCGTCCAGCCGCCGTAACTCTTTACATTTTGGGGTTGTTTTGTGCCAGCCCCTACTGGTCGGTTAAGAAGGTTGGTTCATATCATGGGGAGACCCACTATGAGTCTTATGTATGTTATTTTGGAATGGTCTAATGGAAGTATACACCTTGTACCAATGAGTCCATTCGGGCCTCCCCCAATTAGTTTCCAGATTTTTTCTTGGGAAAAAATTATGTTATCTCTTATGGTGGGGAGCCCATTTGTGTCCTCCCATAATAGTTACTTAGATTTTCCCTAGTATTGTATTGGTGATATTTAGTATCATTTAGATCCATCTAACTACTGATATCTTCCTTGGTTATTTGTTGGGATTGGATAGTGCCCAACGGTTTAGTTAAAGTAAGGTAAGTTTAACGTTGTTCGATATTGTTGTTAATTGGGATAAATTTCTTGAGTTATGTTTGGATAGTGTTTGAGGAGTTTTACTTTTGGATAAAGAATGAATTTTATTGATTGTTTTAGGAATGTGGTGTAATTTTGGGTTTGTGAGAGTATTCCTTCCTTAATTGATCACTAGAGGCGTTTTGGCTTTTGGGGGTGAATCTTCGAAAAGGAGTCCATTTCAGTCTTTCGGTTGGGATTTTTTTATTCCTTTTGGCCTTGTCCTAGATTATTTAGGGTGTAAATATTTATTTTTGGGATAATTTTTACATCCATGACTTATTTTAAATGTATTTTTTCATTTAATTTCCAATATTCCTTAATTGTGGAGGTTTCCCATACCTTTTTGAGGAAAGGGAGATTTTTCATGATTTGGTCCAAACCGTGGGCCCATTTCCAGATTTAAAAAGAAATTTTGTTTCTTTTAATAATATTTCAATTTTTATACATTTTACATTCATTATACAATCTAATTTTCACCCCTTGGTATATTGAAACTAGAATATCCATTTGGACCTCATAGTAATCCATAATCATGAAGGATTTTGGTTTTTTATTAAGCTATTAGGATAGCCCGAAAGCCCATTTTTGGATTTAATTTTTTTAATTATTTAATATATTATTAAATTTTTAGTTTTTTATATGATTATAACTATCACCCTATCCAAATTACCCATGGAGGACCCCCATGATCTCTTCCCCCTTTATGGAGGTCAAATTCATCTTGAATTTGTGTGAAACTTCCCTCGATTTCTCAAATCAGTAAGATTTGAAGAGGTAAATTGTTTCTTTAATAACTCCTTAAATATTTACTATTTTACCCCCATTATAGTTCCAAAATGACCTCATCATCCATATTATAACCTCAATTTAATTTTTAGCTGTTTGAAAATTCATCAACTGGTATATTTAGGTGGTTTTATTCAAGATATATTCAAGTAAGTGTTTATCTCTTCATTTCCTTCCTTCTAGTTAGGGTTTTCTCCCTCTTTCAAGAAGTTATAAAATTTACAAGGGTTAGGGTTCATACCTAGGGTTTGATTTGGTGTCTATATGGTCAAATATTTGGGTTTTAGGTTGGATTTCACTCCCTCGTGGTGTGACGGTGGTGCAGTTGAAGTTTAGCATAACAAATTTGGGTTTTGACACGAAAGGTAGGTGGTTCCAAGTGTAATAATCCTATGTTTAGTTATATTTGCTACATTATTTTTTTTATTATGCTCCAATTACATTATGTTTGATGCAAGATCCATTTTTTGTTGTATTGATTAAGCGTTTAGTTTCAAAGTTGCATATTTATTTGAAAATGTTTGTTTTCCATGTGTATATTTTGTTGCATCATTTTTGGTCATTTGATAACATTTTAAAGTGGTCTAATAATTGTTTATAAGGACGAATAATCTATTTTTATTGGTATAGGGTTGATTTTGGCCTTGAAAATGGTCTTTGAAATGGGTTTTGTGTACAAAACATGGTTATTCCCCATGGGATTATTTTATGAAAATTGCTAGTGATTTATTGAGATAAAAAAAATGGGAAAAGGATGTACATGTACTATTAGGTGAGTGTGATCATTTTAAAATTGTACTCAAATGTAAAGTAGTGATTGAATATGTCAAATATTTTTATATGGTTTTATTAATTTCTAAAATGATTTATCAAATTGCAATAAAGGTCAAAAAGACGTTTTTGGGATGTTGTGTGGGATTATGATGGTAAAAATGTATATTTATTTGGGAGTGGATTATTATGTGACATTTGTGTGGTATTTTTGGTGTGTATGTGACTTGGAACTGGTATTTTCATGTGAAAATTGAATTTCATGTCTTGTAGAACTTGTTTGAGCACAAGAGGAAAACCCCAGGTATCTAGGTGGGTGGACTTACACTAATATGTTAGTGATCTTGTGGGGTTTGGCCCTAGAATCACGTATCCAATTTGATGATGAAAACACTAACCAAACTATGTTCATGATGATTATGATGATGTTGGGGGACCACTTGTTTATGGGTCTCATCCTAACTAGTGTCTCGTGTGAACACAAATAGATATGTGTATGGTTACATTCACTAAGATATGTGGTACATGGGACCCACAATAAGCTAGTGCCTATAGGTTATTTCCCATTTCATTTTCTCATTAGATACTTTATGCTTACCATTTTCATATGGTATGTTTGGATAGAAAATTAAGTAGCTTTGACATTCTATATAAAAGTGTTGATTTTATAATGTAGCCCAATAGAAAACTATTTTTATTTATTGTTGCATCTCATTAAAATTCATATTAGCATTTCTTGTTTATGAAATCATTCAATATTTTAATCCTTGAATGTTTATCACATGGAATATTCTAGTTGTGTAATTCTTCTGGGATTTCCCACATACCCTACATACACCCTTGGGTGTACGTAGAATTGTTTATTTTTTCATCGGTTTGGGTAAACATTTAATGTCAGTAGTTCAGGTTTTTAGCGGTCCTTCTTGGAGTAGTGTCATGGAGATGGATTGAGGGTTGTGTTCCATGCCATGTGAAGGTTCTTGCGCTGTTCATTTGGGGTTTCTTCATTTGTCATAGTCATTGAGAATTGTTTTAAATTATTTAATTAAATTCTGAATTTTTTTAAAACATGGTTAGTTTTGAAAAATACAGATTAGTTATATTGGATTTTTTGTTGTTTTGTTTTTATAAACTCAGGAATATTGTTCCCAAATTCTATTTTGTGATACCCGGGAACTAGTTCCATCACATGGGGATTTTTAACACCCTTCGATACTTAACGCGGGCTGGGATGGGTGCCAGTTGTGATGGGGACTAGATCTAGTTCATGACAAAAATTTTGTAGAGTAATCTATGAATATGTTGATGAAGTAATAAAGTAAAAAATGGTATTTTATAGGAACTAAAAAAATATACATTGATTCCTGTAGAAGTCATGAGAGGAATTATACATTTCCTTTTGATGGGGATTTTTGATGTTTTTCCTATTTAAGAGAAAAATAGACTGTATCCATCTTCCTTTAGTATCTTCGATCCATTTTCCTAAGGAACAATAATTTCCTGATCAATTTTATATCCATACTACAATAGTTTGTAGTTTATAAGCTCATTAAGTGGAATATCATCCATGTTTTATTTTAGAGAATTCTTAACAATATTCAATGAATGAGGAATTAATCAATGACAGATTTCAAAATTAATTCATCATTGTTTTTTTTTTGTTTTTTTTAGAATTTTAATAATAAATTGAGTTCCATTGAACTTCTCAAAAAATTTCCATTTTCTATGATTTTTTATGATGTAATATTTATTAAGGGAAAATATTACCCATATCATACTTAGTGAAGTAATTTCATTCCCAAACACACCATATTTTTTTGGTATTAGGTGATATTGGTATGTATCATAGAGATCATCAGTTGAGGTATTGATTATGCATCCTCAACACATGAGATCGTTATTATCACATTTTTTCATAATTCACGTAACATGGAATGTCTCATCTTCAGATGTTGGGAGATTTGTAGTTGAGAAAATAAAATACACTTTTAGATCTGTAAGAATCAATTGCATCCTTTTTTCCACAATAACAAATTACGTCTATTAAATTTCTCCACAATTTTTTTTTTTTAATAATGGAAATATCCATGTTTATGGGTAAATAAATTTTATATTATTTGATGTATTGGTGCATAAGATTGTATAAATTTCATTAATGGTAGTAGACTATGCTTTCTGAGGCATATTACGATGTCACACTACGTAGGAGTCGATTTACCTATATCATATTTGTAGTACAATATGGTCAATATAACCCTATTCTGGATATTATAGATATTCAAATATCCAAAAATATGTGAAGTGGATTATATCCCTTGAAGTGGCCATATAATTCTAAGAATAATTAATGGATTTTTATGCATAATAAGAAATAACCTTTGATATTGATAGGATACATGATATGAATATCAATATTTAAGAGAGATTAAAGTAATTGGGATAAAATTCAATTTATTTTTCCATCTAATGGGGACTCCAATTTAGAGAAGCTATAGTACCCATTTAGAAAATGTATCCAAACCATTATTATTGGGCATAAAACTATTCTAGAGAGGAATGTATTATCAGTGATATTATTTTATGTAAGATCGCAATCTATTGAATATGTTTCCTAGATTACACCCACTACAAAATGAACATGTTAGATAAATCATTCCAAATTTGATCATTATTGTTGATCTTACCAATTCAACAAATTGCATCAACCCACCGAACAAACCCATTTGGTCTTGTGAATGGAATATATATCCATCCAATAGATACAATTCGAGGATTCAGGTATACTTATCAATGGTGAGGTGAACTCTCCTTATAATATGATTACAACTCATTTTATCTTTTTAAATAATGATCAATGTTTTCCCCCAAAGAAAAGAGACCACACTCTAACCCACATTACAATTTGAGATTCGCAAAAATAATTTCCTAAAAAATAAAATAATATTATAAAATATTTTTGAAAACCATTAAAATAAAAAATTATTGGCCTGATAATCAACGTACGATCCAAATATTTTATTTCATGGATGAAATAATTTCACATGAAATGATGATTCATAATCTATAATAATGATATTTTATATTCTTATACTCCACACTCCATGAAATACTTGTATAATAGTTAGTGGTATACTTTAGACTTGTGATTTTTGAAACCATTTGTTGTTATATAATTCTATATTCTTCCATATATATAATTGTAATAAATGATATATCATGTTGTAAAAAATTACATATGATTTTATAAAAACACAACAAACACTTCTTTTTTACCAAATTATAGATATTCAAGACATTGGAATTGATATGTCACTACGAAAAATCTCATTAAAAATTCATCATCATATTTTAAGGGTATTTGTTAACATACAATATAAAATTACACATGCCCTTATAAAGAAAATTCATTTTAATATCTCATTATCTCTACCATAATAGTAGGATATTTCATCTCCTCACCTCCATCATCTAAGATGTTACCCTTCTCTCCTCTCCTCCACCACCTAGATACACTTCCAGTCTCCATACATTTATTTTGAATCCGCCTCCACAATGCAATAGATACCACACCTTATTGGTTAGGGATTAGTTTACTCCCATACCATTCTTCGATATTCTCTCAATGTGGTCTCCTCTCACCTTAGCTAACACTAACAAACCCAGTAGAACCCCACCTAGGATGATATTAGGATGATTGTGAAAACCTAATATAATAACCTGTAGGAAAGGTTATATTAACTAGAACTAAGAAGTCATGATTCATACATGAAAGGGTTTATACTATAAAAACAATAATAGATATATATCTCCATCAAAATTATCCACAACATTAATGATATATAAAACTATCTTAAATAAAACATGAAAGTAGTACACAATAAACATCTAAATTTAATATAATAAAAATACCAATATATAACAAAAACAATATTCCCCAAATATTATAAAAATAAATCTACCTTGAGTGACTATGAAGAGAATTCACCATGATGCTCCAATGTTTTCCTGAGCACTACCCAAAATGAACTCCACTAGGCTCTCTATATAACTACCTCCAATTGTAATGCATCAACATAAAAAACAACCAAAATTTGTGCCATATTCACATACATTACATGGGTAGGAATAAATATCATGCATGGGTGATCATCAAAATAATGAGTTAAATGATCCCGAAATAATAAGGAAAATTAATTTCCTCATAGCTCATAACTAATTGACAAACTAAATATCCAACCATATCATGTAACGAAGGGATGAAAATAAGATAGGGAATATATAATACTATAGATATTGGTTTTATCCATGTTAAATGTATTATCAATGCTATGAAAGTACTAAAAATGCTGATCTTTATAAAATCCATGGTCAAATTTCAACACTTAATCTAGAGCTTGTATATGATACTTTTATCATGGCTAGAGTTTTCCATGATAAATGGTTATTTTATCAGCACTTGTTTTAGTATTAATGATATTTACTCATATCAGTACTATGTAAAATTATAATAAAATCCATTATCTGTAGTATTGTGATACTAATTTAACAACACTTATATATGCTAATTTGTTTTAAATACTTTTAAAAATAATTTAAATTTGAATGAATAAAAATTATTAGAGATTTATAGTTCCAAAACATTGATAAATTATAATTACAATGATATGTATAATTTTTTGCAAATATTTAAAATTTCTAAAGAACTTAAAAACAATTTAGTAGAGATTGGGTGGGTTAGTATTACCCTATCCATGGGACTACCTTATAATGGATCCCAATCAAACATATAATCATCAAACACCTCACTCTATTCTTGTCTGTAGGTATATTTTTAATGTAATAATTTTTTTTATTAATATTAAAAAAATTAAATGAAACATTATTTTAATGTTGTAATGAATTAGTTAAAAAAATAAAAAAAAAATTTAATGCTAAAGAATATAACATGAAAAGGATAGTATACCATGTAAATAATATATATATCAATGTAACAAGATAGTCAAGACAGTTTTTCACTCTTTTGAGCATGTGACACGCTGAGTCATTCTGACCACACCATAAGTAAGATTGATATATGGTTGATTCATACACATTATATATTAATAATAGACCATTGTCAAAAAAAAATATAAATATAATCTTAGTATGTTTCTATAACATTAACTATGTGATGTGTTCTAGGTATATAAATTAAGATTTTAAATAAAAACAAACAGTTTTAGTCATAATGAAAACATTGTATGTTTGACTAATATTTGGTTAATTTTTATTTATTTGAAATGAACAATTGGTCATTTTCAAAATGTATCAAGACAATTAGATTTTTTTTCTCATAGCATACAATTTGTGACACATGTTTTGAATGTACATTTCTCTTTTAAATAAAAAACACTCTTTCAGTAATAATGCACACATCATGTGTTAGACTAACATGTGGTTAACTCTTATATATCAAAATGAAGTATGGATTATATTCTTAATACATCAAGAGAATTCAGGTGTGTTTTCCTAATTATGGGAATGTGATTGATGTATTTAATGTAAATGTAGTCTTTAAATTAAAACACACACTTCAATACATTTTTTCATACCAATTATAAGATTTATGATAAGTATATCCCCTCACATAAAAATAAATCATGAATTTGTTTCCAAATTTATCAAGAGTATGAGTGTGTTTTATTTTTTAAAAAATGTGACTTTCATTTTGTACTAAAATTTCACTTTTAAATAAAAAATCACTTAATGTTATATCAGTCACACTATGTTTCATATTGATGTTTATTTGATTATTATACATCACAAATGAATCATGGATCATCTACTAAAGCATCAAAAAAGTACTAGCTTGTTTTCATGGTTTTGAGTATATGATGTATGTTTTGGACAAAAATGCCACTTCATAAATGAAAAAAAATACTCTTTTAGTAAATCCAACAACAATTCTTGTCTGATTGATGTGTGGTTACATTGAAAAAATAAAAATTTATTTACAAATAGTTATAATAATATATCAACATAGTCAATGATTTTTTCCTCAGTTTCTTGTATATGAATCATCTTTTGAACTAAAATGTTATTATTAAATAATGAAATACAAATTATGTCAATTAGACCAAATAATGTGTCAAATATATTTATGTTTCATTAATTTAAGTCATAAATTAATTATAATGTTTTAGCTTATATATCAATAAATCCAAGAATTTATTCATTTATTGGTTCATGTGTCACAAATTAGGATCTAAAATGTTTCTTTTATAATACGAACAACACTCCAGACAATACCAAACCCAAAAAATTAGATATTGATGTGTGGTTGATTCTTACTCATAAAAAATGAGTCATTGATCAATTTCAAAATGTATCATGATAATATGTTGGTGTTATCTTAGTTTTGTGTATGTAAAACTAGTTTTTAGATTAAATGTCACTTATAAGTGAATACACACAATTATATCCATATTGACCACAATATGTGTTAGATTGAAATGATGTTACTTTATATATAACAATCATTTTTCATTAGTATCAATATAATACATGTCTGTTTTCTTAAGATAGACCAAACAACACTTACATAAAAATTACATCATTTAGATGAATATTCAATACATCTCACAATAATACACTCATTAAAAAAATATAGTATTAATTTAATTGAAATATATATATATATAATAAACATATTTCATTTCATTTATTTAACATATCCTATTCATTTCATCTCATATAGTAATCATCATAGAAAATTCTGAAAAAAACCTATCTTTGCAACCTAACAAATGAATATATAAGAAAGAGTGAGTTAACTACTATATAAAGGATAACATGGTAGATGCTAGTCAATGAAAACATGTCATCTTAAGATATATGTAATGGTGTAAGTTCATGATCATAACTAAAATGAATATTCCCAATATGTCATAGACCATAAAACCATATTCATGGAATATAGTTTTTTTCATCACAAAAGACATGATTCATAAGAGTGTGGAATCATTAATAATTAATCATGAGCCATGAGATCATATTATAATTATAATACATAATTTCACATCAAACATAAAATAAATGAAAATAATTTCATTTTTCAAGGCTTGATACTAAGAAAATTATGAGAGACCTAGTCCAAGAGTTGATTAAGTTCACTCCCCATTACCATAACCATGGTTGATAGAGTTACATAGTGGATTGGGTTCACTCCCCATCCCCTTTCATATTATGTCAGGTGATATTATTCATGAAATGAAAAAATTCTATTTTTACATAATTATATACCCACCCATCACATAAGGAAAACCATACATTTGTGATCTATAAGATGATTAACCATTCATCATTTCTTCATACCCTAACTAGAAAGTTAGAAAGAAACATGTTTCAATAAATCATCTTTATATTATCATTATTTCAATGGAATAATGAGAAATAAAGTTGGTGTTATTGTAATATCATATCCCCAGTGATGCATAATATTTTTAAAAATATAGTCACATAAATTGAAAAAACATTTACAAAACCATCATAAATATTATTTAAGAATTAATATGAAATATATATTTTTAACCACTAAAAAATTAAAAATTCTTATTACAAAGGGAATATTTATTTATTTAGAAAATTATATATAATTTTTATGTAACAATCATGTTAAATAAATCAGATGATGTTTGGTAAATATATTATCACCTAAAGTATTTAAAAAATATTTATTTTCACTATTTTGTAAAAAAAGAAGACAATGACCTATTTATATAATCAGATGAATATTCCTTTAGAAAATTAGTAAATAAAGTCAAATATAGAATACAAATAACTTCAGATGTGTTTATGTAGTTTTATATTAATCCTCATGAATTTTATTTGAAGAATTTTCTTATTAAGGAGAAATATACCAGACTGAAATATAGAAATATGGATAGTTTTTATAAAAATATTTATTTTGAACATCTAGATTAATAATGAAGGGAAAATATTAAATTAATACTTGAAAACCCAACAGAAAACTAGTGGAGATAAAAAGAGTTTTGGATTTAAAAATAAATAACATATAATTCCCCAATGAAAATTGAAATATACAAAATCTTGATAAAAATGAGATTGTAACTTAGAAACTTATATCTAATATTGGATTGATTCATACAAAATATAACCTCTTATGCACGGAAGATTCAACAGCTAGGGTTCCTAGTTGTCGGTTGGTTTTGGAATCTCGTGGGGCAGGTGCTTCGGACGATGACATCCTCGTGGGGCTGCGATGGTTGCAGACAAAGGCGCTGGCATTTAGCAGTGGGATTGTCTGGATGAGAGTTTTTTGCAGATCTGGTCACTTTTCTAGATCTGGTTGCTGGTATTGGGATTGACTCTCAGTGGCGTGTAGATCCTCTCGATATGGCCTTGACCGGTGGTCAATGTTCAACCCTATGGTCATCTCTCCAAATATGGTAATCTCTCTGCTCTCCGTATCTGGTTCCTCAGCAATAGTAGGGGTGGTGGGGAAATCTAGATGGGCTTACACGAGAAGGGGGTCTTGGACGCAGGTGATGGGGTTTGTGCGACATCGTCAGCTCTCAGCATGGTGGTGTTCAGAATGCGCAAGGTGCAAATGGATTTGGTTGCGGCAGATCTGTGAGGCGGTGTAGGTTTTGTGCGGTCAGATCTGGGTGTTTCAAGATCCGACGACCGGACCAGTGAGGCGCCAAAATCTTATTGTGGCAGGGTCCTACATTTATCAGTGTTCATCAATGTCCGTGGGGTTTCTCAGAAGTCACAATAGCACCGTGACTCTATGCAATGATTGTGGATGAAATTATTTAGGTTAGCATTGATTCTGTATTGGACTTTGTCCCTCTTTTCAGTCACTGTAATAGGTTTTATTACATTGATCTCTAGTGGGTTTTCGGGACTTTGGGACTCACCTTATTCTTGGGTCAATGGGACCTTAGACATGTGTTGTGATGGGTTACTCATTTTCCCATAAAATATGATTGTTTGTTTTTTTCTTTATTAAATAAGGGGTTTTCCCCAAGTTTACTTTTGTAAAAAACTAATAATAAATAAATACAAAATATAACTGCCTTTGTTACGACCCAACCCAGCGAGGCTATCCTAGTTTGCATAAGGCTGAGTGTTAGAACCCCAATCCCACCTCCAATTGGATAGGGATTGGAGACAACCACTGATAAAGAATATCTAAAAAAATTGAGCCCTTTTCCTTGAGTACATGTATGCACACACACAACCATCTATAGGGAAAAGTGAAGAGGTCAGTAACATATAGAGTATATAAATGAATGTAATAACCTCTTGGAAATAAATCAGAGTAAAACAATATAAATTTAATGTACAATGTTGAAGAATACATTCCCTGTACAAAAGGAATTCCTAACCTGATAACAATAAAAAATGAGTAAAACATTGAGAGAGTTGGCTCAAGATCTCCAAGTCTTACCAAGGTACATGGTAAATGAAACCAAGTTTCCCAGCGTTCCATCAATTATAACACTAATCTTTATATTATCTTCATATGACATGATATGTGTGGAATAATTCCTCTAATTATAGAGTACACACCATGATTTCCGAACAAAGTCACATAACGTGTATGGTTCATACCAAGTGTATGATACTAATCTTCCCCAAAACCCTCAATGCCACAACTAGACTACTAACTGTCATTTGTTCATGGACTCTAAGTTCTGTAGTTATGTTTTTCATAGAATCCCATGGAATCTATAACACATCTCACCAAACTATTTTCTTTTCCTTTTTCCCACAAATATCACTAGGGAGTGCAGATATAGGGGTGTCTTTACCTAATCATTCACTGGTGATCGATTTCCTACCACCCAAACATGTACGGGCTATCCTATAACCTCAAGAACCTCCCATTTAAAATATTTATTTGAAATCCAAAATCCATGAATCATTCACCCTAATCCCATGTCTATCATCTATCCACCCAGAAATCATCATTATGGTCATTGTCTGTGAAACTGTAATATAACTAGGGGCTTGATTTCATTCAAACTCACCTCAGCAATATCAAACCATGAAATCATTGGACAATGATCAAGAATGAAAAGAATAATAAGATATGATCTTACCAACAAGTTAAAATCTCGATTTGAATATGTGATTATATCCAATGATTAATAGAAATGTAGGATTTAATCACGAAATAATGAATATAAATTGGTTTAAGAAATTAAATTTATTGAAAAGGATCATGAGAAATGTTATAAATCAAATATAAATAAATTAGACATAGAAATTAATTAATATCAAATCAAAATGGATGAAACTAAAAAGAATGAGACCTTGCTTGATTAAGGATGACTATTTTGTGAATATCATGTATTCTAGTGATAAAGAAGGCTTGATGCTTCTACTGATTTCATCATGATCCACCACGATTTGATCATCATCATTCTCCAATTATAATATTCCAATGAAGAATGTTTTCCTATTCTTCTCTAATATCCCATTTTTATATAGAAAAACCCAAATATTTTCCATAATAGGGTAATTATATAGATTGAATTAAGTTAGTTTATTCCTTTAAAATAATTAAATAACATATTTGTTTCATTAAACACACACATATGTGGTCACCACCCAAGGAGAATCTGATGCTGAACAACCTATTGACATTACTTTGAAAAACAACACATTCCAAATTCAGCCAAGGTCTTAGATTTTCCATTTGAAACACTATGTAATATATATTTCGTAGTTTCAGAAAAGATTCATTGTCAGATATAATATATTTTATAGTTTTATTACAATATTACCAGGAGTTTTCGAGATCCTTATTTCATTGACAACTCCCAACCTTGCCTAAAAAATACTCAATAAAGAACTACAAAATATTACAGGAAAAATATTCATCACATTCTCCAAACCATCTTTTATTTTCATCGACATAAGAAAAAAACAACATAAAAGAGAGGATACCAAGCTCTCATTGGGGTCTCCCACTAACATGATCTCTCATAAGGGTTCCGTTGTTTTAGGAAACCACATACCCAAGGAAAAAACTTTCTAACCAAGGGTATTATCATGATGTTTCCTAATTTCCACCATGAATTTCAAAAAGGTAACTCCACTGTCAATGACCATATCATTATACTCAACACCATGAAATGATACATACACATACCTCTTCAACTAGAACCCACATAATACATCACTCACCCAGTATAACTATGCTAACAACTTCATGTTGTACATCTCCTCACTAACTGAACAATGTAATGAGAAGAATGACCTAACAGACTCAAAGAGATAGCCTTCTCTCATAAAAAATCATTAAAATGATTGACAAGGGAAGATATCTTAGAACACATGATATCCTCATTGAACTCAAAAGTCCACTGTTGTTATCGCACATTGGACTTTGACTTAACTGGGTAGTCTTTATGTACCCATAGATGAACTGAAATTACACAACAATCACTTGAACCAACTAGAGTCCTACAAGTTTTATACCTTACCTTATTTCACTAGTACAGAGGTGTCCCATAAGGTCTCCCATACATAACCTAAAAGGGTACTACCTCAATAAAAATTTTGTAATAGTAGTGATTTTTAAATTCCAATATTGGTAGCTGATCCTTAGAGATATAGAGTAGATCAAACAAGAATACTCGGATAATGGAAACTAAACATGTACTATCTTTTTTCCTATAAATTTTTAAATGGTAGAAACCATATGATAAACCACAAATTATTCGAAAATGATTATAAAATCCACTCCATAATCTTGATTGGAAGTGAGAATCACAATCTAAAATGATCATTGAGGTAATTTCAGGAATCTGGACCACCTATTATATGCATATGAATCTGAAACTCTCCATTATGATCTTTTATAACAGGGTTATAATGTTGTCTAACATTTTAGGTTAGTATTGGATCACGTAGACAACATAATTGACTCTATCTAAACAAGGAATCCCCATAATGAGATCTATGAAAATAAAATCCAACTTCCACTTATGTCCTGGTATCTTTACCTCTACCTACTGATCAGTGATTTGTCAAGAGGTAACTCAACAACATGCTACAAAATCCTTGGCTACCCAACCCAATGATAATGTATCCTGAAAAAACCTCACCTCTCTTGGATATAATACTAAGATAAACACATCTACTTATATCCACATATATCATCATGAATTGTTTTATAATTCATCCTTGAACATGGATGGCATGCTCACCACCTTAAAAAATCCATTAAGATCATGTCCAGTAGATGTATTATCATGAAAGATCTCACATTCAGTGTCTCTATGATGATCCTCCATAACATGATATAAATTCTATCTGAAAACCCCATAAAATTTAGGTTTGTTTCAATATCCTCTTCATAAAGGTCAAAATGTATATGGGTGACCTTCTCCGTATTCTCTCTCAATAATATTATATGGAAAACATTGATATGAGAATCTTCTTCAACAAATACTTCCTTGGGTGGCCGTTACGCTTACACAACCTTAGTCATGGTTGTGTCCACTTTCTGACCCATGCCCGAGAATAAATATCAAAGGGAATTGTAAATATTTAATCGACAACGGAATTTACAAGAGATCCTATTGGGAAGGTACTATTGGAGAATGTCTAGAACCATAATCAAGTGTATCTCATGCTCCACCATTGATACTGAATACACAATTATTTAATCATTGATGATTATCATGAACCGATCTAATAATGTTTAAGGTTATGATTCATAAGTCACAAAAACCATGTTGGGGAATCATGCATATTGAAATCTATCACCAATAACAAAGATCAACCACGGCCCCTATACTAGGGCATTTTAACTTCATTGTCCTCTCACACACAGGGATAGTGATTACTAGTACTATGTTAAAACACTGAGAGCCACTTCACCCTAAAAAATTTGTTGTATATTTCATCAATTATAGAAGGTGGATAGTCCCTTATGAAATTCATTTAATCCAGGTGATGTCAACCCAAACCCTACAACAAACTCTTATCCACCTACTAGGTTGACAAACCTAAGCTACCTATGTGATAACACAGTCTCTAAGAAGCTCCGATTATGTAGAATCCTATAACAAAAAATCCTACTACCACAAATACATTAGGTTATATGATATGATACTATATATATTTGGTAATACAAACAAAAATTCCATGCATAAATCAATCTCTTGATGGTATTTCAACAAAACAATTTCTTTTGAAGGACATGCCCTTACTCCTCCATTTTAGGACTCAATAAGATAATAAATTTTTCGTCCTATAAGGTTTATGCTAGAAAAATAATAAAGCTGCATGAATCCACATACACATGATCGTATACTACTCTACCAGATATTACATCTCTCCCCATAAGTAAAATATCATTCCAACAATACATGTAAATTGTAACCCTCATTGGTTACAATCATTTGGGCATGGATATTTAGAAACTCACAAGTGTTGAAAACGTTTTTAATGTCACCATTTTTTAATTCGGTTATATATAACTGACATGAAAAACTGTGATATGAGATTTTTTACATCGATTATTTTATAACCGACGTAAAAAATACTGGGAGTAAATTTTTTACATCGGTTATAAAAAAACTGACGTAAAAAATGATGTATCTAATGGCTTTTTGACATCGGTTATAAAATAACCGATGTGAAAAACCAACATGCAGCATTTTCACATCGGTTATTTTATAACTGACGTAAAAAATGAGGTATCTGACCACTTTTTTACTTCGGTTATTTAATAACCGATGTAACAAATGCGGAAGCTGAGGCATTTTTGATGTCAGTTATTTGATAACCGACATAAACACCCAACCCGCAGAAGTTTTTATGTCGATTATATTATAACTGACATTAAAACCCAACACCCGTTAGTTTTTAAGTCGATTATTTTAGAACCGATGTAATAATTGTGGTTTCTGATGTGTTTTTTAGGTCAGTTATAGAATAATTGACGTAAAAAAACACGCAGCTTTTTATACGTTGGTTATAAAATAACTGACATAAAAAATGTGGTATCTGATACATTTATAAAGTTGGTTATTATAATAACCGACATTATAAATGTAATCAAATAGTTTATAACGTCGGTTATTAAATAAACGATGTTATAAAACATTTAAAAAATTTATCACGCCCCGTGGATTCTCTTTTCTGATTTTTTGATCGACAGACCTGCGAAGCGCCTCTCTCGTGCAGAAAACCAAGAATCGATGCTTCAATCTTATTTCATTAAATTCATTTTTCCATCATCTTTTATCATCTTTAACTTCCTCATATCTATCATCTCAACTCGCAAAACTCAGGTTAGCCTCCCACAACTTTATTTCGTTCATTTTTTTCCTGGATAGTCTATATTTACATATTGTGATTTTTTTGTTTAAACTAGATAAAAATCTTCGATTTCGAACCCTCTTACTTCATTTTTCCATCATCATCTTATTTATTATCACTAGATATATTATATCAACTCGTAATATTCAATTAAGCCTCACTTACTTCTATCTCGTTTGTTTTTGTTTCCTAGATTCCCTAAATTTTTGGTAATATTTGTTATCATTGACAACTAATGATCTCATTCCCCTATATTACTTCAATTTATATCTGAACCATTGTGACACACCCATTCCATGTACCAGTGTGATTTATTTCATAAGTATATATGGTTTTTCTTGGTGGAATGTTTTTTTTGCTCCTTAGTTGTTTCAATTTTGGGTAAAAATTTTTGTTCTTCCATGAACTATTTACGTCTCTTATTCTTGTGGACTATTATAAGTATTCGTATGCTATTAAAATCCGATTTATTATACAATAGATCATTTTAGTCTAGTAGGAGATACAGTTCATGGTTCTCATTTTGAATAATGGCATGATATCAAAACTAGTAGCTTGAGGATAAAATCCCTAGATATGCGAAAAACTAGTAGCTTGAGGTTAAAATTCCATGGTTCTGGGGGGGGGGGCTTTCCAGAGGGTTGGGGGCTGTCCAGGGGGTTGGGGGATGTCCAGAGGGTGGGGGGCTATCTAGGGTGTCCATGGAGGTGGGGGGGGGGCAGTCCAAGGGTGTGTGTGGGGGGGGGGGGCTGTCCAAGGGGTGGGTGGGTGGGGTGGGTGTTGTCGAAGGGGGTGGGGGCCTGTCCAGAGGGTTTGGGGGTTGTATTGGGGCGTGGGGGTTTTCTAGAGGGTTTGGGGTCTCCAGGGGGTGTCCAAGGGGGTAGGGGTGGTGTGGTGTCAAGGAGGGGTGGGGTGTCCAAGGGGGTGGGGTGCTGTCTAGAGGGGTGGGGGCTGTCCAGGGGGTGGGGGCTGTCTAGAGGGGTGGGGGCTGTCCAAGGGGGTAGTGGTGTCCAGGGGATGTCCAGAGGGTTCTTCGGGTAGTACAGTGGGTTGGGGGGTGTCCATGGAAGTTGGGGGGGGGGGCAGTCCAGGTGTGGGGGTGTGTGTGTGTGTGGGGGGGGGGGGGTCCAAGGGTGTGTGGGGGGGGGGGGGGTGTCGAAGTGGGTGGGGTTGTCCAAGGGGTTGGGGTTGGTCCAGAGGGTTTGGGGGGTTGTCTGGGGGTGGGGGCTGTCCAGAGGGTTGGGGGTGTCCAGGGGGGTGCCCAAGGGGTGTCTAAAGTGGTAGGGGGTGGGGTGGTGTCCAGGAGGGGTGGGGTATCCTATAGGGTGGGGTGGGGGTGCTGTCTAGAGTGGTGGGGACAGTCCAGGGGGTGGGGGCTGTCCACAGGTGTGGGGGATAGTCCAAGGGGGTGGTGGTGTCCAGGAGGTGTCTAAGGGGGTGGGGGTGGTGTCCAGAGGGTTCAGGGGGATTTTTAGAGGGCTGGGGGTGTCTACGGTGTCTATAGTGGTTGTTGGCGGGGGGGGGGGGGGGGTGGGGGGGTGTCCAGAGGGTTGGGGGTGTCCAGGGGGTTTTCCAAGTTGGTAAGAGGTGGGTGGTGGTGTCCAGGAGGGGTGGGGGTGTCCAGGAGGGATGTGGGGTGTCCACGGGGGGGGGGGGGATTTCTAGGGGTGGGGGTTGTATCCTGAGGGGTGGTGGTTGTCCAAGGGTGTGGTGGTGTCCAGGGGGTGTCCAAGGGGGTTGGGGGTGGTGTCCAGGGGGTGGGAGGGTTTTCCAAGGGGGTGGTGTTGTCCAGGGGGTGTCCAAGGGGTTGGGAGGTGGTTTCCAGGGGTGGGGGCTGTCCAAGGTGGTGGTGGTGTCAAGGGGGTTTCCAATTGTGTGGGGGATATGTGTCAGTTGGGATTGACTATTTCATCGTGGTTTGTGAGATTATGAGATGATGATTGTATTATATAATGGATATTAGTGTCGCAATATGATTCTATTTGGTCATATATATTTTGACCAGTCATCGACTATGAGAAAATTATGTGTTATGGGGGAGACCATGTCATGGTTTTCAAATATGCGTATTTATCCTGACCCCATTGTGCCGTGATGATTGGCTTTACATTGTGATTTTCTCCATCAGAGTTTTTATTTTAAATTTAATTTGATTCTCATGTTTACTCCATTTTCTCCAATTTTTTATCAACCATTAGAGGCCCCATGGTTTTCTTTGAATCCATGGAATTTAAAACTGTTATATCTAACTATATTATCTATTTAAAAAAATATTAAAGCATATTTTTTTAAATACGCATAGATTTGTTTTACGTTTCAATATTGTTTTACATTCAAATTATGATTTTTTTTCATATAAACATATATTTGTCTTATCATAAAAAGATGTATAATTTTGATATTTGTTATAGGTAATAATGAGTCGAAGTTGGATTATGGCACATCAAATGAGAAATGAATATGAGGAAGGTGTTGATGCATTAGTGTAATTTGCTAAACGAAATGTTCCAAGTAGTGACATTTTTCTCTATCCGTGCCTAAAATGTTTGAATATGAATAATTTGATAAGTAGAGAGATAAAAGATCATCTGATTTATCATGGTTTGAATCTGATTTAAAGCCCTTGGATTTGGCATGGTGAAACTAGACAGAATGTCACTGTTGATGATGATTTTCAAGATGGTGACTCTGATTGAATTGAAGAAACGATTCACGATATTGCCGCAGAACAAATTGAGATAGAATCAATAGTTGTGCGTCAATATGGAGATGTTGAAAAACCATTAAATCCTGGTTTTAATGATTTTATGGTTTTTCCAGTGGTGTTAATATTGATTATCCCGAAGGAGAAACATTGATGGAGTGACATAAGTTTTACATAGCTGCTACAATTGATGAAAGACATTCTTCCAAAAGATAATGATCTTCCAGATTCACAATATAAGGACAAGAAAATATTATTCCCGATGGGATTGGGATATAAGAAAATAATTTCATGTCTGAATGACTATATGATATATAGGAAGGAATATGAATTTATGTCAGAGTGTCCTAAATGTGGGACATCATGGTATAAGGTGAAAGAAAAATCACAAGATGATGTAGAGATTAAAAAGATCCCTTCATTGGTATTTTGGAATCTTCCCTTAATTCATCATTTCAAAAATTTATTTTATTATTCACATGATGCAAAAAGGTTAATATGGAATGCTGATGAGTGGTTATGTGATGGAAAAATATGTCATCCAACTGATTGTCCAAAATGGAAGAAAATTGATGTGTAGTATCGCACATTTGGAAAATAAATTAGAAATATCAGACAAGGGTTGTGCATAGATAGAATAATCCATACTGGACCCTCAGTAGCACACATAGTTCATGGCCTGTTTTATTTGTAATTTAAATCCTCTCTCTTAAAGTTTGTATGAAGAGAAAATATATCATGTTGAGTATAATGATCTCAGGTCCGAAGTAACCTGACAATGATATTGAAGTTTTCTTTTCGCATGTTGATTTGTGATTTGAAACTTTTATGGGAGGATGGTATTACGGTGTATGATTCTTATAAAATGGAATATTTTCAACTACATGCAGTGCTTTTGTTCACTATAAATTACTTCCCAGCATATGGAAATTTGTCTGGATACAGTGTTAAAGCGCATAAATCATGTCCAATTTGTGAAAAACAGATGTCATATTGTCAATTGCATCGTGGGAGGAAAACAGTGTACATGGTCATCGAATGTTTTGGCATATGGATCAATCTTATAGAAGAATAAAAATGGCACTCAATGGAAAACAATAATTTGATATTTCTCCAAAACCATTAACTCATGATCTTTATTTTGAGAGGGTGAAAAACCTTGATATGACATTGGGAAAGACATAGAAATCTGGTAATGATGGACATATTTGGAAGAAAAGGTAAATATTTTTTGAGCTACCATATTTAAGATATCATGATGTTAAACATAATATTGATGTCATGCATATGGAGAAGAATATCTGTGATAGTTTTATTGGAACATCTTTAGATATTAAAGGGAAGACAAAAAATGGATTGAATGCAAGATTAGACTTACTACCAATGGGAATACGTTTGGAGTTACCTCCCACTCCTAATAAAAGATGAACATTTCTTCACCCGTCTTGTCATACATTATCGAAGATGGAGAAAATTACCTTTTTTAGTGTCTTCATGATATCAAAGTGCCTCAATGTTATTATTCAAATTTTAAAAAAAATTCTCATTGAAGGCCATGAAGTTGTTTGGTATGAAATCTCATGATTGTCATGCCATGATGCAACAACTTTTACCAGTTTCATTGTGTGGAATATTTCCCATCCGTGTCAGAATTACTATAATAATTTTGTGTTATTATTTAAATTCAATTTGTAATAAGGTGATTTATGTTAATGGTTTGAACATTTTTGTAAAAGGACGCAATTTTTATACTTTGTCAGTTGGAAATGTATATTCCTCCAAATTTTTTTGATATAATGGTGAATTTAATGTTTTATCTGGATTGATAAATAATGCTTTGTGGACCTGTATATCTTCATTGGATGTATCCTTTTTGAATGGTATATGAAAATATTGAAGGTGTATTTTAAGAATCCATATCGACCTGAAGCCTCCATTACTAAAAATTATATTTCTATGGTGGCTGTAGAGTTTTATACGAGCTACTTGGCTGCGTTACAACACATATGTTTGCCTCAGTCTCTCCATGAATGAGTTAATAATGAGGGAAAAGGGATTAGTGGCTTAAAATTCAAATCTTTGTCAGCTGAATAGATGAAGAAGTTAGAATTATACATCTTGAATAACATAGCTAATGCTCAACTGTATATCACATTGCATATAAATGAGTTGAAACAATGTCATCCAAAGAAGAATGAAATGTGGATTTTGAATGAGCTCAACAAAACATTTTTTTCATGGTTTAAAATGAACTTTCTTGGTAGATCAGATGTATCAAAGACATTAAAATGGAGAGTGGGTGGTCCATGTTTAAATGTGATAACATGGTACGGTTAAGACATTAATGGCTATACATTTCATACGAAAGCTCAGGAAAACAAAAGTGCAGTTCAGAATAGTGGTGTATTGGTGTTTGCAGAAGCAATGCATTTTTCGAGTGCTAAGGACAAAAACCCAATTTCTACATCAAGGGCATATTATGGAGTTATTAAAGACATATGGGAGGTGGATTACTTTAAAATTAAAGTTTTTAATTTTAACTGTAAATGGTTTATCGGTAACAACAGTGTCAGACATGATAAATTTGGAATGACAGTTGTTATTCTGAATAGATTGGAAGACCCATCTGATTCTTTTATAATGGAATCACATGAAAAACAAATTTTCTATATAGTAGATCAATCAAAAATGCATAGGGTTGCTGTTTTACAAGGGAAAAACAATATTTTGTAGAGGATGAACTTGATGAAAATGCTGATTTATGTGAGATCCTTACTTCCATGGAAAGATTAACAGAACATAATGACGAGCATGTTGAAGACATGGTTTTTTCCATAAGGAATGATCACGATGAAGGAATTTGGGAATACATTCCATTTGTAAATTCCTAATATTATAGTTCACATTTGTTTATTTCTTTTTATATTTATTATATTCATAAAATGGTAGATATTGTATGTTTTTTATTTTTTAAAACGTGTATGAAAACAAAATAAGTATAAGTTTTTGTTTTTTTTATTTTTGTTTAGTTTACTTTATCATGTTTACCATTACATTAATTATATATCTATTGTTTCTGAATATTGGAAATTAGTCTACCATGTTTACCATGTTTACCAAGTTTACCATGTTTTAATTTTGTTCAGTTTACTTTATCATGTTTACAATTACTTAAATTATATATCTATTAATTTTTTTCTATGAAAATTACTTTACCATTTTTTCCAGGTTTACCATGTTTACCATGTTTACCATCTTGGCTATCTTTACCATCTTTACCATTGTTTAACATGCTTACCATATTATCCTTGTTTACTATTACGTAACTTAGTACAATTTTCTATTTTCTGATTACAGTAGTATTGAAATATTTGAATTTGTATACTTTTGAACTAATTTTTGTTTTTTTGATTTGAAGGATAATGACGGATCAATCAGTTGATCAACCACATGATTCCGGAGATGAGAATATTGGTCATTCCTCTAGGGAGGAACATTCACATGCCTCTCTTGATGTTACCCAATCTTCCTCATGTGCTCCAATTACAACCAAGAGTTCAAGAGTTGGTAAACATGGGTGCACACGTTTACAAAAATTATTAGATGCCCGTACGCAGGATCAGAGGAAACTTGTTGAGTTTGATGAGGATGATATTCCTAGAGGTCCAATTGAAAAATATTTTAAGAATCTTGTATGCACTCAGGGTAAGAGAAAATTAAGCATTTTTTATGATGACTGGAGAAGTGTGGATAAATAGATAATCTCTAGGTTGTGGGAGATGATTTTGGTAAATCTTTTTCTATTGTTTGCCTATTCATTAAATGATTCTAGTGTATATAATATGTTTAACCTCTTCTTTATCAGATAAAATTTGATATTCCTCACACTGGAGGAGTCAGGAAGAAATGCTTATCGATGGATACCAGTAGATGGAGGGATTTCAAATAAACCCTTAGATATGATTTCATTTTTGTTCAAAAGAGTCATGACAATCCATGTTGTATATATCCTTTCATTGAAAAAAAACACATGGAGGCAGTTTGTTGAATGTAGAATAAAAGAATCATTTTTGGTAAGGGAAATGTAAACTATTATATGTATTCTTATATAAATGATCTTATTACTATTTTGTTAATGATTTCTTATTCATAATTTATAGAAAACATGGAAATATCATCAGGATATCCAATCTAAAAATGTATACCCTCATAGTTTATCTCGGAGAGGGTATACATTATTGGAAGAACAAATGATTGCAGAAAAATTACAAAAACTAATAGCTGATTCTTCTTGTTCTGGAGTGGTGGCCCCTCCATCCCCTCCATCGAGACATGAAAAATGGGAGAGAGCTCGGATGGGCAAAAAAGGGCAATATCTTTCAAACGATTCGAGAATCGTAAGGTAGAGGACTGTAAGATATCTATTTTATTTATTTTAGTTAACTATTTTCTTCATATAATTTCAATCATTAAAGAAATGTTAAATTAATTAATATAGGATTTTCTTGAGGAGCAGAGCTTAAAGGGGGTATTTACAGCTTCTAGGATGTAAGATATTTTATCTGTAGCATGAGGAAAGCTCGACCATCCTGGTCATGTACGAGGATATATGACAGGTGTATCGGTAAGAAAAGTTCTTCCACATTCCCCAAATACTTATGTTGAGGGTGTTTATAAAAAAAATAGAATCCTTGGAAGCTGAAGTTCATAATATTAACGCAATGATGGAGGAAAATATTAGAGTGTCGGTACAGTCTATGTTTTTAGACATGCAAATAAAATTTCAGACTGCAACTCCCACTCCTCCAAATCCCCTTCAAGACCCCATTATTTATCCTCGACCTCTACTAGTAGTTCCCACGCCCCCAACTCATCCCACGGACCCCATTTTTTATCCTACTCCTCCACCGTAGCTTCTTACTTATTGCGAGTTGTATGTTGATGATCCAAAACATCATATAGTTGCATATGGATCGGTATATTGTATAGAAGATACAGTTCATCATCAAAAATTAGAGGTTTAGAATCAAAGGTTCACTTTAAAGGATATTATAGATAGATCAACTCGAGTACCATTACCTACTAGATGAGGTGACGACAGTTGGACATAATATCGACCATTTTTTTATTTGGCCATCAAGAGTTATTCGACTCATTACCATACAGGTATTTATGTTATATATTCTATTTTTATTATTAAAGTTGTTTTATCATTTGAATACTAATATATTTTTCTATTTATTTTTACAAGAATACTTTAATGGTAATGAAATACTTTATAGACAAAAACAAAGACAAATGGCTATGAAATCAGATACAGAATCATGTGATTTTGATAGATTGTCAAGATATTCAAATTGTTTGGCAGATCATTATGAGTATCGAATGGAAGCTCATGTTTGTGGACGTGCAATAAATGTGTGGATTATGAAATCTGATATCATGGAGCTTGTTACTGGAGATAAGTTGGGCATCAACGTGATTCATATTTTTTCCATGTGAGTATTAAAAACTTTTCCATGTGTTATATTTATTAAAAATGTATTCTTATGTTTGTTTTGTATTAGGAATCTTTATATCATTTGTGAGAAGAATGAGTGGATAGATGTATATGGGTTCGTGGACCCGCATTTGATTTACCCTGAAGCATGTGCATTAAATGAGGAACAAATAATGGTTTATATTGCTGAAAGACTTGAATTGAATATATTCACACAGTGTTAGATGATGCCTTTTTGTGAGAGGTATGAAACACATCTCTCTCAAAGAGTTTATTATCTTTTAACATAAGAATACACTAACCTTAATTTTTTTTATCCGTTTTCATTGGATGTTAGGGGTTTTTTGACCAAGGGAGAAGCCACTTTATTGGATATGCTCTATCCATGGTGATGTGTGGGAAAGTTTTATGAAAATGTTAGAAAAGTAAGTTTCAATTTATCAATAGTTTTCTATATTATAATGAATTTTAAATTTATCCCATTCATATTATTTTCTAACATGGGATGGGTCTACTTTCGAAAAAATACAATGAAAAGGACTGTGAAGATCAAATATGTAAATGTAAAGGCAAATAACCATTTATAATATGTACTATTTGATTTATTACATACAAATAATATATTGAATTTAAACTAATTCAAATAGAATTTTCATGAACAACATGGCCTCATCGAATGCGGATATTATATGTTAAGATTTAGGTATGAAATAATAACAACTGGAATTGTTGTAAACTTTGACATGGTAAGATTTCATTTTAAACTCTTCCATAATATTTCATTTGATTTATTCATTTTAAACGTCAACTACTATCTGTTGGTTGGAGTGAAAACTCAAGAGGGGGGTGAATTGAGTTACAATTAAAATTTTTGTTTAAAAAACTTTGTCTTAAACACCCCAAATAAAAACACATAATTAAACTATAGTGAATTTATATCAAAGTAAGGGTTCTGTTGGGTTCTCAAGGGATTGATTATTTCACAGTCAATCAAACAGAAAGGTTGATTAACTTTTGAAACCAACTTACTGATTTACAACTAATATAAACACTTACGAATTTAATTATCAAAGTGACTTTAAAAACAATTTTGGTTTTCAATTAATTAGCAGCGGAATAAAAAATAAAATTGAAAATAAATAGGCACAACAGTTTTAATCAAGAGGTTCAGTCTCAAGCTGAGACTTAGTCCTCTCAAAAATATTTTATAAAAAGTTCATCCACACCCTGGATCGGGGATAACAACAGCAACCAGCTGTCCAGGTCCGAGACCTCTACCACAGTTATTCGGGGGAACACACACAACAACAACCAGCTGTCCAGGTCACACGATCTCTACCACTATCCCAGTGGGAAAACAAAAGAGTAAAGAGTTTGATGAGGATTTATAGATCTTCCAGATAAAGCACAAGAGACAGTGTGGGTGTTAAATACAACAGAACACACACTGCACAAAAAGTAAAAGATAAATCCTAGAGCAAATATAATGAGTTTAGAAATGGATCTTGTGATTGTCATGAAGCTATGGACTCCTTTAGTTTGATCAGAAATAGATCTTGAGTCCTCTTCTGGTTCTTGCCTAGAAAACAGAGTGTCGTCTGCTTCCTTGACTTTCAGGTTCAGAGATAGAGAAAAAGTAGTCGATGAAGCTCTTGTTTTATGTTCTCGTTCTCATCTCTTCACTGGTAAGCATTGATGAAAGAGTTCCTCGTGTAAGTTCAGTCATCTCTTTGCATTCACACTCAGTTGTTCTTTCAGCACACCTCATGGTCTGTATGTCTCTATGTATTTGTCTATCTCCCCTTATTTGTAGTAGCACATCCTTCCTTTATTTAAAGCATGTGCTCCGGCAAAAGATGATTTACTTTTTTTAGGTATGAGGTACGGTTCCCTGACATCCAACAACACACATTAAATTAATGTCATTGTATTAAAATATACCTCATATAATCGTTGGTTAGATTAAACAAAGATAAATAAATTAAAGAAGTGTCGGGTTCTGTCTCTGGAACAGTAGCTCTTGATATCGGTAGACTTGTGTCACAGTAGGTGTATGTAGGTCTGAGTATCGGTAGAAATTTGTAACGGTAGACTTGTTTGTCAGTAGACTTGATGTATCGGTACCGGTGGACTTGTAACAGTAGCGGTGGCTCTGCCTTTACCAATAGTGTTAAATCTCTATCGATAGTTGGGGATCTACCTTGTAACGATAGCGGTAGCTCTCTATCAGTAGACTTTGCATAATGGTGGACTTCAGCATATCGGTAGCTGTATCGGTAGCTGTATCGGTAGCTCTCTTATAGAGGTAGCTCCAACGTATCAGTAGACTTAACTGTATCGGTCACTATGAGCTGTAACAGTTGGTAGCTTGTAATGGTAGCTATTTTTTCTGATGGTAGCTACTATCTAACGGTTGCTCTACTCTGTATCGGTAGCTAGTTTGTAACGGTAGCTGAAAACTGTTTGTGCATTCACTTGGCAGAATGAGTTAAGTCATAGTAAACATATATCTGATAATTCAAAAAACATAATTTAAGCATAATGAAATTTACAACATATATTAAAGTATTTTGTAATTTATTAAGCATAATAAAGATATAAAGAAAGTATGGTTGGGATTATCAAAACACAATAAAGCCAATTAATTCCAGAGGGTTCAACAGTCTCCCCATTTTTGATAATCACAAATTATGCCAAAATAAAGTAATATAAGAGGAAAAATATATCAAAGTATGATATCAATAATATAGTATCAGAGGAAAAATCTCAGCAATTGATATCAAGAAAATAAAATAGTATCAGAGGAAAAATATGAAAATAGGAATATATCAAGAAATAATGTAGTATCAGAGGAAAAAAAACAAGATTCTTTAGTTGAAACGATTCGAATATTCCTCCCCTATCAATTTAACTACAAGATCTCCTCCAAAGTAGTGAATTTCTACCGCTTTTTCCCCTTAAGTGAACAACATTCTCTCTCTCTCTCTCTAGGTACATGTTTCCAACAATTTCTCCCCCTTTGTGATTAACAAAAAAGAAGGGTATCAGAGAAAAGAAAATATACAGAGTAAAATATACAGTGAAGAGAGGAATGAAGTATTTTATTGATAAGAAAAAGATACATTGGGAAAATCAAAAAAGTAAAAAAAACACAATGAATCCCATCAAAAATGGAGCTAGAAACACTCAATCATCCTCTTGAATAGATGTCTTTGCCTTGGGATGAGAAGAGGGTTCAGAGGTAGAGTTAGTAGGTTTGGGAATTCCTGAAAGAACCACTGGTGGATCAGCAACTGATATAGTACCAGATCTGTAATCTGTCTCTCTCTGAGAGATCAAAGGTGTCAAGCTCCTGATGGCTTGAACTGGAGTCAGTTGAGGAGTACTCCCAGAGGCAGATGGTGGAAGGGCAGGTGGTAAAATAACTGGTTGAGCATCCACATGTAGGAAAGGCAGCAAGAGATTCCTGAAATCCATGATGATGCTGTCACCTCTATCCATAACAGATACAAAATCATCTCTGTTCTCAATAAACTTATCTAAAGCAGGAGTAAGCTCCCTGAGCTTACTTACTTATTCCCTGAAGGCTTGGGTAACTAGAGGTAACTTCATATTCTCCATCAAAATCTTGGAATGGTTTGTCATTTGGTGCTTGGTATAAAACATTTCAAAATAACCATCCACCTTATTTTTGATTGCCTCTTGAGAAGCAGTAGCTTCCCGCATGTGATCATGAACAAAACTACAAACTTCCCTAGTGGTAGCAGGAATCTGAGTATCTGATGCACCACTGGGACTGGCCTTAGCTAATTCTTCCTGAATAATAGTGCGGATCTGGTCAAGGTTCACACTAGAACTAGTTGAGGGAAGATGTTTCATTGAGAAGGCCATTGTTTCCTTGAAAGAATGAGTCAGACTACTAACTACCTTCTAAAAAAGATTATCCTGACTATTCAAATGTTCTTTAACTAACTTCTTAAAGGCCTCAAAAACTTCCACAAACTGTTTGAACACTTCTTTGATATATCAAATGTCAGTGTGCACTTTGGTTTGAGAACTGTTCAAAGCTGTCAATGAAGCAATTGATTGTCTAAGAGCAACTACAGCTCCTGTCCAACTCTCAATCTGAGTGTGCCACACCTTAAGTTCATCCACCATTTCTTTCACTGGACTGGACACACTACATAAAATGGATAACTCAAGGTATTTCTCCATGCTTTTCATCTCTTCAACCATACTTTTCTTCATATCTGCCACTGAATCTCTTATTTCTTCTTTCAATTCAACTTTTAAAGACTCAAGGTCCTCCTTGGTTGCCAAATTTTTAGCCACAGTGGGTAAGGTAACTGATTCCTTTTGGGGTTGGTCTTCCTCATCATAATCTCCATAAGAAAGTCAAAGAATAATATATCCAGGATCTGATTTCCAACCTTCAATGTCATATAATACTGATACTGAGCCAAGATTCTCCCCTCACTTGGAACATTCTCATAATGTATCTCTTCCAACTGTTCCTCCTGAGGTAATTCTACAATTTCATCTACAATTGCAGAAGATTCAATAGACATTTGTTCTGAGTCATTAATGACTCTCTCATCAACAAGTGTTGTTGCTATGTCTTCCTGATCAGGAGCTATCCTGGATGTACTGACTATTAGAGGACTTAAACTGAACTCTTTTTCAACATTTTCTTCATCATCTGCTTCACCATCAGCCTCATTTTCTTCATGATCAGATTCGGTTGTCTCATCCTCCTCAGATGTGTCCTTGATAACATACTGGCATTCTTCTTCTCCTTCTTCTGTAGTCTCTGTATCATTGTCCTTCAAGATAGTTTCTCTCTTTGGTAGTTCTTTTGGACGGTTATCTTCTCCATAAGAAATAACTTGATGCACAGGACTAGGTGGTAAGTCTGGGTCTCCTCCTTCTTCAACTAAAGTCTTTTCCTCCTCAGCTTCATCATCACTGTAGACTGGTTCTAGATCATCTGGTCCAAGACCAGGATCTCTCACATACTTTGGTCTAGACGGATGATCCACATGAGTGAACTTGTCATAAAGTTTTCCATCATCATTCACCCATGATTTCTGCCAAGGATTCTAGCTGACCTTCATGTATTTACAGATAGCTCTTGTAATACAAAATTTTTCCTTAACCACTACCATCTCATCCTAAGGTCCTGCTATCTCCTTCACTTTTAGCATCACAGAAATTAGCTTTGAGAAAAACAAGGCATTTGATTTTGACTTTGGTCTAGTCATCTCTTACACTTGAACCATAATCAATATACATAGATTGATTCTCACACTGTGCTTCAACAAATGTAACACATATATGTCTTTGAATCTCAAAGTGAAAAAGTCTCCTCCTCTCAGACTAATAACATGATGAATAAATTTAAACAACAGCTTATCTTCTCCTTCCATCTCTGCAGCAATCACCTTTCTAGGGGTCCCATTCCCTGTGAGTTCCAGCAAAGCATCTTCATATTGAAACACATAACTGGTCGAAGGTACAGACTTGGAATAATAAGTAAAATCGCCCTCACGAGGAACTCTCAGGTTCTCAGCCCATTCTCCTGAAGTAAACGATGCTTCCTGACCATTCACATATGAAACCATTTTTCTTTCCTCCTTAGTCTTTTCAAAATGCAAAAAGTCATAAAATTGTTTTACCAATCCAGGGTAGTATGGTCTATTATTATTCGCAAAACATTCTACCTATCCTTGTTCTTGTAAAAACTTATTAACTAACGACTTGCTTTCCATCAGCCATTTTGCGCACAACTCTTTCTCAACAACTATCTCACGCTTCGATAGGTGCGGTTTTACTGGTCTTATCTGATCTATACTTCCACTGCCACTTCCACTGGTATCATTACTAGATACTTTTTGTCTCTTCACTACTGGTGCTTCACTTCCATCAGTCATCTGAGGTCTCCTGACGCGGGCCATTACGGATTTGAGGCTAGGGTTCTGAAGGTTGAGAGGTTTAGGTTTAGGAGAGTTCGAGCAGACAGGTTTGCAGAGAGATTGAGTGATTTTAGTTTAAGTTTTAATATCATTTAGGATTCATAAATCACATAAATCATTACTAAAATAAACAACGGTTCGATGACTTGGATTTACAGAATAATACAACGCACAAATGTACCGGTAAAGTCTTCTAACGGTAAGGTCTCCCTAACGGTGAGATCTCCCTAATGGTGAGGGCTCCCTAACAACGAGGTCTCCCAAACTGTGAGGTCTCCCTAATGGTGAGGTCTCCCTAACGGTGAGGATTCTATAACGGTAAGGATTTTATAACGGTGAGGATTCTATAATGGTTTAAGGGTAAGTTATCATTCCTAATTCATGTCTGATGAAACTTAATCTTTCTGAACTTAAAGGCTTAGTGAAAATATCAGCTAATTGAATTTCAGTGCCTATAAACTCAAGTGTTATATCACCTCTTTGATAATGATCTCTTAAAAAGTGGTGTCTAACATCAATGTGTTTATTTTTAGAGTGAGACATAGGATTCTTAGAGATGTTGATCGCACTAGTGTTGTCACAGTTAATTGAAACATGTTTAAAGTCAAATCCATCATCCAATAGTGTGTGTTTCATCCACAGAATCTATGCACAGCAGCTACGAGCAGCTATGTATTCTGCTTCAGCAGTAGATAATGCAACTGAGTTCTGTTTCATAGTACACCATGATACTAGGGATTTTTTAAGTGACATGTTCCAGATGTGCTCTTCCTATCTAAATTACAGCCAGAAAAATCAGCATCTGAATAACTTGTTAAGTCAAATGATTGTCCTTTGGGATAAAACAAGCCTAAATTTGTAGTATACTTAAGATATTTAAAAATTCTTTTAACAGTAAGAAAGTGTGATTCTTTAGGATTAGCTTGAAATCTTTCACACATACATACACTGAACATATATCTGGTCGACTAGTAGTAAGATAAAGTAAACTCCCAATCATACCTCTGTAATTAGTTTGATCAACTGGTTTCCCAGATTCATCAATATCCAATTTACAGGTGGTACTCATAGGTATATCACATTATTTAATACTATACAAACCAAAACATTTTAATAAATGTTTAGTATATTTAATTTGATTTAAAATAATTCCATCTTTATTTTGAAAAATTTGAAATCCAAGAAAATAGTTAAGCTCTCCCATTAAGGTCATTTCATTCTCATTTTGCATAACATCTGAAAAATCAGTACATAAAGAATTTTTAGAAGATCCAAAAATAATATCATCAACATAGATTTGTACTATAAATACATCTTTTGAAATCCATTTTATAAAAATAGTGGGATCAACAATTCCTTTTGAAAATCCTTTTGAAATAAGAATGTTTGAAAGTATTTTATACCAAGATCTTGGAGCTTGTTTTAAACCATATAAAGCTTTAGAATGTTTGAAAACATGATTTTGAAAATGTGGATTTGAAAAACTAGATGGTTGTTCTATAAAAACATCTTCAACAATAAAACCATTTAGAAAAGAACTTTTCAAATCCATTTGATATAACTTGAAATTCAGATGTGATGCATAGGCAAGTAAAATTCTAATAGACTCTATTCTTTCTACAGGTGAAATGGTTTCCTCATATTCAATTCCTTCTTCATGATTGTAACCTTTTGCAACTAGCCTTGCTTTGTTTCTAATGATGTTTCCAGATTCATCAACATTGTTTCTAAACACCCATTTTGTGCCTATGGTTATAGTGTCCTTAGGTCTTTCTACTAATTTACAGACTCTGTTTCTTTCAAATTGATTTAGTTCTTCTTGCATAGCCATTACCCAAAATTCATCATTGATAGCATCATTGATATTTTTAGGTTCTAACTGTGAAAGAAAAGCTTGATGTTCAACCGGATTTCTTAGAGAATCTCTAGTCTCTATTCCTCTTTCTAAATTACCTACAACAAAATCTAATGGATGGATATTTAGAATCCCAGTTGGTCTTGGAAAGGTATGACTCAAGATTTCAGGTTCATCAATTGGTTGGGGTTCAACAGGAGTAGGTTCTGGGAAATTTCCAGAACTGGACGTTTAAACTATAGGTCCACTGTCTTTATCATTAAGGTTCAAAACAGATTGATCATCATCAAGATTTTCAAGAGAGGTTATAGGTTCATGTGGATCAATTTCATCAAATTTGATGAGAACATATTCTTCCACACATTGGTTCTCTTACTAAAAACTCTATAGGCTTTACTAGAAATAGAGTAACCTAGGAAAATTCCTTCATCACTCTTGGATGAAAATTTGTCGAGATTGTCTATAGTATTATGAATAAAGACTTTGTATCCAAAATCTTTGAAGTAGTTAAACTTAGGTTTCCTATGGTTCCACAACTCATAAGGGGTCCTCTTAAGAACAGGTCTGATCAAGACCCAATTAATAACATAACAAGCTGTATTTAGAGCTTCATCCCAAAAATAAACAGGTAGGTCATACCTATTAAGCGTAGTCCTAGCAATTTCTTGTAGGGTTCTATTCCTCCTTTATACTACACCATTTTGCTGGGGTGTCCTAGGGGAAGAGAAATTGTGACTATAGCCAATGTGAGAGAAGTAAGATTCAAATTCACGATTCTCAAATTCACGGCCATGATCACTTCTCAGGGTCTTAATCTTAATTCCACTAAGGTTCTCTACAGACTTTGTATTTTAACAAAGTAAGAACAAGCTTCAATTTTGTGAGCTAGAAAATTTACCCAAGTATATCTAGAAAAGTCATCTACAATAACATAGACATAATGCTTCCCATTTAAACTAGAAACTCTAGAAGGACCAAATAAATCCATGTGAACCAACTCGAGAGGTTGAGAAGTTGACACTTCTTTCTTTGATTTAAAAGAAATTTTATGTTGATTTACCTTTTGACAGGGTTTACAAACTTTGTCTGCTGGAAATTTGAGGTTGGGTAGGTCTCTATCTAAGTTCTTCCTAGCAAGTTTTCTAAGTGAATGCACATTGCAGTGTCCTAATCTTATGTGCCAAAGCCAATACTCTTTTTGAAAAGCATTTAAACAAGTAATATTTTACTTAGCTAAAGAATTTAAATCAACAGTATAAACATTTTCATCTCTCAAAGCAGCGAACACTAAAAAAATTTTAGAATTAAAAACATGGCAAGAATCATTTTAAAATTTAACATAAAACCCATCATCACAAAACTGAGAAATTCTTAACAGATTATATTTAAGTTCATCAACAAATAAAACTTTAGAAATCAATACTGAGTTAGTGTTACCAATCTATCCTAAGCCAATTATTTTTCCTTTTGAGTTATCACCAAAAGTGACAAAACCTCCATCAACTCTGACTAAGCTTTTAAAGCATGAGAAGTATCCTGACATATGTCTTGAACATCAACTGTCCAAATACCAGGTCTTTTTATAGGAGCTCTTTAAGCAGGTTCCCTACAAAACAGATTTAAATAGGAAATGATTTTGGTACCCAGATCTTCTTGGGTCCAGACATGTTAGCCAATAACACTTTAGGTATCCATATTTGTCGAATAGGTCTCATAAAATTTCTAGAATCAATATATTTTGAAAGGTAAACCTTATTAGATCCATAAATATGAATATAACTACTTGAAGAATATGAAGTTCCAGAGATAGCTACATTTTGTCCAGATTTAGGAAAGAATCTAGTTTTAGTAATTTTCTTTTGTCCAGGTTGGTATCCTATACCAGTAGTGTATCTAGGTGCTATTTTCTTACCTAACATTTGAGTAAGAGTATATTTACCGTTGGTAAATTTCTCTAAGTCTTTCTTGAGTTGTTCATTATATAATTTCAGTTCAGTATTCTCTTTAAGCAACTGAGCATTCTTATCCATTTCAATATCAAGATCAGATTTATGATTAACAGTTAAAGAATACTATTTCTTTAAACCATTGTATTTTTCTTTCAGCTCATTACAGGTTTCTTCAAACATATCACAATATTCAAACAGTTCAGATTTTGACATGTTATCAGAGTCAGTATCATCTCCAGAATAATATGAATTATAAGCATGAGTTTCTGAAGTTACCTCATAAGTGTTTGTCATAAAACACATGTTCTCCTTGTTTCTGTGTTCAGTTTCAGAAACATCAGATTCACTAGAACTTTCCTCAGAAGCACTCCAAGTATCCTTCATGGCTTTCTTATACTTGTTATCCTTGTATTCATACTTCTTCTTGTATTTCAGCTTTGGACTGTCTGCTTTTATGCGTCCTTTCCTTTTTCACTCATAACAAACAACTTCATTTGATTTATCAGGCTTTTTCCAATCCTTTTTCCAATGTCATTTGTTGTCATACTTACCTTTGTAGTTTGACTTTCTGAAAAAATTCTTCTTCCTATAAAATTTCTTAAACCTTCTAGCAATGTGAGCCATCTCAGCATCACTGTCAGAATCACTCTCACTGTCTTCACAGCTTGAACTTTCATTTATAATGTGAAGCTTTTCCTTATCCTTGTTCATTGAAGTTGTAGTTTTGAAATCAACAGACTTCCTTCTAGGTTCATCTTCTTCTTCTTTGTGCACCTTGAGTTCTTATTCATACATCATCTGTTTTCCAATTAGTTCTTTAAATGGAAGTTCTCCAATGTCACACGATTCTCTAATGGAGACAGAGGTTCCTCTCCATCTTTCAGGTAGACATCTCAAAATTCTCATGATTTGTTCCTTTGCTGGAACATACTTTCCCAGAGAAGTCATTGTGTTGAAAATTTCGTTGAACCTGAGATACATGTCAGAAATGGGTTCATCAGGCTTCATCTTCAAATTATCATACTTAATAGTATAGGTATTCAATCTCATCTCCTTAAAATCAGTTGTTCCTTCATGAGAAACAGCTAAGGTATCCCAAATTTCATATGCAGTTTTACAAGTAGATATTCTATTAAATTCATCATCTCCTAAAGCGTAGTACAAATAATTCATAGCTTTACAATTATTATTTTAGGCTATCTTAGTAGCTTCATTCCATGTAGATCTAACAGTTTTAGGAATTTTATATTCTAACTCTATAGTAGTCTAAATATCAAAACCCATTCTCTCTAAATGAATTTTCATCTTGATTTTCCACTGAGCATAGTTGGTGCCATTGAAAAAGGGTGGTCTATTGGTAGCAACACCTTCAACTCTATTGTCCATGATAACTAAATTAAAGCAAAGATTTTAAAGAGATAAAAATTTAGAAATAAAAGAAATTTTAAGAACTTTAAAATACAACTAAAATCACAGTTAAAAAACAGAGTACTTTAGAAAATATTTTAACTCCCTCTGATACCAAATGTTGGTCGGAGTGGACAATCAATAGGGTGGTGAATTGAGTTCCAATTAAAATTTCTGTTTGAAAAACTGTGTCTTAAAAACCCCAAATCAAAACACAGAATTAAAGTTTAGTGAATTTATATCAAAGTAAGGGTTCTGTTGGGTTCTCAAGGGATTGATTATTTCCCAGTTAATCAAACAGAAAGGTTGATTAACTTTTGAAACTAACTTACTGGTATACAACTAATATAAACACTTGAGAATTTAATTATCAAAGTGACTTTAAAAATAGTTTTGGTTTTAAAGTAATTAGCAGTGGAATAAAAAATAATTTTGAAAATAAATAAGCACAACAGTTTTAATCAAGAGGTTCAGTCTCAAGCGGAGACTTAGTCCTCTCAAAATCTTTTATAAAAAGATGATCCACACCCTGGATCGGGGATAACACCAGCAACCAGCTGGCCAGGTCCAAGACCTCTACCATAGTTATTCATGGGAAAAAACAGAACAGCAACAAGTTGTTCAGGTCACATGACCTCTACCACTATCCCAGCGGGAAAACAAAAGAGTAAAGAGTTCGATGAGGATTTACAGATCCTCTAGATAAATCACAGGAGACAGTGTGTGTGTTAAATAAAATGGAACACACACTGCTCAAAAAGTAAAAGATAAATCATAGAGCAAATATGATGAGTTTATAAATGGCTCTTGTGATTGTCATGCAGCCCTGGACTCCTTTAGTTTGATCAGAAACCGCACTTGAGTCCTCTTTTGGTTCTTGTCTGGAAAACCGAGTGTCGTCTGCTTCCTTTACTTTCAGGTTCAGAGATAGAGAAAAAGTAGTCAATGAAGTTCTTGTGTTATGTTCTCGTTCTCAGCTCTTCACTGGTAAGCATTGATGAAAGAGTTCCTCGTGTAAGTTCAGTCTTCTCTTTGCATTCACACTTGGCTGTTCATTCATCACACCTCGTGGTCTGTATGCCTCTATGTATTCGTCTATCTCCCCTTCTTTGTAGTAGCACATCCTTCTTTTATTTAAAGCATGTGCTCCGGCAAAAGAAGATTTACTATTTTCAGGTATGAGGTACGGTTCCCTGACATCCAACAGCCCACATTAAATAAATGTCAGTGTATTAAAATATACCTGATATGACCATTGGTTAGATTAAACAAAGATAAAGAAATTAAAGCAGTGTCAGGTTCTATCTCTGGAACGGTAGCTCTTGATATCGGTAGACTTGTGTTACAGTAGGTTTCTGTAGGTCTGAGTATCGGTAGACATTTGTAACGGTAGACTTGTCTATCGGTAGACTTGATGTATCGGTAGTGGTGGACTTGTAATAGTAGCAGTGGCTCTGCCATTACCAGTAGTGGTAACTCTCTATCAGTAGTTGTGGCTCTGCCTTGTAACGGTAGCGGTAGCTCTCTATCGGTAGACTTTGCTTAACGGTGGACTTCAGCATATCCATAGCTGTATCGGTACCTGTATCAGTATCTCTCTTATATCAGTAGATCCAACATATTAGTATACTTAACTATATCAGTCGCTGTGAGCTGTAACAGTTGGTAGCTTGTAACGGTAGCTATATGATCTGACGATAGCTACTGTCTAATGGTTGCACTACTCTATATCGGTAGCTAGTTTGTAATGGTAGCTGAAATCTTTTTGAGCATTCACTTAGCAGAATGAGTTAAGTCATAGCAAACATATATATGATAATTCAAAAGACTTAATTTAAGCATAATGAAAGTAACAACATATATTAAAGTATATTTGGAATGTATTAAGCATAATAAAGATATAAAGAATGTATGGTTGGGATTATCAAAACACAATAAAGACACTTAATTCCAGAGGGTTCGACACTATCCTTTTAATTTATATCTATTTGATGAACGTCAACCATACAGTGTTGAAGACGTCAAACACTTACAAGTGGAATGGTCAAATTATTTTATAGGTTTGATTTATTTTTAGTTGTTTTTATTTTATAATGTAATTTTGAATACTGTCATTGTAATTGTGTATTTGGTAGTCGTTTTGGATGGTTTTAGTTTTTTTATGTTGACATTGTATGTTTCGAATGTTATATATTTGAATGTTTAATTTTTCTCTACTTTTTGTTTTGGTCTACTTTTGATGGTTTCTCTTGCATGGATTCTTGTCTGGGGGGAGGGTTTCCAAGGGTGGGGGGTGTTTGATGGGGTTGTTGTATCCAAAGGGTGGGAGGGTAGTCCGGTGGGGTGGGGGGTATCCTGGGTGTCCCTGAGATTGGGGGGGGGGGTAGTCCAGGGGTGGGAGCATTTCTAGGATGGTGGAACGACTGTCTAGGGGAGTGGGGGGTTTTCTAGGGGGTGTACAGGGGTATGGGGGGGATGTCTAGTGGGGGGGGGGGCAGTCTAGGGGGTGGAAGAGGAGGTGCCACCATCCCTCGTGGGGCTGAACGATGCTGGAAAGTACTCATCACTCCCACATGTGAAACATTTTGAGATCTCAAGCTTCACATGTGGGAGTGATGAGTACCTTCTAGCGGCATGCCCCCTGAGGGATGGTGGCGCCTCCTCTCCCAACACCAGCTATCCAGGGGTTGTCCAAGGGGTGGGGGCATCCAGGGGTGTCTAGGGGGTGGTGGAGAAGTCCAGGGTTGTGGGGGGGGGGGGGGGGGTGTCCAGGAGGGTGGGGTGTGGGGGCGTCCAGGGGTGTTGGAGGTTGTCTAGGGGGTGGGGGCAGTACATGGGTGTGGGGGGGGGGGGGGGGGGGCTGGGGGTGGGGGGGCGGGGGGGTTGTCCAGTGGGGTGAGGGGGTTTTGGTCTATTTTGGTAACTTTTTGGTTCATTTTAGGGGTGTTGGAGGGCTGTCCAGGGGGTGGGGGGAATAGGAGGGTGGGGGATGTCCAGGTGGTGTTGGTGTTGTCCAGGGGTGTGGGGGTGGGGGGGGGGGTAGTCTAGGGGTGTGGGGGTGTGGTGGGGGCTATCCAGTGGGGTGAGGGTGTTCTGGTCTATTTTTGGTAACTTTTTGGTCTGTTTTAGGGGTGTGGGAGGGCTGTACAAGGGTGTGGGGGTGTTGTCCAGGGGGTGGGGGTTATACAGGAGGGTGGGGGATGTCGAGGGGTGGTGGTGATGTCCAGGGGTGTGGGGGGTGTCCAAGGGTGTGGTGGGGGTAGTCCAGTGGGGTGAGGGGGTTGTGCTCTGTTTTTGGTAACCTTTTCATCCTGTTTCATGGGTGTGGGAGGGTTGTCCTAGGGTGTGGGAGTGTTGTCCATGGGGTGGTGGTCTACATGAGGGTTGGGGGGGGGGGGTTGTCCAGGGGTGTGGGGAACTATCCAGGGGGTGGTGGGGATGTCCAGGGGTGTTTGGGGTAGTCCAGGGGGTCGGGGCAGTACAGGTGTGTGGGGGGGGGGGTATCCAGGGGTGTGGTGGGGGATGTCCAGTAGGGTGAGGGGGGTTGTCCAGGGGTATGGTGGGGGCTGTCTAGTGGGATATGGGGGGCTGTCTAGGGGGTGGTGGGGGTTGTACAGTGGGTTAAGTTTAAAATGTTTACAATGTAAATTCTTAATTTAACTTTGGTTCTTGTTTTTTTCTACTTCTGTTTTGTCTGGTATGAATTCTTGGTTTGGTTTCTTGTTGTTTCTATGGAGATCAGAGGAATGCTTTCTATTTTTTTAAAATTGGTTTTTCTAGTCAGTTATTTAATAACTAACATTATAGAAACCTAGGAAATGGTTTATCAAGTCACTAATTATATAACCGATGTGATAAACCATTTTCCATGGGTGTATCACATTGTTTATTTAATAACCGATGTGAAAAACACCCCTCGTGGTGGTTTATAATGTCACTTATTTAATAACAGACAAGAAAACTAATTTTCTAGGTGTTTATCATGCCGGTTATTTTATAACTGACGTGATGAACACCCACCCCCACTGGTTATCACATTGGTTATTTAATAACTGACGTGATAAACCATCCCCCCCCAGTTTATAACATTTTTTATTAAATAACTGACATGATAAACACCCCCACTAGTTTATCACATCGGTTATTACATAATCAATGTGATAAACCCTCCCCCAGGTTTTTAACATCTGTTATTTAATAACCGACGTTATAAAATCCTGGGAAATGGTTTATCACATTGGTTATTTAATAACTGGCGTGATAAATGCTATGATGTTATTTTTTTTATGTCGTTTTTTAAATAACCTACGTAAAAAACAATATTTATAACATCGTTTTTATTAACATTGGCTAAAAACCGATGTGAAAATTAAAAAATAACCGATGTAAATGACGTTTTTTGTACTAGTGACTAGTATATACTGAGTAAAACAATGTATGTACCCACTATTAGTTGTTAAAATATTCCATGTACGAATATCTCTCCTCAATGACTTGTTTCACACTGTTTGTAATAGTGTTTAATCACCAATCTTATCTATAGATACTTCTTATTATAGGGGTTGAGCTAAAAGTCTCCATTGGTATTACTAGGATTTGAGAAGAGTATACATACATGAAAAGTGTCATGTGAACCCATACCAATACTACTACTATTGTAAATAAGGAATATGTCATACCTTGATCACACCCAGAGGCTCAGGATCACAAGACCCAACTACTCGAATCCATATTTCCACATTCCCACTTGACCTCATTAACCAATCCCCACTCAAACACCATAGCCCATCGGAATGTCCTCTAACACACAATTCAAATAAACATAACCACCAAAACTAAAAAATCTAAATTTTATTAAAGATTTACTTTCTAAATAAAATTTTTTATGATATAAAAAAACACATCTTATTTGTGGATGTGTGTCTCTTCCTTGTGTTCCTGAAGCCACATCCTAAATTGAAAACAGATGGATCTATCTATGACCAGTGTCAACCTGGATAGTTCTCACAGTGATGACCACCTTTGAGAGGGGTCTTATCCCCGAAGAACCATAACACAATTGGTTCATTCAGGTATTTCATTTCCCAAGAATGGGGGTTGGTCATCCAAAAAACCATAGTTATCTGTATAAATGCCACTCATGTTATGCACACAACAAAGGTGTGTCATTTATCTTAACCACCAGATCCAACTACTTCTCCATGAATAATAATAGTTTCCAGTGTGAAAATATGGCCTATTGGGGTTTTCACAAGACAAAAAATCTCTAACACCACATTGAACTAATAATTCTCTACTCGAGAGTCCATCTTTCCAGGAATACTTGATAGTCCCTCTCACTGGAGCTCTTGTACTATTCTATAAATTCATGCACCATCATCATGTCATTCTAGATCCATACAAAAACCAACATATGGAATATAATCATCCTATATCTAGATAATATGGTCCACATGCTACCCAATAGGTGGTAAAACTTCTCAGTACTCACATGGTGAAAAAACAAAATGTATGTGTCCTTGAACTGAGGCCTCATCAAGAGAATAGTCATCATCATAAAACTAATTTTTAATCCAATAAAGATTCCATTATGGTGGTATATTGAAGGTTATGAAGATTTACCTTGTTCCAAGATCATATATAGGGATCTAACTCAAGAAGGATTACAAGAGGACCCAATATTATATGATTCATGTACTAATGGTTCATTGAAACTAATATCTTTAGTTGTCTAGTAAACAAGTAAGTTGTCCGAGTCTCGATGAATAGATTTTCGGGCCTCTTCTCCATCACTGGAATCCCTATCATTAATGACACACTTGATACATTCCTACACCATATCTGGAAGTTCAATATAAAACCTCACAATGAGTTCCATTCCAACACTAACCTTAGAATGAACATCTCTGATGGACCAACCAACTTGGGCCCACCTAGATTGTTAAATGCTGAGTCAGACAACCCTAAACCAACTTCCAATAGGCTAGATGCTAGTGAAATGATCCAATAAGGAATAACTATCAAAATGGATGATTTTTCATTGAGAACCTATACACTTGCACACAACCATCTCCTAAAAAAGGTGTAGTGTAATAATAAAAGATTATACCATCTGGACTATGAACATATCTAATATTACATATTGGGTATAAATCATAGTATGAAAATATAAAGAAAAAAAATTAAGGGAAAAAATACAAACCTAACAAAATATAAAGTCCCAACCAAAAAATAGCTGAAGAGATATTAAAACAGTGACAAATCATGGATCCATATCACCATGTATGATCACCATACATGGTCAATTCACCCAGGAATCCATAAGCTCCACTAAATCTACCACCGATCTGTTTTTCATGTACATAATACATGAAACATATTGGAAACTCCCATTCATGGGTGAATATTTACGTACCTAGTTGGAAGACCCAAAACCCAAAAATGAAGAAATAGGGAGATACACCATTAGTCATCTAAACCACAAATCATTATTAATCAGAACATTATAAAAGACCATAAAAACCAAGATATGATCAACATGAATCTAAAATGGGAGATAGAGGGAATACCCATCTCTACATTCAATATAAGTATGGCGAGTCTACTTGTATCTCATAGGGTCCATCTCCAATGCCCAACATCACACCTATCTGTGTAAGAAACCATGTGGAGGACCCACACCTTTCTAGTGCACTCCATAGTCGAGGGGGACATGGATTAATGGATTTTTCATGAAACTAGAGAAGATAGAAAGAATATGGATCTCTCATTCAATGGAATTCCCCTTTTTTGGAGCACTATCTCTAGTCCTTTCAAACATTATAAACACAAAATAAGTGTAGTGTATGTATTGAACCATAATATTATATATACAATATACCCTCTTACAATTATGTTATATAGTATAAAGTAAATACATAACAAATAGAAACAAATAAAATAATTATTCTTATATGTGAAGAAAAAAATAAGTTGAATTTATAGAAATTATGGAACTACTACCAATTGAATAGTTAACTAACCAATTGAATAATAACACGGCCATTAATAATAGTATTCTAGAAAATATAATAATAACATAAAAAATCAAATTATAAAAAAATTGGTATTTATTAAATTAATATATGATATAGTTTTATCATAGTATAAGTAAAATTTTATTTTTAAAATTATAAATCAAGAGTTGATGTTTTTGTAAAACCTAAATGTTTATTTACCATTTTATAATAAATATAATAATTAAATATAATTTTTTTTATAAAATCAAATCATAAATTTATTTTTTTATTATAATTATTAGATTATTTTTTGGAATAGTATTTAATTTTTCATGTGTCACAAAATCTTTTATAATATTCAAATAAATATTTTCTGAATAAATGATGATTCTAATATAAAATTAAATTTATCATATCAATTTTTTTTTCCAGAAATGGATCCCATCTATTTAATCTTCTTGGAAAAAAATGGTTAGGATGAATTTTTGGTATTTTTCTAAAATAGTTGAATTCTTCATGAATAGTGAAATAAGGTAATTTACATTAGTTAATATTTTAATAACAACACATGAATTATTGAGTAATAGATTATGTATAAAGAATTATCTAGAACTATCCTTCCCTATTAACTATATTTAGTCATCTGTATCAACACTATTAATAACCTTGATCAAAAATAACAAAATAATGAATAAATTAATAAAAAACAATACAACCATCCCCTATAAATACCACCTGTCACCATGTATTCTCTTCACACCTCCAAAGGCATATATCTTGTATTAATTGAACCTATTTCACCTCCAAAGACTCTTACCCATATCCATGATCTACTTTTCTCATGAATTGACCAAACCCAATTGCCATAACGAAGTTCTCAAGCAGAAGATATTAAAGTTGTAAAATCCTCAATCCTTATATTTTAATTTCATTTCATTTAATATTTTCATCCCACATCCCCCATAGAATGTGTAATCATTACTTTGGTATCATATATATATATATTATAATGTTATATTTTTAATGTAATATCAATCATTAAACCTCTTATTCTCTCCCTTTATTCTAAATAATTAAAACATCTTCTGTGTTGTGTCAAGTCATCACCATCATGGTTGATGAGTTTCCATGTACCATTACCTCTTTAAAGTATGGTCATAAAACCATTATTATGGTTAAAAAAATATTAGTATGAATTATATAACTTTTTTAATGTTTTTTAATTAATATATACCCATAATATTTAATAAAACAGAATTATTTCTTGATAGATTGAAAAAACATTCAAAGTAAACTAAAAATTTCTCATTAACATTTTATCTAATGAATAATCCTCATATAAAAAATGATTTATAATACCATTTAATTTAATGGAATTTAATTAATAGTAAATAAATTCAATTTCAGAGAATTGTTTTTAATTATGTTAACTTATGTAATTGAATTTATGTGAAAAAATCATGAAAACAGGAAAATGAACACTACCAGAATGATGAAATTCAATCCTATAGTTCATAAAAATGGACATAAATGAACATATTAAAATTATAAAAAATGAAATAAATTTTTCATAGGTTCTTAATTAAGTAATTAATTAATCTATTTTTATTATACAATATATTAAGTACATGTGAAAAACATATTAAGATATAGGGTGGGGGAATTCACAAACCAAAATACCATTCATTGGGTTATTCCACTTTCATGTAAAATTTCAGATTATAAATTATTTTAATTCTACTTCAATGTATTTTTATTCTCATTCCCTTTCCATTTTGAAGATTAAAATTTTTCTAAACTAATTTTATGAAAAATAGAATGATTTTACTAAAGAAATCTTCTTTCCAAAAAACACATATAGAATCATCTTCAGTTATTTCTTCTTTTCTCAATGATGATTATTATTATACCAATTAATTCATTCTCTATTTTTCATTTTGTAACACCAAGTTTATTCATGAAATCATGATAGATTAATTCATTATGAAACCCTTCTTTTACATGGGTCAACTCATGAATTTTATTGATATGCATTCTATGTGGCATGGAAGATTATGTAAATAATATGATGTGACAGGTTTTTCTAGAATTATATATCCCTATAATGCTTTGGGTAATGAGATGTATCTCATTAGATAATTTTCATTATGCATAAATATGATTCTTTCTTTTTTTAACAAATATGAATTTTGGGTTAGTCACATATGTGGTTTTCAAACATGATTCTAGATTTTTTCATAACTATGTGTGGTTTTTGAACACCAAGACACGATGTTTCATTTTTATAGATTTCTTCATTTCATAGCATTTTCAAAATATTCCACTCATGATTATGATGATGATCCTATGCATAAATTTTTCTAATGATGATTATTCTCACCAATGTTTTATTTACTCATGTCTCTTTTTATCCTCATATTGGGGTTTTATATCTCCCGTTTATTTTATTTATATAATTTGGTGACTAAATATCATAAGCAAGAATGTGATATTTGAAGTATAAAGGTGAAGACTATATATTGTTTTTATTTTTTATTACTCTTTAATGATGAACGGTCTTAATTATCCCAAGACACCAGACCCTTGGATATTGGATTGTAATGGTTTTATATTTATTTTATTTAAATTATGTATAAGTAAGGTAAAAAAAAGGTATGTTCAATATAGTTTATATCAGAGCATGTATTAGTTCATTTTTAAATTAGGATTATAGAAATTTAGTAAAAACACATAAGATAAGACTAAGAATATGTAAATATCCATAATGATATATTTAAAAAGATAATAACATAGGCATGCAAAAAGATAATACTTTAGTGTAAATTGCATAAAAGGATAAAGTATTCATGCTTTGTTGACTTTGTTTTTGTTCCAACATTTTATAATTTATACTATGTTGGGAATTAGGAGAATCTAGGTCTTCAAAAAATGTTAGGTACGTTGAAAATATTTCTTAAAGTACATACTTAATTCCATGAGGTGTAGTTCACAAGATCAGGGTGATTATTTCAAACTGTATTAGGCTAAGAATAATAACATGAACTAGGTGGGATATTCACCATCAACTTAGGGGAAGAAACTAGATATTTAATAGTTTATATGAAAATGACCACCAAAATTTCTTTTATCATCTAATCTATTTATTATAAAATAATTAGTTAACTCAATGGATGAAATCTTATTTGTTCTCCTCTATTCTAAGAAGGATAATGAGACTCTATTTATATAAATTTACATGGCGAGGATAATAAATTTTTGACATTGATTAATTAAACCAAGAAAAAAGATGAAATACAAGAAATGGGGAATGATGAATTTAGGAAAATATTTCATAACAAGTGTTTCCCTCAATCTATTTGGAAAAATATGAACAGGGAATTCATTATGCCAGAGAAAAAGGTTAGTGACTCTATCCCAACATATAATGAAAACAAAAAAAGGATTTCAAGGAAAGAGAAATGTTTTTTTATAAAACATGATTGAAAAGTAGATATATTCTCTAGTTGTTAAAATCACACATTAAAAAGGTTCTTATTATCTAAAACATTGAAAGTTATAAAGAAGTTGTTCGATGTAATATCAATGTATAGATAGAGTTTAAATAATTATCTCATGGATTTTGGAATATGAAATTAAAAATGGAGTTTCAGGATGGAGGACCTAATGACAACGGTGGAAGAAAAACTCAAACACCCTCATGTTAAAGATTGTTAGAAGAAAAATCATGGGAATTTACATAATGGGATGGGGGAATACTTTATGTGTGGGATAAAAGGGCACAAATATCATGAATTATAGAGAAAAATGAATAATCTATCCAAAATATGGGGGAATGGAGAGAGCCACACATTTTTAAATGTTTTAATATACGAAGAATATGATCAATTAAAGAAAATGAAATAAACCTAAACTCTTTGAGGGTAATCAATGTTAGTAGCTACGAAATACAAACGAGAAATTGAATGCTTATTTAATCACTACTGCTGAAGTAGATTAAGAAAACAATGTTCAAAAAGGTACATATCCTATTCACTCAATAATGGAAAAGTATTCTTTAATTTTGGTTCTACTAGTTCTGTTATATCCTCTATATCGTCTAGAACAATTGAATTGTTATCTTGATTCCTTGATGTAGATATATCTAAATAAAAACCCAGTGGTCTGATAATTGAAATTCAATTATTGTTGTCTTCTATTGTTGGTGAATGTGGGAGGATTCTTCCTGATAATCTCTTAATACATCCCATGAAATAATTTGATGATACACCGGGCATGGATTGTATCTCATTATAAATAGAACACAACAACTATTTCGAAAGGTAAATATATTTTCATAATCTAAAAAATCCCAGGATAATCTACAAATGAAAGAAAGACCATGAATGTACTTTTGAAAGTCCATTAATCGTGTGGGTGTTGGTGATAATTGGAGAAGAATACATCACTAAAATTATTGAATAAAAAGAAGGTATCAACCTGGAAGAATTTCCCATTTTTAAGAAAAACAATGATGTATTTTCCTAAAGAGTTACCCAAAGATCCCCTAGATATTGAGATATAAGTCTCAATATAACTCATACATGGAGCCACTCTTATATCAAAATGACTCTACAGGAAGGTCCATATTGAACTGGAGGAGTTAATGAATAAACATCAAGAGAATATGGACAATGGGTTCATAATCCCTAGTGAATCACGTTGGGGTGTTCCTAAGTTATTTTTAATGATGGATAGATCAATGTGGAAATGTATTCATTATTAGAATCTAAATAAGATCACTATAAAGAAAAAGTTTCATATTCCAAGGATTGATGAAATTTTCAATCAAATATAAGGTGCTCTGTAATTCTCAATGGTGGATATTCATTCTAGATATCATCAACTAAAGGTGAATAAGGAAGATATTTAGAAAAATAATTTTTATACAAGGTTTGGGAGTTATGATTTCATAGTGATTCCCTTGACTTACTAATTCCTCTTCTATATTCATAGAATTGAATAATATTGTACTTATATAATACACTGAAATATTTGTGGCCGTGTTTATCAATAATATTATCATCTACCCCGGGAGAAAGGAGGATCATAAAGAATATATAAGGATTATATAGGTGAAATTAAGGAATGATAAATTTTATTCCATGTTTAGTAAGTGTGTATTTTAGAAGAAACAAGTCATGTTTTTAGAGAACATGATCACAAGTGAGTGTATATCTGTGGACCCATACAAGACAAAGGTAATTGAAAATTGTCCCAGACCACATAGTGTCCCAGAAATCCATATTTTTCTTAGATTATAATGGTACTACTAATAGTTTATGTAAATTTTTTCTTATAGGTTTAATCCCTCAAATAATGTAACATATAAAGTGGTAATGTATTTATTAATGGAATAATGTGAGGAAAGATTCATGTAACTCAAGAAGAGGCTAATAATTGCACCAGAACTGACAGTACCAACAATTAAAGAAGTTTTTGTGATATTAAGTAATTATTAAAAGAAATGATTTTGTTTTCTTACTCCTATATATTGATAATTTTATAGTAAAAACCTAACAATTGTTGATGAACCCTGAGAAGAACTACAAATTAATGATCTACAGTTAGGATTTGTGAATTTTTCCTTGGAATCCTAGCGGCACTATATCAATATTGGGAAGTGTGACATATAAAATTATCAAAAGTGTCTAAATTATATTTTCACACAGAGGGAGATAAACATTAATCAATGGATATGGTTAGATATAATAAAGAATAATGATTTCACTATTTAATACCATCTACGATAGGTGAATAAGGTAACTGATTACTCATCACAGAAACAATCTTGCTACACTTTCAATTATGTGAACTGAGAAAGACCCTATTTCATCGATATACAAAGTGTGGATTTGGAAATAATAATGTTGGGGAATACATCCATTCATTCATAGATGATTTCCCAACCACCTATCCAAGATCAGATAAAAAGGAAAAAAGGAATATTCTAGAGCTTCATAAGAAGGTGAAAGCATTAATAGAAGGGAATCGACATGATTTCCTTATTAATGTGGATCGTGTTAGCATATTTTTTACTAGGATTTGGGTTCCTTTTTTACCAGATATAAATAAGGAGATACTAGATAATTCACATAGATAATAATTCTTTATCCATCCAAAATGTACCAAGATGCATCACGATCAAAGATAATTCTTCTGGTGGGACAGTATGAAGATGAAGATTGCAGATTATATCTCACGGTGTTTGGTATATCAGAATGTTAAAGTGGGGTGATAGAATTACAAAGGTCTAATGAAACCATTTCACATAACCATGTTGCAATGGGAGAACATCACAATAGAAATTTTCACTGGTCTCCTAAAAGCACCCAAAGGGAAGAATGTTATATGGGTTGTGTTGGACAACTCACCAAGTCTACCCACTTTATTTCTATTTAAGAATATTTATATATTGGAAAAAAATCATTGATATATTTGAGAAAAGTGATTAGGATGCATGCGGTTAACATTATTATTATCTCTTATTATAATGAAAGTTTCACAGGTAAATTAAGAAGAAGTATATGAAATGCTTTTGGTAATTAAATACATTTTATCACAACCTAACCGGCAAAAAAATGGCCAATCTAAAATGACAATTTAGATTCTTGAAGAAATGCTAAGTGCATGATCAATGGAATTATAAGGAGGATGTCATCAATATCTCCCATATAATTATTTCTCATATAAAAATAGTTCCACTCATGTATTTCAATGGCTCCAAATGAATCTCAATATGGGAAGTGATATTGAGCTCAATCTTGTTGGGATGATGTTGGTGAATGAAAGATAATTGATCCTTATTTTGTTCAATAGATGAAACAGAAGGGATAGACCATCCAACCACATATCAAAGCATATCAGAGTAAAAAAAGAGATATACTAATAACCATCAAAGGGACTTGGAGTATTATATTGGAGAAAAACGTTTCTTTATATATCACCGTGGAAGACAATCATGTTGTTTGTAATGAAATGGAAGCTTATCCAATGGTATATTATCCCTTTTGAAATCCTTAATCACACTGCAGAAGTGGATTATTAGGTTGAGAATCCATAATACATGGAATAATTTCATGATGTTCTCTATGTATCTCTCTTGAGAAAGTAAATACCTGACCTTTCACATGTACTAAATTCAGAGGTATGATAACATTAGAATAACCCCTCATATAATGAGCATCTGGTGAAGATCCTGGACAGTAGAGAAAAGGTTTAAGGAATCTTGATGAATTACCTTGTCAATGAGTTTTGGAGGAACCATACATATAAAGTGGTAACATGGGAAGTATAGGAATAAATGAAGGAGAAATACTCAAACTTTTTTCACTATAGTATGTAAAAATGAAATTTCGATGGAAAAATTTCAAAATGGGGGAAGATTGTGACGACACATTATATTCTCTATGAAATTTATCATTTTATAATTATGTTATATATTATAAAACATATATATAACATAGATAACCAAAAAATACTATTCATATAAGTGATGAATGAAATAAATGGTATTATTGAAATCAAGGAACCTATACAGATGTAATAGTAACCTGACCCTTAAAATAGTAACATGACACGTAGGAAGAGTAATCTTTCCAATAGAATAAAAACATCACCTATTAGATTATACATAAAATTTAGGTATCTTATAAACTAAGATATGATATAATTCTTCAATATTATAAATAAATAAATTTCTTAAAAATGATAAATTAAATATATTTTTTTTTGGAATAAAAAGTGTTTATTTAAAATTTTATAATTAATATAAAAAATAAAAATGAAAATTAGTTTCAAAAAATATATTTTTAAATTAGAATTTTCATTTTTTATAAATATATGTTAATTTTATTAAACCATAATTAGTTATTAAAAGTGTCAGAAAATCTGTTATAATATTAAAATTTGATTTTTTTCAATAAATATTAATTTGAATTAAAAATTTAGATTATCACATTTATAAAATTATTTACATAAAATGGAGTTTACTTTTTAATGGAATGCATTGAAAAAAATTGGGTAAATATTTGTTATTATTTTGAAAATTATTGAATTTTTGGTGAAGATTGGAATACTATAATTAAATATATTTATCATTTTATGCCAAATGCTTAAATAATTGCGTCAGAGATGATGAAAACACCCTTTCCCCCAAATATCATTACCTATTAATATATTTATTCATATGAATCAACAATATTATTATTCCTAAGCTAAAATGACAATCTAATGACTAATATACAAAAAAGCCCATCTCCTTCCCTATGAATACAACCCACACCACCTATTCTTATACCACTTGAAAAGACTTGTGTCATTAATAAAATATACCCAATTAATGTAAAAATATTATTATCCACAAAAGGGCTTATGATCTCAATTAAATACCAAACCCAAATTCCATAGGGAGGTTTTTATAGAGAAGATATTCAATAGGTAACATCCTCCTTCATTTTCTTTTAATTTATTTAATTTTCTTATTCTCTCCTCAGATACCCTATAAAAATAGGCATGAAAACTCTATTATCATATATATATACACTATAATTTCGTTTTTTTTACAAAATATCTATTAGAAAACCTATTCTCTTCACCTTTTATTCTAAAAAATGAAAACATCATCTATGATGTGTCGATGCACAACCTTCATGAATGATGAGATTTAATTTTCCTTTAATTCCTTCAAGGATGATCATAAAACCATTATTATAGTTAAAAAATTTATGATAATGAATTATATAACTTTTTAATAACTGAGAATTTATTTTAAAACATATAATTTAATAAAAAAAATATTTCATGATGAAACGAAAAATAACCAAAATAATCTCATTTTTTTCATTCATTATTTATCTAATAAATCCTAATAATAAGAGAAAAAAACTGATATATAAGACCATTTAACAATCTTAATTTTCTTAATAACATATAATTTCAATTATGTATAATCATTCTCATTTGAAGTGAATTTTCATACTTTTATAATAGTGAATCTATCCTAAAAACCATAAAAATTAATATTCCTAGAATGATAAAATTAATCTCTATAACAGATAAAAGATGGACGTAAATTAACATAATAAAATTATAATAAATCATATACATGATGAATATGTTCTATGTTATGTAATTAATGAATAAAAAATTATTTAGATGATATTAAGTACAAGTGTAGAACACATTTAGACATAAGGTAAGCGAACTGTCAAACCAAACTCTATTTCATTATGTTATTCATCTTTCATGAAAAATTTAAGCGTGTACATTATTTTATTGATCCATACATAAAATTTCTTTTTACTATCCATTGTATTTTGTGAATATACATATTTCATATCTTATTTAAGATCAAATATAAGTAATTTATAGAAGATCCCTTTTTTTTTTCCAAAAACACACATCAAATCCTATTGAGTTATTCATTCTTCCATAAAAAATGAAGATTTTTATATAAATATATATTATTTTTGCATTTATATCTGAGAACAACACGTATATTCATGAAATCATGATTTATGAAATCTTTGTGAAACTTATTCTATTACATGGGATACTTCATGACATTGATTGACATACGTTCTATATGAAATTCAAGAATATGTAATTGTTATGCTGTGAGAAGTGGGCCAAGAATTATGTAGTTTTTTAAAGGTTGGGGCCGAAGCCTCATTTTTATTATTAATTCAAAGCAAAGACCTCTTTTAACTGGGTAGAGGGAAACCGATTACATAGCCCGAAGGCCCAGTGGGCTTGTAGCCCATTACAAAGACCGTAGTCCCAAATTTTTTGGACCAATTCACATTCTGTGAATAGTAACCTACCTGCTATAGTACCCGCACAGTACCACCACAGCTACAGTGCCCTGCCGCCGCTACAGTACCCACTGATGAACAGTGATGCCGCTGCTACAGTACTACTACAGTACTACTACAATACCTAGGTAATGTCATGTATATCATTATATAATGTGTATTATTCATGGAAATTATTCAATCATTGTTCACAAATAAAATGTTATGATTATTCACATATGTTATGTGTGAACGTGATGCTTGCTTTGTTCATAACAATGTGGGGTATGTGACCACTTGTTCATGATGTTTCATTTTTTTAATTTCCCCATTTCATTCCTATATCTAATGTTTACTCTCATTATTATAATTATAATCCTATGATTACAATATAATGATGATTATTATGATCACCCATGTTTTACTTATTCATATCCTTATTCATCCTCTTACTGGGTTTTAGATCACCCTATTATTTGATGTATATCCTTAGGTGACTACATGTGCTATGGATAATGTGAGATTATAATGATAAATAAGATGATTTGAAATAATTTATTATGTTTTCTAATTATTGTATTATGCACAGTCATAATTTTTCTCAAATACCAAACCATTGAATCCTAGATTGTAATGTTTTTTTTGTGATTTATCTTAAAATGATGTATAAGTCTTGTAAGCAAATTAGGGTCACCATAGTTTGTATTGGATCACTATTTAGTTAATTTCGGAACTGGTATTATCAAACATTATTGAAACACCTTAGGATAAGAATAAATATATGTATATATATAATAAGAATTTTTTAGAACAAATGAATTACATTGTGATCCCATAAAATATTTCTTTAGTTATAATAGTGAAAAAGAATAAATTAGTCATTCTTTATAGACATAGGATTTGTTTAAACCTTTTCTATAATATAAAATGGTGGGAACCAGGAGAAATAATTCCATCAACACATATGGGGGACAATGAAACATTTTCTCTAATGACATCCCAAATTCCATGGGATGTGAAGTTTAAAAGTTAATGGTGATCTCTACCCAGATCTCTATAGCTATAAATAATATCCAAAAACAAGTGGAATGTGTTCCTTCACCTAAGAGGGTGACATGAGAAATAAAATACTTTATTAATCAACAAAAAACGAAATTTATTGGATCATTTGATCACATTAATGTTGAATAATGGGTTAACTAAATGGAGAAAATATTTTCTGTGATACACTATCCTGAAAAATATACAATGACTCTAGTTGCCTACAATTTAAATAGAGAATCTGATTAATGGTGGGTGTTGATTAATAACCCCATGAAAAAGGATTAAATAGCATATATGGAGTTGTAATACATTAATAAAATATTTATTGTGATGTATTTCCCTAGAACTCTTTAAAAAACAATGAGAGATAATTCATAAAGATGACGAAAAAAGAAGGTGAATATGTCATAGATTATGATGTAAAATTTACATATATTTCACAGAATTCCTTGTGTTTTGTTATCAGAAATGATTTAAAAATATATATTGACTATTGGTTTAAATCTACACCTTATAAAGTCACTCAATATCTTATAATTTTAAATTTATGAAGAAGTTGTTGGATGTACTCTCAACGTGGGGATGGATTTTGGAGAATGATATCATGGCTATGACTAAATGTCCCGAAGGGCTTTATTTTTATTGATTTTTGATAAGCACCCTTTCAATTAATGAGTTGGTACACTTACAAGGCCCGTAGGCTCAGAGATTTCATGGCCCATAGGCTTAAGAGATTTCATGACACAAAGGTCTTAGGGAATTTAACCAGACTATCTACAAGGAATTGTCCCTCCTGAGCATCTACATCTTGATAGTATTTCTCCACCTTTGAATGACCACTTGGCTAGGATTCCCATGCATTCATAGGCTGGTACCGATGGCATAACCATACCATCTCATTCTGACAATCCATTTGGATCTGCTCTGGTGAGTGAACCTACTCTGAATCCTCTTCTGGGGATGCTCCTTATTTATAGTGTGGCTAGGGCCTGTATTCATGTGTCCTGAAGGCCTTGGGGTGTCCATAAGGCCTTAATGTGGTCTGAAGTCCTTAGTAATCAACTGTCCTGAAGTCCATCGGTGGCCCGAAAGCCTTATAAGACCTGATGACCAAACCAGTGGCCCGAAGGCTAGATGGAATAATAGTTCTGGATGCTACAGTACTGAACAGTGCTTGATACAGTGCCAGCTACAGTACTGTTATAGTAACCCAAAAATATGCCTCCACCCAGATTTGATCTCGGGTCTCTTGGATTCACTTAGCGAGTCCTCACCATCTGGGTTAAGGCTCATGTTCATATCATGGAAATGAATATATGAAATATAATAGAGAGATTAATGATTTTGGATCTACAGAAAAATGTGTACTGAATGATCCACCACCCACATGTCAAAAATGTGGGAAGAAGAATCATGGGAATTTCTGCAAAGGTATGGGGAAATGCTTCAAGTGTGGGAGAGAAGTACACAAAGCCCATTAATGTTTGATGGAAATAAATAAGCCAAAAAATTTGATGGAGGAAATGAGAGCACCACAGATGGTTCAATGAAAAAATTATATGGATCAAGGGAACTATGTAAGACAATGCATTAAACCTTGACTCCGAGAGGGTAATCAGTGTCAACATCCTCTAATGCTAAAAGAGTAATGAAAAGATTATTCCATCACCATTGATAAAATGGAAAAAAGAAAATGATTTCAGAAGAGGTACACATTCTATTCAATACAGTATAGAAGAGTATTATTTTATTCTCATTCTATGAATTCCATTATATCTACAAAATTTTGTATAACTATTGAATCTAATCCATGATATCTTAATGTAGATATATCCATAAAAACAAATACTGGTTCTATTATTTAAACCCAATTGTTAGAATATTCTTCTAATGATGTTTGTTGGAATAATCATTTAGTAAATCTTGTAATACATAACTTGTTTTAATTTTATGCTATACTAGTAATGTATTAACTCTATTTATATAAAGAATACAAAAAATATTTGGAAAAAAGAAATATATTTTCATATTCTGAACCATTCCTTGATCCTCTACAAATGGAAGTAAGGTGATGAATCACATTTAGAAAATCCATCAAATATGTGGCTATTGATTCCATTTGGAGAAAAATAAATATCTAAAAGGATTGATTAAATCTAAGGTACCAAGACAGAGGAATTTCCCATTCATAGGAAAAAAATTAATGTATTTATTAAAGAGTTACTCAGCGATCCCTCAGATCTTGAGGTTGAGTTCATAATTGGACGTATACTAGAAGAAACACCAATATCAATGTGTCCCTACATGATGGAACCTACTAAAGTGTAGGTGTTAAATAAAAAACTATAATAGAACATTAATAAAGGGTTTATATTCCATACTGCTTCACCATGGAGTGTGCATGTTCTATTTGTCAAGAAGATGAATATATCACTGCAGGTATGCATCTAATACCAGGAGCTTGATATGATCACCATTAAAAAGTATGCTATTAAAAGGATTGATAAAATGTTAAATAATCTTATTAAGATAATTTTAATTCTCAATGTTGTATATTTTTTAGGAATATCAACAACTAAAGGTGAAGAAAAAATATATTTTGAAGACTACTTTATGTAAATGGATTGCGCATTATGAGTTCCTAATTATTATCTTCAGACGTACTAAATCTCTTGATATCTTATTGGATTTGATGAATAGTGTATTTTGAGACTTCCATGACAAATTTAAGGTAGTTTTTATAAATAATATTCCAATATAACTCAAGATAAAGGAGGAACATGATGAATATATAAGGATTATTCTAGAGACATTAATGAAAGGGAAATTATATGCCATTAGCAGCACAAGTGTATTTTGGATAAGGCTAGTCAAATTCATTGGGCATTTTATCACAAGTGAGTTAGTATCTATGGAACCTTACAAGATAATTTTAATTGAGAAATAGACCAAACCCACTAGTGTCATGAAAATATGTAGTTTTTTTGGATCAGCATGGTACTACTGATGTTTTGTGAGAAATTTATCAAGATTTTCTATCCCATCGACTATGTTAACACAGAAATGGATAAAGTATGTATGTATGATAAAATATGTGGAAATATTCTAGGAAATAAATAGGAGGATAATAACTTCACCTAGACCCACAATACCTACTGGTGGAGAAGGTTTTGTAAAATACATTGATGCATCAAAGAAGGGGTTGATTTGTGTACACATATTGAATGATAATGTTATAGCCTATTCCTAATGACAATTGATGTTCCATGAGTAGAACTACCTAAAACATGATCTTATCCTACATTATGTGATTTATTTCTTTAAAATATTGTGGAACTATCTATTTGGTGATATGTGTGACATATATTCTGATCACTAGAGTCCAAAGTATATTTTCACATTGAAGGATCTCATCATGTTTACAAGAATATGGTTAATGAAAATCAAGGTCTATGACGTCACTATTCACTACCATCTAAAAAATTAAATCAAGGTACATGATTCCCTTTTAAAAAAGGACCCTACTACTTTATCCATGAAGGGAATTGAGAAAAACAGATTCTTCTTGTATATTTAATGGATAGATTTGTAAATCCTGACAATTGGGAATAGATCTGTCCTTTTCCAAATGATTTCCCAACTATCTATACAAATATGATCAAGGAATCATAAAATTATGATTTGGAGATTAAAAATATAATGAAAGAAGGAGTGTAATGGATGCTAAATGAGTTTCACATTGAGGAGGATATTTTCATCTGATTTGGAATTAATATTTGTGTCCATATGTTACTAGATATAAAAAAGGAGCTAATATAATATGCACATAACTCATCATTCTTTATCAATCCTAGAATAATTAAGATGTATCTTAATATTTGAGAATAAATCTGGTAGGAACACATGAAGAAGGATATTAGAGAGTATATCACATGGTGTTTGGTATATCATCATGTTAAAGAAGAGTGATAGATGCCCAAAAGGATAGTAAAAGTATTTCCTATAACCATGTGGTAATGGGATAACATTACTATGTAATTATTCTATAGTATCCCAAAAAAGTAAAGAGGGAACAATTATATATGGGTTTTGGTTGACAGAACCACCAAGATTTTCCACTTTATCCCAATTTAGGAATATTTATCAGTGATTAACTTTCCAAGATACATGTGATGTAAGTGGTGAGGATGCATGGGATTCCACTTTAGATCATCTCTGATCACTATTTAGAGTTCACATCAAAATTCATGTATAGTATTGAACATTATTTGAGTATTGAATTTAATTTCAGTACAACCTATCACCCCCACACTAATGGCCTATCGAAAAGGACTATTCAGATGCTTATAGACATACTAAGAGACTTATAAATGGAATTCAATAAAGGATGGGATACACATCTCCCATTTATTGAGATCTCGTATAACAAAAAATTACACTCAAGTATGTTAATAGATCCACATGAAGATCTATATGGGAATTGATGTAGAACTCCAACTTGTTTGGATGAAGTTGGAGAATCAAAGCTACTTTGACATGATCTTTTGCAAGAGATAAAAGAGATGGTTCAATCCATCCATCAAAATAATAACACTTTCTCAGATTCAAAAAAATTAATATGTTGAAAATCATCAAAGGGATATAGAGATTGATAATAGAGACAAATTATTATTTTGAATATCACTATATAAGAGAGTTATGTGGTTTGGAAAGAAATGGAACCATATCCCAAGATACATTGGCCACTGAGAAATCATGAATCACTTAGGAGAAGTGGACTATTAGCTTGAACTTCCACAAAATAGGGCTAATATTCATTATGTGTTCCATGTATCTCCCGTGGACGTATATACCTGACCCATCACATGTACTATATCTAAAGGTGGACAAATTGGAGAATAACCTCTTGTATGAATAGTAGTTGGTGGACATCTTAGACCATAGAGAAAAATTCATATTCAATAAGATAACTCACCTTTTCAATTTATTTTTGGGGAACCATAATTATGAAAAGTCAACATAGGATCCAAAGGAAGGGATGAATGAAAAATACTATCAATTGTTCTCCCCTTAGTATGTAACAAAAATTTGAGGGTGAAATTTCAAAAGGGGGAAGAATGTAATGACACAGAAAATTATATATGGAATTTTATTTCATATAATTACTTTATATAGTATAAAACACATACATAACATTCAGAACCTAATAAAAACATTATTCTCATATGTCAAGAGTGAAATAATTTGTATTTATAGAAATTATGCAACCTATTCCGATGGAATAATAACCTACCTATTTGAATAGTAACATTACCATTAAAAAAATCAATTCAGCCAATACAATTGTAAATTAACCTATGAAATTTTAAACCAAATATAGGTATCTTATAAATGAAAATAATATATAAATATATTATATTATCGGTAAACGAATGTTTTCAAAATAATAAATTAAGAGTTGATATTTATGTAAAAATAAATTTATTATTTAAAATTTAATAAATAATATAATAATTTAAAAAATAATTATTTTCATAACAAAGAGTCATGAATTAATTTCTTTTATTATAATTATAAAGTAGTTTTATGATTCCTTAATTAATTTTCAAAGTCTCATAAATTCTGTAATAATATTAAAAATTTTATTTTAATAATAAATGATGATTTTAATTTAAAAATAAAATTTTCATTTTTAGAAAATTATTTTCATAAAATGAATTCTATTTTTTTAAATCTACACATCAATCAATCATTAGGGTAAGTTTTTGGGGTTTTTCAAAAATAATTGTATTTTTTGTAAATAATAAATTTATTAATTTATGATATTTAATATTCTAAGTGAAATAAATGAATTATTTTGTAATATATAATATAAGTAAAATTATATTGAACCATACTTCCCTAGATACTTTATTTATTCAGAAGAATAAATACTATTAATTTTCTTAAGCCAAAATAATAATCTAATGAATAAAATAACAAAAATGCACCCCTCTCCTCCAATATAAACACCACCCCTCATCTCCTCTTCTCCCCACACCTACAATGACTTTTATATTGCCTAAATTTATAACAACTCCCTTCCCATTTGTATTCCACATGACTAAGATATATTGGTCTCAAAAAAGGACAAAACCCATTTGATATTGGGAGGTTCTCTGGGAGAAGTTATTCAAGAGTTATAATCCTCCTTCATTTTCATTTAATTTAATTTCATTTCTTATTATCTCCTCAAAACACTGTAAAAGGAGTAATTATACTCTAGTATAATATATATAATATAATTTTATTGTTTTAATTTAATATCCATCATATAACCTCTCCTCATCTCATTTTATTCTATAAAATCAAAACATCACTTGTGATTTGTTGATTAACCACCTTCGTGGATGACTTGTCTTCATTTTCTATAACTACCTTCAAGATTAGTCATAAAACAATTAATATGTTTAAAATATATTTTTTATGCACTATATAGCTTTTTTATTTTCTTGGAAAAAATTAAAATTATAATATTTAATAAAACAAAATTATTTTTTGATGGATAGACAAACTACCAAAATAAACAAAAAATTTATCATTAACGTTTTATCTAAATAATCATAATAAAATTAGAAAAAATTGGTATAAAATACCATTTAAAAATATTCAGTTTAATTTATAACATTCAATTTCATTTTTGAATAAATATTCTCAATTCACACCAATTTCTATACATTTATACATTTGAATTGATAATGAAAACCAAAAAAACATACACTACAAAAACGATAAAATTTATCTCTATAACACATAAAAAGAGCCATAAATGAACATTATAAGATTATAATAAATAAAATAAATGTATAATAGGTTATTATTCAAGTAATAAACGATTCAAATTTTATTATATATGTTATTAATTACATTTGTAGAACATATTCATACATAAGGTAAGGGGATTATCAAACCCAACTCTCTTTCTTTGGTTATTTCACTTTCATAAAAAAATTTAGTTTTTACATTGTTTTTATGCTACCTAAATATAATGTTATTGTGATTAGATTTAATTTTATAATATATGTATGTTTTCAATATGATTTTATGTCTAATAAAATGATATCCCAAAAGAACATTTCTCTCAAAAAACTCATCCCGACCCTTTTGAGTTATTAATTCATCACACAATAAACTTGATTATAATAGAAAATAAGTTCTCTTTCATTTTACATTTGGTAACCCCCAGTTTATTCATTAAATCAAGGTTGATGAAATACTTATTAAACCCATTCTTTTACATGGGTCACATCATGACATTAATTGATACACGTTCTATGTGGAATCCATGTTTATGTAAAGTTGGGCTACGATGGGTGGGACCGAAATTATATATCCCACCATGTAATTGGATAATGTGATATAACTCATGAGATAATGTGTATTATGCATGACCATGATTCTATCCTTGTTCAAAACATTGATGTTTTGATTATTTACTTATCTTATGCATGAAAATGATGATATCTTTCTTCAAACTATTTGTGGAATGTGAAAACTAATACATTATGTTACATTTTTTTGAATTTACACATTTAATTCCATTATCTTAATTTTCCACTCATGAAAATGATGACAATATGATGCTTATGTTATTATGATGAAAATTATTCTAACCCATGTTAAATTGATCGATGTCATTATCCATCCTCTTACTCATCATTTAGCTCACCCCTTTCATTGATTTATTTCCTTAGGCGAGTATATGTGCTACACATAATGTGATATTAGAAGGCTAAACCAGAATAATTTATTAGTTTTTTAGCTTTTATTATTCTTATGTGTTTTATGTTCATAATTTTACCAATATACAAAACCCTCGGATTCCGGATTGTAAAAGCTTTTGGATGTTTTTTAAAATGATTTAGAAGTAATGTAAGAAAAGTAGGGTCCCTATAGTAGAATAGAAAAACCTAAAAGATAAACTTGATAGAAAATGGTGCTTAATCTATAGACAGAGGACTTACATCCTCATGCATCAAGAGGTTTCACATTGTTGATAGGTGGCCGACACAGTAGAGCTATGGTGGTGACCACACTGTAGATAAATGTCCTTCGACTTGGTGTGACATGGGGTTACCAATCGGTGGATAGAGGACTGGAACCCTATTTTTATGGGAGGAGGTAAAATTATATGGATATAATACCCAAACTATAGGGTGATAGGAGTGATACCACTAAGTGGATAGATAATATAGGGTACCCAAACACTGGTGTGGCAAGTGTTTTCCAAACATAGGTACCAATATGATGATCCTACTTGATCATTTCCATCATTATAGTGTATCCTAAAGAAGGGTCACACTTTAAATACCGCATGTATTATCTCAAAATCCACAATGAAGTATTCTATCTTGTTCTACATGGATGAACACCCTTGATAGTTTACACAAAAACTAGTATATGAGTTCTGAATAAGAAGATACTAAATATAGAAGAAATATGATAGGGGTATAAAACATGTAACTAGGGTCACAGGATGTGTACCCACACATTTCAACCAGTCCATTTACATTCCTTCAAATGGATTTGCAAGCAATTTGGAATAATAATGTGTGTAAACATAGTATATGGAATGCCTTTTCCAACCTTTACCCCACTTGTACACCATGGAATGTGCCTATGTAATTCGAGTCATGATAGTGTTTTGGGTCATGTTCTAGAATCTACCCATGGTACTGTATAGATGACCATGCACATTTTCTTGGACATGTATGTGCTCATATACTCCCAGAGTTCATGTTGGGCCACTACCACTTTCTCACATGGTGTGTATGGTCTATACATGATTTGTGATTATTTATTCCTTAAAAATTTAGACTCTGCAGCCAGTGGACTATAGGATGTGTGTCCCTAGACTACATTCCATGTAGTACTATTTTTTATATAAACATAAGGAGTCCTTCATGTTTCATTTCATGCACAATTATCTCCTTTTACACAAAAAATCTATTTGGGGTGTGCATTTTATGGGACTTCTATTCTCAATCCTTCATTGGGGGTAGGATTTCATCCATCTGATACTACGTAGGTCATCTAATCACATCGAGCACCTCTCACTACCAATCTAGATCCCAAATACTTAAAGCTATAAAAGGTAAAAAAATATACCCCTTAAACAACCAAAAAATCATTGGTCCATTCTTGGTTATTTTACCATTTACAAATCATGCATTTTGATTTCTCGCTATCATACCTAAAAAATGTTGATCCCTGACCCCATAGGCTAATGGTGATGAAAATAAATGAATAGTGGGGAAAAGGAAAAATAATGAGGTGAACCCAACATTGTCAGATGAGATCATGGACAATGATTAATAGAAATTTATAGTCCAATTAGGGAGTGAATAATATAAAATGATCTAATCAATTTTTATTTATTGAATGGTGTCATGTAAAAAATGGGTAATCAAGGATCAAAAAAATTAAGATGTACAAATATATTATAATATAATCAAAAGGTAGGAAACAAAAAATAATGATAAAAAACGTGAATAAGGTTCAATAATTGGTTATGTTATCATTCACTAGTGATAAATAAGGTCATCTTCATTCACTGCCTACATCTCAATCCACCTAGAACTGATCATCGTAATTTTTTGATATTGATATACTAATGAAGAATACTTTCCACCACTTTAAAATCCCAGGGTTATGTGGATATCCCTATAGATTTTAAATAATGATGTATTTATATAGAGTTAAAAAGTTTGGTAATTTTAATTAAAATAAATAAATAATTTATTTATTTTATTAAACATGCTAGCCAAAAATCACCTCTCACAGAGCATCTGACATCGACCAACGTTATTTCATGCCTTTTTGAAACACCACATTCTAGATTTAACCCTCGTCTATGATTTCCCATATGAAACATCGCTCAAGAGATTTTAAATTATTCCAAAAAAAATTCTCACATGTGGTGTAATATATTTAATTTTTTTATTATAATATTATTGGGTATCTGAGTGTCTTAGTATCTGCATCGACTCGACACTAGTCTTTATAAATATTCCTTAAAATATTTTAAATAATTACAAGGGAAAAATTATTCATTACAACATATATAAAATTTTTCACATATTATTAGTCTATACATGAACCATATTCATAGTTATATTATAATATATCATTCCCCTATATTTTACAAAGACCCATTTAATAATATTTCTTGATTAATATAAATATTTCGTTGTCCCCAAAATTTTTTCGTGTATTTTTTGGTTCAATTATTCCTTTACTTGCTTCATGATTAGTTAATCCTCATATCCATAAAAATAATAAATTCATAAATACCATATTTAGTTATTATTTTATCTTTTAGGACCATCTATTTTTTTATGATATGAAAAATTATTTTCATCACTCTATGGAAGCTGTAGTCCATTCATACACATCATCGATGTTTTTAATATTAAATGAATATAAATAATTTTAGATAAAAAATAATTTATATTTATATAATAAAAACTATGTAAAAAATCATATATTTTCATTTAATCCAAATATATAACCATTAATGGAAGATGATTATGAAAAATGAAACACATATTATCGTAGATCTAGTAGTTCGTATATACTCATGTGCGACACATTAATTTTAAATTAAATGGATGAGATTAAAATAATGGTTTTAAAATGAAAAATTAAAATTAAAATATATTGATGATAATAATTTAACAATATTATTATATTAATAACAATTCAAGAGTATTTTTAAGATGAAATAAACTTGGAAGAAATCCATTAAAAATTAACACTTCTTCTGGTATCCCCATTTGGATTAAAATAAAGGCCATAATAGGATGGTTTTTTGTGAGAATAGAACATATAATTAAATGGTAGGAGGTTTGGAATATTATTTGTGATTTTATTGGTGAAGGTATGGTTTTCATTGTGTGTTTATAATTAAAGAGTGGGGGTTTTCTTTTAATTGTGAGGGTAGTGAAACCCTTATAAATAGACTTAAATTTAAAATAAGATAATGTAATCTACATTTAAATGTATAACCAAATAAGAATAGTTCATAAGATAAGGTAAACAGAGGCCTAAATATAGTAATCCATTAAATAAATTATACAAATATGATATATTAGAAGATTTTTCCCACAGTCTAACCCCTTTTAACACATTTTAACCCTTACAACGACAACATAAATATTTTACAAAGGTAAATTATTTTTAGGGCTGAAATTGAAAATGAAAATATAATTTTCTTGTATATTATGATTCCAAATATTTAATTCATTTAATTATATTAAATTAATATATTTGGTATAAATTAATTTTAAAATGAGTGAACAAAAACAAAATAAAAAAAGTCATCACAAAATACATTTTATGAAGAAATTTTAAAATTTTTAAAGTATAATTTATATTCATGATATATGTGAAATATATCAAATTATGGATATTTTTTTATGATATTAAAAAAATACAAAAAACAAAATGGATCATTAATAGTACTTGATTAATGGAAAAAATGACTAAAATAGTTTTTTATTAGATTAAAATAAAGCATAGGTAAAAAAATCAATTGTGTGTTTCTGAATTGAATATAATAGTTTTATATAATTTATATTAATCCTCAAAAATATATGTGGTTTATAAAATTGTTTCATTTATTTTTAATCCTTTCTTATATCATGATGATTCTATAAAAATTATGATATAAGAAAATTAGAATTATTTACTATTCGCCTACAAATCGTCCATTTCAAAAAAAAATCAATGATTCTCTTGATGAAAATGTTAATACTCTAAATTCCAAAATAAAGGTATCTATTGAAATTTAAACAATAATATGTTGAAGATTAACTTTTATATATACCATATATAATATATAATTAAAATTACATTTTAAAACAGAACAGATATTTCTAGTTATAAATAAATAAATTAGTACTTCATATAATTAATAATAATATTTTATGATTTAGGTTTCATTTGATTTTAATAAAATATTTTTTATTTTTTTATATTATTATTTACTTTATTTTGGTGTTTCTTGCATCAGAAGTTATCAAACATATCGCATTTAATAATGAGAAAAATATTAAAAAATCAGAAGGTTTTATATTCTATCCCTATAATATAATGTATCCCTTGAAAGAATAATTTTATATTTGAAATAAGTAAGGATAATTTGGTATCATTACATCCTTGGATACCCGCATAGCTTCAAAAAAATTATGATCTCTTATTATAACATTGTCAATGTGAGTGATGTTTTTCTATGACACATTATCCTATTTTTGCAGAATATGAACTTGGTGTTCTTTATAAGAGAGATCATGCTCAAGCCATAAAATCTATGAATTTATAATATGTGAAGGATATGACACACACTTTATCAAAATAGATAAGTGGAACACATCATTTACTTGGGAGATGTTCTATGAAAGAACCAGTTGATAAGATATAATCCCTATATAATCAAGAATCGCATGTGGTCAATACATTGGAATGAACTTCACCATAATTTTAAATACCAAATAATCATTGAAGAATACATTATATGTAATAATTTATCCCTATCCTCAAACTCTATATATCACTGATGTGATGCTAATTAGAACTAGATTATTTACTATTTCCTATGCTATCCCAAGAACCAATAACATTTGAGCTCTAACATCACCCCGATATATAGGATTTATTCAGTTACTTTAAAGAAATATTCATTAGGATCCTCTAGAATGATAAAGTTGAAGTTGATATTATATCAATGTTTTACTAGAGGAAGGTATTTCTCCCAACCACCTTGAAAATCCATCGAAAAATATATCAATATATCTTATAGGGTTTGAATGGTCATCTTCTATTTACTATATGTTTGGGGATGCAATATCGTGATAAGATTACGCTCTGTATAAAATTATTTCTAAAGACTACATCAAAATTTTATGGTAAAATATTGACTAGAATAAGATAATGTTGACTGTGGAACTCTATGAAACTTTAAAAACTCTTTATTCAATAACCTAGATTGTTTTTCATGTGAGAAATGTGCTCTGATAGGAGTGAGATTCAGTAATATTAAATGTTTATTGACTAAAAATAAAATGTAGATATGGTATTTATTTTTTTAATTGATTATTATGAAGAATTATATGTCAATTTTTTCCATTTTATTATAAATATGGTTCATGGTTTCATCACCCTATAAAATTATGATTTTAATCTAATTATTATGGAACACTTGGAATAGAGATACATAATCTATAATATCACAGGAGATGTTGTCCCATAATAAATTTTCATTAGGATATCTATTTATCTTTGTGATCAGTGGATGGATAAATAATTATTATTTATATTCTTAATTCAATACATTTGAATTCAATTAATGTATTTAAGGGATTCAAATTTGGTTCATGAATACTATGATTCTTTTAGTGTCAGGGATTATCCCAAAAACAGTTCATACATTAATTTTTAGTTCCACAGCCTCTTTTTGTTCCTTTTTAATCACTACATGAATGGATGGTTCAATGTTATGTATGGAAAAAAAATTTCCACATTACAATATTTACATGTGCATATTCCAAAAATACCCAACTATTGGATCATTTTCAATCCTCATCATGGAAAAACATCTATGATCCTTTCTATATAGAGCTTCATCCATATATTTTTCAATAATAGTCAGTTAATGTATTGAGAAATCATAATCATTATTCAAATATAACCATCTCCTTTTTAAAATATTTATCTCTTTATTATTAAATATATAATTCCTATTTTATGATCTATACTTGTATTAAACCATTCACTATAAATATAATTTTGTAGTATATTTATGGAAGAAATCCCCCATCTAACTCAAAATCATGAGTTGGGAATTGTTTCACATGATCCTTATATTGGAGTGCTACATCCACTCTTACCATGTCATTATTCAAGAGGAATCATCCTAGTTCATTATTTAATGCAACACTATATATCACAAACCATTCCATACTATTGGTTAATTTCATAATAGGTAAACATATTTAGATTCTATTTAGTTCCATTATATTTTAGTTACATTAATCTATAAAATCAAATTAGATCTATTATGCATCAACATAGGTATTAAATATTATAACAATAAGTAGTTTCTATTAATGTATTTATAGTATCTAGTCAATCCAATAAATCTACATATAATAGTCATTGTGGTTGGTCTTAACAATTTTTAAATAACCTTGAAATTTGGTGGTTATAGGCACATAAGAATTCTTATAATTACATAAACCAAAAATGTATATTAATTTACCCATAAATTATTGTCTAGTAATTTTTCATACACGTTATCCTTACTGCAGTCCTTCATAAAAAACCAGAAATGATATTCATTTTCTTTCTTTTTATTTTAATATAAGTGAAAATAATCCATAAAATTACCATAAAAATATCAAGTTAATCTATACAGAATCAATTCATAGGTTATAGATATAACATAATTGTGGGAAGGTACAATTGGAATCACTATAAATCCATGGGATTTATACCTCGTTCATAAGGTTATCTTACGTATTCTCTCTTTGGACCCTTAAATAATGATATCTATATCAAATATTAGTCTTGGAAATGTGTTGGGATCTATATAGTAGATATAAAATTCATCAATTTGTGGTGTATGATACTTTTTTTTGACCTTGGTCATGTTAAGTTAACAATAATAAATGAAAATAATAATTCACCAGCAATTTTGTTTAAAAAAAATAATGTTCTCCCACTAGGATTCACTAGGAAGTATGAATACCATTTAAATATTCTCATATAGTTTCTAAATTAATTCCAACAAATAAAATTTTTCTATTCTATAATGTGTTTTTTAAATAGGCTCATCACTAGGTATGAGTTCAATAAAAAAATTCAAGATTCCGTGAAAGGCCTTAAAATGATTTATAAAATACAAGATAATATTTACAAAAACTTTTACTTAAAATAATTTTGTGTTTCTCCCTAACCATTTGAGATATATACCTCCAGTAATTGGTAGTAGAATCCATAAAATGGAATTATTTTTAATTAGAAGTTCACATTCATCCTCACACTAATTTAGGGCCATATATTGACTTGGAATATAAAATGTGAATTACCTTCCTCAAAAATTGATACGTGGTCAATATAGGGAGAGACAATAGATGACCAAAATCACATAAAATTCAACTATATGGAGAATAAAATGATTTATGGGAATCAATTTCCTAAAAACATCTATTTAAGAGTAGCTGTAAACAAGAGATGAAATCACTACACCATTAATTGTTTTGACCGATAAATCAATATCCAACCATTGAGGTGGTGATATGATATTCTTAATAAAATTATTTAGATATATAATAATTAGAAGAACCATATTAAAATATCACATTTAATGTTTATTAATTCAAAATAAACAAATATTTATCGATTTGAAATAGGTTATTATAAGTTTCATACACGATAATGCTTAGGTTTATATTAATAAACATTAATCGAATTATTATATCATATGATAATATAAATTATTCTAAAGATAACCTTAATTAAGAAAAATTCATAACAAAATATAATAAATTTAGTTTATTCTATATAACATTTTTTTATCATAGCTTGTTATATGTTATATAATATCATTTCTCATAACTCAATCCAAAAAAGTAACTAAATGATTCTTCGATAAACTCCAAGGTTTCGTGACAATCTCTTATATTACCATTACTTAATATTATGTGAATATTAAATGTATCTCTCAAAAATACATGCCTAAGACCCATAATGATGTAGTGAATTAACATAATAGGCACACAATCAAATTATTTCCTAAAATATCTTCATAATCCCCAACAAAGTTCTTCTTATATAGTACATTTCTTAGACAAATCCATATTTAAAATATTTTTTAATAACCTCAGGAAATATGAAGATAGAAAATAGTGAGATGATATTATTAATAATGGTAAACATGGTAGATATCAATTAATTAAATAAATTTAACAAAATATAATCATAACTGTATTCAAACAATATCATAACATACAAAAATATACCAAAAAATTCATTGACTGCAAATCATGAGTCGCAACATAATGATTTGATGAAAAAAATTTATTGGTCATAATATTATGGACTAACCAATAGTTCATCATTATACTTGAGAAAATATCATAATTGAAAGATATAATTATATGGAATAAATATTAGAATATAAAATAGTCTCATTAGTCAAGGATCACATCCAAGACTATCATTGCAGACATAATCCTATAGTTGATTTGGTTCAATCCTTATTACCAAAATTCGTAGTGGATATAGTACCAAGGGGGGTTTAGTTATTCCCCATTCCTGTTAATATAATCTTATAAGATATAAAACATTAAATCACCTTTTTATGGACTATATAATTCTGGTTCTACTATAACAAAATCAAAACCATATATATGAGACACATAAAATCAAAAAAAAATATCACTACAACATATCTTAATTAACTCATGGGAAAGAAGTAAGTTTCATGAAAGTATCATAACAAATTATTATCATAATAAAGATATCAAATTAATTTTGATTGAATCATTTTAGAATATCCCCATTGAAACATGATAGTTCGTTAAAAAATTAATATAGTTGAAAAATACCTCTAAAAAAGCATTAGAAATATTTGATAAAAAAGAATGAAATAAGATATTATTTATATTGATTTTAAAGAAATCCAAGAACAAAGGTAATATTGTTTTCTTTGAGATTTAGGTTAACTAGTAAATAAATATGTTGGATGAATATATTGTTATAATTTGGTAGAATTCATTCATGGTAAAATATTTTTTAATTTTCTTTCCCATACTTTCACAATGAATGTAAAAAATGGAATGTCTGAATGGTAGAATGAATATTCTTTCAAAATCATTGTATATAAAGTCAAATATTTATTTAAAATTCAATTATTAATTTTTTTAATGGTTATAATATCTTTCTTATGACAATTATAAATAACATAGACATATAAGATAAATATTCTTGACCAAAAGAGATAAATAATGTTGATTTTTCTTAAAAACATAATTTAATATTTTTGAGTACCAAAGAGGGAAAATATTTGAAATATAATTAAAAACTAATAAATATCCAGATAAAAAGAATATATTTTATGTTTGAAAAAAATATAATATACAATTACGCAAATGTAAATTGAAACATTAAAAATCATATTATAAAAATTAGATTATTACATTACAACATAACTCAAGTCCGAAATTACTTCATACGAACTCTGAACTACTGTCTATATTATTTTGAATTAATACAAATATATAATATAACGAAATTTGTATTTATTTTACAATATATCATTACAATATTAATTTCAATTATCTTTTTTCTAATAATTGATCATTTAAATCCACATTTAGTTTTAAATATTTCTATTTTACATTTTTTTCAGATTATAGATACTAGTTATTACTCCATGTTCTTTGTTTTATCATATCGAGAATCTCAATCTTGTATAATTTCATATTTAAACACTATATACACATTTATATAATCCATGTAATGTTGTTGTGAAAAGTAAATTTCCTCAATTTGTGGTTTGGGTAGTGGACATGTACACACATGTGATGATTTCAATTTACTATGGATGTAATGAAAGGATGTATGATGATGTTTTTAATGTATAAAATTTAAATTATATTATAAATATAATATATATTCATTTAATTCATTTATATAACAATACGTGGGATATTCAACCTCCATGAGGTGGTAGTTTAACCATATGTTAGATAAACACATTATTTTCCCATTACATGGATGAGAATTATTTATTAGTTAATACCTAAAAACATAAATTTTGAGTATATTTATGATGTTTATTTCATCATGTTTGGATGAATTTTATAAATTCTATGTATGTGGAGGAAGAAATAATATTTAAAGAACACACTTAACAAAATTAAATATTTTTAAGGTATCCTCCTTTGGCTAAAATATTATCTTTATTAGGATTGTGTTTTTGTGTGACTATAACCTATAGAAAATTTTCCAGTGATTTGGGAACTAATTTTCATCGATCTTGTTTGATTTAATGTTCTCATAGTGTCCAATGAAGTGAAGACATGTTGTTTTCTTTTATATGTGAGGGAAGTCATACAATTATTAGTTAACTTAAATTTAAAATAATATATAGTCATTTTCATGGTTTAGTTTTGGAAAATAATCCCAATTTAAAAGAACATGTGTGGGAGATCAAAATATTCTCAAAAACATAAATAATGATATCTATTTTGTGATAATAGTAGTTATTTACTTTAGTTTTACCCATTATAACCTTAACCAGGGATACTCAACGTTTTATCATGCTAACATATTTCTATTTCAAAACATGTAATTTTTCGTTATAAACAAATATAAAAATTATGTTTCAAAATATGGAATCCATTTTATCAGATTAAATTTATAAAATGTTGATAAATGATTATTAATATATATATATATATATGAAAAAATCAACGTGAAATAGTTTTTATTGAAATATATTTTATGAATAAAAATGAATTAAATATATAATTTAAAAAATTGATATCGATGAAATACATTTTATTATGGATGAAAAATATGATTTATTTAAATTTTGAATAAAAAAAAATATATCATTGTAAATATTTTATTAATGGATAAGTTCTAAAATAATTTTTTATAAGAATAAAATTTACTAAGCTTCCAAAAGGTCAAGCATTGGCTTTTAAATTCAACATATTTTTTTTAAATACATTTCATTACTAATTAAAAACATATTTGGTTAATCCAAAGTGTTCATATATTTCAAAATAACTCTTATATTATTATGATTTAATAAAATATACGATGTTTTTAAAATATTTAATTTTCTATATTAATTTAAAAATTTAGCTATAGCAGAAAAATATAAAAAAACCACCGGTAACTTTTTTTACCAGTTAAATTTAAAAAATAAGTTCATTTTTTTAAAATTTAAATTATATTTAATATAAATTCGACTTCAAAATTATATATATATATATTATAAAAATAATATTTTTAAAAAAAATACTATATTAAATTACCAAACACATAAAATAAAATAAATAAAAATATATTATTAAATGTGGAGGTGTTACAATTCTCGGTTTTCAGAATGTGATGGTTTTTCTTCACAAAAATCACATATTTAAATGAAAACATAGAAATTCAGTCATACTAAACACATCATCTTTCAGAATAAAAAGAATATACTTCTAGAAATACACTAATAAATCACTAGTAATTTTATTAATGTTTCAATACAATTTATTTGAGTACTCTTATTATTAGTATGGTATCCATGTTTTTCAGTTAAATGTCATATTTATTGTGAAAAAATGCACTCTGAACCAATCCATCCATACCATGTGTTAGATTGATTTGAGGCGAATTTATACATGTCAAAAAAAATCATAGATAATTTTTTGAAAGTATCAAATAAATTTTATTTCATTTTAATGGGTTTGAGTACATAATGTGTCTTTTAGACTATAATTTTAAATTGAAAAAATGAACTCTCACTCATTTCGGGCACACCATGTATAGGATTGATGAGCGGTAAATTTTATCACATTTAAAATTATTAACATATAATTTTTCAGAATGTATCATGAATATCCATATTCATTATCTAATTATTTATTATGTGACAAGTATTATGAGCTAATATGTTAGTTTTATACATAAAACACCCAATATGAGTCATATCAAATATACCATGTATCGAATTGTTGTGCGATATATTACTACTTTGAAAAAATGGATCAGGGAGTGTTATTCTAATCTATCATGTCAATATAATAATATTTTCATAGTTTTGATTATTTGGGGTAGGTTTTGAACCTAAATTTCACCTTAAAATAAAAAACATAGACATTTAGTCATTATAACTACACAGAGTGTCAGATTTATTTTTAGATAATTACGATAAATAATGAAATTTCTACTAATGTATTGCTATAATTTGAGTGTGTTTTATTAATTTTGAGTACATGGTGTGTTTTTTGAAAAGAAATGTCACTTTCAAAATAAAAAATCCACTTTATGTCATGGCATTTTCTACTTGTGTTTTATTTAAATGATATTAATTACAAATATTCCAAAACTAATCATGGATAATTTTTTAATGATTCAATACAATCTCAACATGTTTTTATATTTTTTATTAGATATTGAATATTTTTAACTAAAATGGGACTTTTTAACTAACTACACACACTTTAAAACAATCTAGGCACACCATCTATCATATTGGGGTGAGTTTTATTTAGAAATACTAATAATTTATTAATGACTTCCTTCTTATTATATAATGAAAAAATGATACGATTTTTCCTAGTTTTGACAATTTGACTTGCGTTCTAAACTAATAAGTTATTTTATACTAAAAGCATGTACTATAATTCATACTAGACACACCAAATGATGGGTTATTTTGTTTTCAATAAAATCATGAAAAAATCAATAAAAAAGTGTTTTTCTAATGTATTAAGATAATCTCATATTTTTTTATTTTTAGATATCTTGTGTGTGTTGGGATGAAAAATGAATCTTTTATACTAAAAGCATACTCTTTTATTTATACATGTAATAAAAAAACATTTATTAATGGAATTTATACATTCTTATAAGAATTTCATATAGTATAAATCACATAAAATTACATAGATAACACAATAAATATATTATAAATTTATAATGAATGAAATACAATTCATTATTTGAAAATAAGAAACCATTACCAACAGAATTGTAACATGACCTCTGGAATAGTAACGTGACCCTTATGAATAATAATCTATCCAATAGAATAATAACATAACTGTTAAAAGTAAAAAAATAAAATTTAAGTATCTTATTAATGAAAATATGATATATTTATTTCATGGAATAAGTCAATTAAGTTTTTTTAAATGATAAATTAAGTGTTGGTAATTTTTGAAGTCAAAAATATTTAATAACGATTTTAAAATTAATTTAATAATTGAAAATAAAATATATTTTCCTAAAATATTTTCATAAGAAAATAATTTTTTTCTTATTATTATATGATTATTTTTTAAGACCTTAATTACTTTTTCAAAGTGTTAGAAAATCAGATTCAATTTTAAAATCAAATTTTGTTGAGTAAAAGATGATTTTATTTAAAAATATAATAACTAATATGTCGAAAATTATTTTCATAAAAAAGATTTCATTTCTTAATTAAATTTTTTGAAAAATGTTTAGGGTGAATTTTTGGGATTAATCTAGAATACATGATTTTTTTGTGAATATAGTAATATGGTAATTTACAGTATATAAACATTATATGTTAAATGAACTATTACATGAGTCAACGCTGATGTATTCACCATAATCTATAAAATCCATCAATTATTATAATATATTTAGTCATAATTCTCAAATTATTTATAGTATTGAGCCAAAAAAATAAACCAATGAATATAATAATTTGAAAACACCCCTCTCATCTAGTATAAATACCATCCCTCACACCCTATTTTTCTCACACCTCTCAAGCATTGATCACTATGTAAATTCTACTCATTTATTCTTTATGGAAACTACCCCATATCTAGGATCTATTTGCCTCATTAAAATAAAAAAACCATTTCCCAATGCCGGTTCTCAAAGAGGAGGGATTTACCTTGAAAAATCTTCATCCTTTTTTCTGTTAATTTTATTTATTTTAATTTTCATTTATTATATTCCCCTAATATACTAAATCCAAAAGATCAAGAAATATCTAGTAAATTTTTACATTATAATTCTACAATGTTAATGAATTATATATCATCATGCTTGTTTCTCTCTTTGTTTTTTTGTTAAAATGAAATCATCACCCATGATGTGTCAATTTACCAACAACATAGATGATGTATTTTCATTATCCTTTTAAACATTTTATTATTTTCATAAAACCACTATAAAGGTTTCTAAATACTATAAAATATATTTTATAACCATATTGGTGTTTTTTAAATAAAATATTTATACAATACTAAATGATAAAACAAATCGAGCTTGTTTTGATCGAAAACCACAAAAAATAACACAAATGATTATCATTAACTATTTATGAAATGATTCGTCCACATTTCATTTAACAAAATAATATATATAACAACTTAATAATATGTATTCTCATTAATGACATATATTTTCAATTCTGTGGAATTATTCCCATTCTACACAAACTTCTATACTCATATTTATGTAAACTGAATTTTAAAACCAAGAAAACAGACACTGTCGAACTCTAAAAGTGAACTATCTGACCCATCGGAAAGTCCATAAATGATCTTAATAAAAAAATAACCAATAAAATTCACATATAAAAGGTTTTTTCTTTATTAATTAATGTGTTTAATTTTCTTATCTGTGATATTAATGTAATGAAATAAATCTAATATAAGATAGATGGAATTCTCAAACACATCTATATTTATTTGTGTTTTCCCACTTTCACCCCATTTTCAGTATGGATATTCCATAAATGTTTATAAATTATAGATTAATTATGATTATATTATATTTTTTGGGATATACATGTTACAAATATGGTTTTATGACATATTCAAATATTTCCCCAAAAGAAATCATATATCTAATAACACGCCTTTTAATACACGTGAGATTATTTTTATTTATTCAAAATTTATGATTCTTATACAAAGTTTGTTATTAGCTCTTTCTTTTATTAACCCCATAGTTTATTCATTAATTTATTCTATAGGAAATGATACCCATTTCTTTCCATGGGTTTTTATATTTCCATGATTGATATATGTTCTATATGGAAATTATGATAATGTAAATGTTATGATGTGATGGGTGTGCCCAAAATTATATAGTACATATGAATGATATGATATTATAGGTGCACCTATTATTATATCGCACTCTAATTTATTGGGTAATGTGATGTATCTCATGAGATAAAGTGATGTATGCATTGTAGTTGATCACTAAGACCTGATGTATTTTTATGCATTTCAATATTCCAAGACTTTATTTAATACGTTCTCAAATGATTATGATCATATGCCAATGTTATGATGACATTGAATATACTCACCCTATGTAATATTGAAACATGTTATTTTTTATCCTCTTATAGATATTTTCTATCACCCCTTTCTTTGATGTATATCATCAAGTTATTAAATGTACTAAATATAACATAAGGGAAATTCTGAATCTAATGAATAAGGAATTACAAAAATCATTATGTTTAATATTATAACTGTTACGTGTGATCATAAAATTCCTAAGACACAAAACCTTTGTATCTTGGGTTTTTAATGATTTTATGTTATTTATCATTAAAACAAATGAAAATCTATATAGAAAAAGTTGGTTTTCAATAATACCTTTCATGTAATTTAGGAAATTTATGTTTGTTTTATTTATACATGTCATAAATAAATCATGATTTTTTTCATAAATTATGCATATAATCAGAGTGTTCTTCTACAATTCTGATTATGTGATGTGTATTTTGAACTGTAATTTTTTTTTTTCAAGAATGAAACTCAATATTTTCTATCTTATTCCTTTATAAATATAATCCTTTTGAAGTTAAATACTATATCCAGAACTCTAACAAAAATGTTAATAAAATTATCTAAATATGATACATAAAAACAACTATTTATGATCATTTTTAAATAAAATAATTATGAACATGATATGAAGTGCTCGCATATAGGTGTATATAAGAGTTATGACACAATTTAGGATATACACTCATTCATAAACAAATATAATTATTATTTTTACAATGTGGGTATTGGAATATAATAATAATACATAAAAATTATATAATTTTTTTGAATAATTATTCAAAATAAAATTGGATCTACATTCAAAAAAACATTGATTGAGTCCTTTTATGAATGAAATGTGATATATTTCAAAAATTAAAAATATGATAACTAGAATTGATTTTATTTATTATTTCAAACAGTAAATAATCATTGATAAAATTTATTAATTTGTTTTTATAAATGTTTTAATAGTGAAATATTTTATATATACCATTATACATATCCAAGGAATATTATGTGATTTTCTAACCTCATACCATAGATTTGACAATAAATAAAAAGTACACTATAATAATTAAATTATTGATCAAATATAACAAATTTAATATAATATTGTTTTTTAACATAATGATTTTTGTTTATTATAAATCATGGGGGACAACACATGTTTTCAATTTTCTAGATATCAATTGTTTGGATTCAAAAATTATGCCTTCTATAAATCATAATTTATATCAATGAGAATCAAGTGAATCATAAAGAAAGGAATATATAATGGAGAAAAATGAAAATATATTACATATGATTATATTGTAATGTTTTGTGTGAGAATTTTATGTATAAAAAAGATATATATTTTTTATTTCCTTTTCAAATACTATGAATACCTGGTGAACTTGTAATAATGTATGATCTTCAATTAATATGTTTTTGTGTGGATTAGACATAGAGATTAATAAATCCAAAAAATTTCTCACATAGGGATCCCTTTAGATTTTAGTGAAATAAAAACCTATATAAAATATGAATTTTGTTATATTATAATTAAAATAGTACATTGGTTATTTGATAAACATATTTTTAAAATGTAACTCATGTCTAAATTAAAAATGAGGATAATATCCACTTATGATCCATTTATGTTTTCAATACCAATAAAGATAGTAATGGAATATTCATAAATTTATTCTTAAATTTCAATGTATGTTGTATTTATATTTAAGAACATTGTATTTTCTTGTACGTGTATGTTTAGTTAATGTGATAATAGATTTTTTGGGGTAAAGTTACTCTTGGAAGGTCTTTTTGGTCTATAAATTGATCAATTAGACTTTCTATATTTGATATTGTATTTCTCCAAATATTTATCCTTTTTTAATAACATGCATTAAATAATATATTTTTCCATTAAATATAAAATTATTTGAAGATAAAATAAATTGGGTGGGATATACATAATTATCATTATGTCATTTTATATGAGTAAAAAACCATTTAATGAATATTAAAATAAAATGTTTGATAGTGTAAACAACAAGATAATCAAGGGGAATAAGTAACTTGTCTATAAAATCATGAGTTTCACGAATCTTAACTCTCATATTATATTTTAGAATTATTTTATTTTGTATAATGTGACATTTAATATTTTACATTATTCATCCCAAAAATGTGAGTTGACTAGGTGATAATTGATATAAATTACTATAAATTTCACCATGTATGATTTTCATATAAGGAAGGTTTCAGTATTTATTTGGTTTAAATATAGTAGAAACTTATATTAGAAAATCAATTACCTTAATTAAGGTAGGAAAATGAGTGAAATGGTTATCCTCAAAGATGGTATGTTTCCTATTATTGTGTTAAATATTATGTTATTTCTTCTTTTTTGATAATTTTAGAATAAACTACTCTATCACAGAAGGCTACCAACAATCGTTTTATCATATAGTATACATGTCTTCATTATGTCATAAATTTTATGATTTATAATCACTTATAGATGTTATATTCAAAAATATTGATTGGGGTGAAACACCCAAACCAATAGCTTTCGCATCACTATACTATTTAGTATTTTTTAAATCCCCTGAAATTAGTTATTAATTGGGTGAAAATGATCAAAATTGTTGTTCCTAAACACAATAAACAATATAGGATAATAATATGTCATTATTATGTAGTGATTTTTAATGAATAATATTTTTTTATGTTATACCTACACATTATTCCCATATTTTCTAAATATTTTCATCGCCTATTTATGACATCAAATTTACTAGAATATCATTCTATAACACATAATATGGGTTATAAGTGGTTGTATATTTGGATTTATAAATCATTATATAATTAAATAAACATAAATAAGTAATTTTTTCATAAAACATAAAATTTATACTATTAAGTTATACTACTTATTATTTATTTCATGTAAAATATACCATGTCCATGCTTTATAGTAGGGGTATAATGGAATCTATAACCACTATTTATTTTCTGAACTCTATTTATATGACATCAACTATCAATTATGAATAAAATTTATTAATAAAAGTAATGTAAAATAAAATATTACTAATTACAATGTACCATATATGCTTCAATCAGTATGATGCCTAATAAATATATCCATGGTTTATTAGTTTATGATATACATATATATTTATGGATAATAGGGGAATAAATATTCCCATAGAAAATATAATATTTTGTTGTATATAAATTTTCTGACAATATAAATGATCCTTTTAATGTATAATTAGAAAAAATTTCATCTAATAATCATCACATATAAATTTACTCTTCAATTGATAATCAAAATTAAATCATCAGTTTATTTTTTATATTTTTTTTGAAAAAAATATATAATATATTATTATGTTACCATAATTGACCAAAAATTATTTTCCTTAATTTATGTAGAACATAGTCCCATGTTTCATTATCATTTATAATATTTATTCGATTATAGACTATAATGTATCTAAAACAATTGGGATTTTTGGAAATAATTGGTCTTCCATCTGCATTCTATCCAACATAAAACCTGAGTCTTTTACTTCTTCCCTTGTTATTTTTTAATAATACAATCTCACTATTCTATATCAGTCTCATTACAACCATATATTAATAACATTTAAACATTTTTATAATTTTATTATCATCATTATGTTGTTAATTGACATTAGTGGCTTCACCAGACAAAGACTCCATTATCTGCATCGATAAAAAAATATTTAAATTAGATTTCTTAAATTACACAGTGAATGAATAATTTTATGATAAAACATATTATTTATAAAATAATAATAATAGATATTGAAAATTTCCATGATATATTTTTTTAAATAATGAATGGATGGGGACCCTCTATCATGTAATGATTTCCCCTCCTTATTATCCTCACTAACATACAAGTCAATATCAACAATGAGACCACAATAAAATGATTTTGATATCCCAATGAATGGGATTACATCAATAAAATTTGTGTTTTACCCCATAGTTGTTTTATTTGATAACAGAACAAATGACTAATTTTATTGTAGGATCTGTGTCATAAAATAGAAGTAATTCTTTTGACGCCATCATAGAATGATCATCCTTATATCATTCCTTACTAAAATTAAATTTCATGAATCTTGATTTATTGATTTTAAAATAAAAACAATTATATACCCATTTACATTAAAAAATAGGCATATTTAATTATTTATAGTCCAACTACCATATTTTTCATTGTTTCCAAAATATGGAATATTATAATAAATTGGATTTATACCATTGGTACTGGATACATGCATCTATTCAACAATAAGAGTAACTCTACTAATTTTTTTCACATCATGTTTCAATATATTAGATTTGATTACTATTAATTATATAGAAAATGTAATATAATAAATGTTCACAGGGTCCCCTTGCTGGAAATATATGTCAATAAGAAAATGAATTTATATTTGTATAAAAATATAATAAAATACTGTCTTAAATCTATCATATTAGTTGATTATTATGTTTATTAGATACCCGTCTTTTCATCCCTTAAAGGATTAAAAAGATTTAATTTGTGAGTTCGAACACATGGTTCATCCTCTATATAGAATTAAAAAATATTAACCTAACTCCCCTGCCTACCTATAATTTGAATTATCAAAACATCTATTATATAAATTCATTAACCCAAAATACTCCCACTTCAATAAGATTATAGGAGACCAATGTTATCCACATCAGATAGGTAGTAGTTACAAAGTCAAAGGAAATCAGTAATAATATATCCCTATTCAATACTAAATGATGGATAACTTAATTTTTTGATATTTCGGTTAAAATATTTCATATACTGTTGAATAGGGTATATCCATTTGTGATGCATAGGACCAGATAATCAAATCACTCATTCCATGTAAAAAGTTAAATTAAATCATGATTATGGGAAGAATATATCCAATTCACATAATATGATAAAAAATTTATTATATATATATGAAAACGTCTATATATATGTTAATTTAATATATATAGCTATAACATCCTAACTTGGCTCACTCTAACTAGTAGCTAAACTAGTTTATTATGTGAAAAAAGGCACGCCTACCTATTTGATAGATGATATCAAATAACAGTGAGGGTTTAATGAGAATTTTGGGGAGACTATACCCTCTTTACCGTATTAATGAAATATCATAACTAATAATAATCACTAATAATAAAAATTTACATCACATAACCAATTTTAAAAACAACAACCGTCCCCACAAACTAATATAGTAAAGAATCCATGTCATGATAGTCTCATGTGTCAAAAGTTATCTTAAATGAATCACAGAAATGATAATCCCCAAAATCGGTCTTGACATCCAACCCAGTCCACCCATCCATGATCCATCCCATATATCCCAACCTATCCATTAATCAGTGGTCCTTCACACTTATCCAGACTTACAACCATGATGTATTCGCAGGTACCAATGACATATAGAGTATTGTGTGTTTACAACTCATTAGTATATTAAAAATGATATCTAATATAATATTCAGTTTATGAAATAGTTTTGTATATGTATAGGGGAATAATAGACAAGGAAATGAAAGAAATTTTTATTTGAAATAAATTGTATCAAAATAATCTTTTGGCCATCAGGTTGCAAAGTAATACCTTGGCCAAAAAACAAACTTCATCCCATACCGATCATATTAATCATATACGATTGGGTATATACACATTAGAAAATAGATTCATCTCTTCTTTAATTATAAATCTCAAGGATAATTCAAACATGTACCTATACTATGTGAAATTATATTAGTCCTTGAGGGATCAGTCATATAGCCAAACTATTCATTAACATTAGTGGTTCCCTAAGAATGATACTAGAAGAAGCCCAAATAGAAGGATCCACATTGTAATATCCTAACACATACCATCATTCAAAATTTAAAAGGATTGTAATCATTGACCTTTATACACATTTCTATAAACAATGTGTGCCATTTTTAATATTCATTATCCAAAATGGTCTTTTACACTCAACACCTTTAAGTCCACTTTAAATTTAATCAATTTGACCATTTATTCATAAAAAAACAATTACATGGTCTTCAAAAAAGTTATCAACATAAATATTCATCTTTTAACCATTTACTATTTATTCATTTTATCATGACATAAATTTTTTAATTCCCATGTTAATCCAAACAACACCTTATTTCATGTTAATAATATTAGTAACAAGTTAGAATGAGTTAGAAACATAAAATCCCATATTTCCCTCTTTAATTACCATATTAACAATTATATATAACTAGGACACCCCATGGGGGAATTTAGGTATAATATTATAGACATCGATGGGTCTAAATGGATCCACAAAGGGCATAAGAAAACTATTTTTTGTAATTAGTTAATCAAGTGTGCCGCACATCAGTGTGATTTCACATAAAAAACTACAATAAATTAATAATAGGAAAATGGAAAATCCAATAACCCACCTACCTCATGATAGTAGACAACCAATCATCTAAAATTGACACTTCATTGGAGATAAAATGATTGGAAACAAAAAAGTACCAAAATTTATGAAAAAAGGGCCTGTGAGAGAAAGGGGATGAGAGACAACCAAACTATGAAACATCCAAAGAATATAAGTAAAAAAACTAATAGACACACTCATGGATAAAAATCACAAATAATAACAAATCAAACACAGTAAAATCAATGGAGAAACACCCTTAGAATGGAGGATGAGTCTAGATCACAAACTAGGTTATTTGGAGTGAAATATGGATAAATATTTTGTGAAAAAATATAATAGTTTTGAAGGAAAAAATTAAATTTTCACTTATAATGAGTACCATAGTTTGACCGCATTGTTTTCCAAACCATGCTCCAACTATGGGAATTCCAATATATAAAAAAATATTATATCTTATAGTTTTCTGGGAATCTTTTATTATTTGAAAAATTGTATAGAAGATATGTACATGTCTATAAAGTTGAATCCCATAGTATCCAGGACACCTTTAATGTGTTTTTAAACTCCTATACTTTTAAAATGTGGAACATGGAGATGGTTCCAAGTTATCACTAATAGTGTAAAAACCATGATCCATGTTCATTATGGAAAAATTTATTTATTTATTTAGATGTTATACCCCTAAAAATATAATGAAATTTTACATACTACTGGGAAAAAATACATAATATATTATAAAAAGGAGATTATCCAAAAGAAAAATAAAAATATAAATTAATAATTTTACCGATCATAAAAACTCCCACTATAAAAAAAATATCCCTCGATCCACACTCTCTAGTAGTGTGAATCCATTAAGGAATTATTGTTAGAGCATATGGACCAAATATCACCCTCCCACTCCCAATATTCCTCTTGAACATCACCACACTACCACAACACATTGACCAAATGGATGGTCTTATAATAATTTATTTTCTCACTATCCTCACTTATACGAATAAGGTTCTCTTCAATGAAAACATTTGTCTAGTGATTAAATTCATCAATATCTCTCACATGAGAAGGGTCATAGTAATACTTCCCAAGATATGACACTTGAAACATGTCATTACTAAAACTATAACACTAGGGAAGATCCATTTGATATGATACTAGGCCAATCCTCTCCATAACCCAAAATATCAAAACATACATAGGTGTCAACATACCCTATGTTTGAATCTAACAGTGACCTATTCCCAACAATAAGTGAATAAATACATGGTTACCCACTAAACACTCATGTGTTCTATGACATTGATCAGTATATGAATTCTATATACAAAGGGATACATCCATACACATACAGATCATATAGAAAGTATTCATCATCACCTACATTTGATTTACCTCTAACAACAATGTTTCTCATGAAACCATCCATAAAAAATGGGAACTTCATGGACTACAATATAATTCATAATATGGGTTAATATTAATAATCACATGATAAAATCTATTAAAAATGAAATCAACATCCTCTTTATGTCTCTCTGAAGTTCAATAAAATCTAAGACACATTCTCTCAGTATTCTATCTAATACATACATATTCCTTTTCAATTTCCTATCTATATATGGGTGGTAATCTATAGAAAAAATAGCTGATTACCGATCACCTTATGCAAGCCTTTCTAGAAACACAGGGTAAAACAAAGATTGTAATGTAAAATGATAAAGCTATACACCCAATATAATCATATTGTATCCTAAAAATATGTGCTTCTTAGCCCAATGATGGTGAATTTTTCAGGAATTGGTATAAAATGTGAAATCATTGTCAACTATTCAACAATCACTCATATTAAATCATTACATAGAGTATTAAATAGTAGACTAAAAATGAAGTCTATTGTAAAATTTCACCCCTTGAACAATGAAATAATAATTGACTATAATAGAATAAGATTCCACCAATTATTTACCTACACATTTTGAAAGGTGTATAATCACATTAAAATACCTATGATCTTATTCATTATTGAAGGATTCCAATATTGCCTCTAAAGATCCAGGTATAATTTGGTCAAACCATAGTGCACCACCCACTTTGAATTATTAAACTCACACATCAATTCCTACCACATACCTATAAGAATGTAAACTATGATATGAACATGGATTATGTAATCACCATCAACGATCTATTCCAAGGGTTGTTACTCCTAGTAATGTTTACCCTCAATGATGAACAATCTAGATTCTTATACTACCTCCTCTAAATAAAAAGAAAAATGGAGGATAAAAGGACTATAGATGTGAGGGTTGAATGTTCCCACTCCTCATAAAAACCTATATGCTATTAATAAATTCTTCGTCCTCCATTGAAAACATGAATTCTAAACCACTCGACACTATGTATTCTAACTCAATGAATCAAAAACACTATTTCCATTTATAGGAGTATAGATAGAACAAAATAGAAATATTTCAGGTACTTATCACATATACACTATAAAATATTTTGAACATGATGAGAAAATATATATTTAAGGTTGACATAATTTCTACAAATAGTAAACCTTTAACCTAAGAGAGAATACCACCCATTTTTTAAGGCGTGAACCACTACTACCAATGAAATTTCATGAATATGAAATTTATATTCATGTGGGATTCTGTTTTATTATACATATTCTTGTCTTCATATGGAATAATACTTACCATACTACTTACCCATTTTTTTCATGAATAAAAAATGTCACAATCCTAATCCTGGTTGTATCATAATATATGGAATACTACTTACCATAATAATAGAAGATGAGAATCAATGATATAGTCAAATGACTCTTAAGAACTAGGAAATAATCCTTAAATTCCCTAGACCCCTAAATATTTATTCCCTTCAGGGTGTGGATTTATTGAAATAAATATAAGTGAGGAAAGACATTGTTAATCCATTTGTAGTAATCTGCTAAAACCAAAAAGCTTTATATGTCAAAAACATACTTAGGTTTCTCCCATGATACAACCACTCATACATTATCAGGGTCCATTGAAAACTATTATTTCTAAATATTTTGATAAAATAAATAAACCTTTTAAATAAATAAATGATTCATAGATAGTGTTGTGTATAGATGAATCTCATTCAGTGATGTTGAGATGATTTCAATATGTTTGGAATGATCATGTCAATTCTATGATTAAAGTAATATTTTATCAATGAATACCACCAAAAATTTATCTAAATAATATTGAATGATCTGGTTAATCTAAGGAAGAACAGAATATGATTTCTTATCATCGTAAGTATAATAAAAACAAACTAATATATTACACACCTACTTATGAATGTAGTCCAGGGTATTTCAAATTGTGTCACCTTGAACAGGTTATATCTTAATATCAAATCATTCATACAGAATACATAAACACCATATTCTAGTAAAACATATCGTAAATACAAAAAATATGATTCATTTTCCTAATTATCATCCATTTACACTTTAGATAATCAATAAATATGTGTTTAATTCCCTTCACCATATTGAAAAATAAAACATCGGACCAGAATGTGATTTACTTAGTTAGAGGAAAACAATATCCACTCCTTCATCTAAATTCATCATAATCCCTTCAATCACTAATGTTAATATTATATAAGGTGAAAAGGAAATTAGTTCATCCCCATAGACTACCTCAAAATTATAATCAACCACTCTCTATAGTGGATACACTAAAAACTCATCAAAAAACACATCTGAAAACTAACCCACTATAGGAGGGAATACATCCTGCTCAACTGTCCAATATTCTAGAACAGGAATAAAATCCAAGGATATGATATCAACCAACTACTGAAAATATTTACCTTGATGGTCTAACTGGATATGCCATTAATAAACACATCTGGAAACTAACCCACTGTAGAAAGGAATACATGATGCTCAATTTTCTAATATTCATAAACAATAATAATAACCAAGGATGTAAGATCAACGAACAATTGAAAAATTGGACCTTCACGGTCTAACTGAATATCCCATTCCCAATGATTGATATAATTGTCACCCATATGAGACATGAAAGTCACATTACTATGGTAATAGAAATTGTAATCCTCTAATGTAAACATATATTTAATTATCTTTAAAAAGAACACCCAATAATCTCAAGCATAAACAAGTCCCCAAGGATATTTTACACACAAATGTCAAGGTTACACTCTAAAAAATAAAATATAACCTCTAAACACACCAACTAATAGTGTGTGGATTAATATAACCCATACATGAATTACACCGCTAGGCCTGAACTATTCCAAAATTGAGTAGATATAAAAGAATATGATGTTACTGTTTTAAATGATCAATAATAAAATTTTGAATAAATTAGTATCATACAACAAATAGTCAATATACCTACCTTGTTACCAATAACAACATGCTATATTGTATGAATTTTACACATCCCTCTACCATGAGATCATATTTCAGTCATGTTTATTATTCTACTCTACAGACACAACTCATCTTGTCTTAGAGTACCTTATCTCCTATCCTAAGTAGTATGGCCAGTTTAAATCTAACTATCCAACTGATATAGAGTAGTAAATCCCCACCGGATGCTCAGTGTCAGACGGCATCCTCTATCTCTATCCATCTAATGATGCTTCCTTCATAACCAATGTATATATCAAATCCTACAACAAGCTATACATTCCACTAGTGTTTATGTAAACTAAACTCACATATGACATAGACTACCACACCAATTATTGAATCCTTTTTCAATACACTTAATGTAAGATAATCTCTTTTGTCTACCCACCTTGGCACCTCATTGTGAAATGTTCTCATAATGAATCACTCTACTAAATACAGAATTACTATTGAATAACCAATATAAAATCATCCATAAACTCCTAGAGACTTCATTAAAGATATATGATATCTTAATTCACCACGTCAACAAACTTATTGAAGTGGAAAATATTTACTTGGGGCTGGATCTCATATATGAGTCCATCCTCAAAATATATCACCTCACCTTCATTTTCTGAATCCATGATTGGAAAATTTCTATATATAGATAATGTATATAGAATAATCCATCACATAAATTTTTTAATGGGAAAAAATGTAATCTCCATAGCACTTTATAATGTTATGGTCATGGGAAAAATGTGCTCCATGAATTTCTCTAAGAATTCCTTCTATGATATTGCATCTATCTTCCCATCAAGGACATGAATATACCACTAGAGATTTGTTGGATCTTGTTAATTGAAAGCCACCAAGATAAATATCATCTCTAGTAGATTCTATAATTGTTTATTATTTTTAAATATAGGCATAATCTAGAACTCATATGCCTCAATACCACCCTCTCAGGTGAATGTGAGAGGATTTTATAGTTGGAACTCCATAGTTAGATCAAACATACTCAGAACATCCCACACTAGATATCTATTGATAAAATACAATTTTTTGTTAAAATTATTAGGGAACACCTCTTTCACCCTATCAAATTGAGCCAATAGGGGATCTTTTCCCTATACTATAGGTGTATTCACAGCAATATCCTTCTGTCCTCGTACTTGAGATTGTCAATATGGAGACATCACTTTTTATTTCCAAACAGATATCTCAGATTATATAACACATAACATACATAATCACACATAAAGTTTTTCATAGAAATACATAATAAATCTATTTAATATATATTATCTAAATAAAAATAACCATAATAATGTCGTCACACCAAACTAACCCTTTACCAGGCCAATAGATAACACAGGGTAAATGTATTCTTCTGTGTTACAATCCCTATTCTTAACACCACTTTAAAAATTAAAACTAAAATATTTCAATTTAAAATATTTAAAACATATTTATTGTAAATTATTCTCTTATAATCATAAATGTAACATAAAATTATTTTATTTTCAACAACCTAATTTTTCTATTTCATAAAAACTGTATACAACATGCCTAGTTATATTTTCCTAAAATGATTAATTTCACATGAACACCTAAGTGCCTAAAATGATGCATGCATAGAAAATATCAATCCATAAAATCCATTTTAGAAAAATATCATGAAATAGTTATATCACAGAAAATGTATATATCATTCCCAAAATATTGATGAAAAACAAAAAACCTAATTATATGATACCACATTGCGACATCATAGCCATGCTCACATTTTATAATTGTCAAACTAGTTCATTATGTGACCTTAGGCAATCATACACATATCCTACAGGAATGAAACTAGTATTGAGGGTATAATGAGAAACATGGGTATAATATATAATATTTATTAGAGTAATATAAAATCTTAAATAATTATAAATAATAACAAAAAATAACCACATCACATGACCAATTAAAAAAAATCATGTAAGTGTGTACAGACCAAAACAACAAACATGACATGTCATAATAATCACACATATCAAAAGGAAGCCCAAAAGAAATAAATAACTAAAAATACCAAAAATGGGTTTGAACATCCATCCTAGTACTCTCATCCATTCCTTACCCATAATTATGAAATCATCTATATTGAACTAGGCCTTTTCTCTTATCTAAACCTATAACCATGAAGTCTTCTTGGGTACCAATGTGTCATAAGAACGGTGTGAGTAAAAATCAATAGGAAACAACCAATGGTATCTAAATGAATATCCATTATAAAAAATAATATTTTTAGATATAAAAAAGTAATAATAGAGGAATAAATAAAAGTATTTTTTTAATATAAATAGTTACATATTAACTGTCATGGCCTTCAGGTTCCAACGTAACACTCGATACAACCAACCCACCTCATCCATTGGAGGTTTTCTTAACTATATATTGTAGGGGATACACAAATTAAACAAAATAAAGGGGTATAATCAATTATTAAAATAATTTTATCAAGGATCATCTGTATATGTACCTACAATATGTTAAATTTTACTAGTTCGTAGATAATATGTCCTACATTACTACCATGAATAAATATCTGTGGCCCCAAGTGTGTCATTTTGGATCAATCCCAAATATGAGGAGCCTCATTCTAAAATACTAACCCAAACATTCATTTACAATATATATGTCTCATTATCACTGATCTTTTAACACACTAAAATAATAATGGGGTTCCATTATGAACATTCATTTTTACCATGGTGTACAATATTAAACACAATTAACCACACATCAAATTTAAACCATTACACCATTTATCCATATTGAACAACAATTAAATATGCATAAAACCCATTTAACAACTAAAATATTCCCCTTTTAACCATTTAACATTTCTTCATTTTATCATGACATAAAGTAATTAATTCACATATTAAGACAATCAAACCCTAATTATATGCTAACAAGAAAAGAACATTTAAAATAAGGTTAAAATCATAAAACCACATATTTCACCTTTTATTCCCTATATTAACACTCCCATACAATTGAAACTCCACTTACATGTCCATATGTCTGGTCTCATATTCATCAATGGGTCGGATGAGATCTATGAATGGTCTATGAAATCACTCAAAGACTCAACAATTTTATTATAATCAGGGAATGTAGTTCACAACTAGTCAACACCATTGGAAATAAACCTACACATGAATAATAATGATAATTTTGGAAGGGATATATAAAACCTATATTAGGATCATATACAATCAATAGTCCAATATAAACCCTTGTTTCAATAAAAAATGGCCCCAAACAAAAATATGAACACCTCCCAAGAAATATGGCTTATGGGATAATTAAGAAGAGAGACACAAAGCTAAAAAACATCCATAGAATAGAAGGAAAAAGATGCATAACCATTCCTGGAGATTTAAATCATAATAAATGAAACTTCAAACACTCTAAAGTCCAAGAAAATTGGTATAAATTATTACATAAATATTTGATATAAATTTTATTTTAATCATTTTAACTTCAATTCAGTTATTGAGATGATATTCTTTGTATTTGATGAATATAATTCTATATCCTTTGTACCTTTTTGAATTTGGTAAAACATAAATATCTATTTCTGGGAAAGAGTGTAATCTACTAAAAGAAGACAATTTCATGTATCACCATTTATTACTACCAACTCCTCACTTATCCAATTATCAATGATTTCCAATAAATCCATAATGTCATCTTCTCTTTTTATGAGGTAATTTGGTAGTGCTTTAATGAAACAATCACATCAATTTATTTTAATATATTAACTCTATTAGGAAACATAATCGTTTAAAAAAATTAAATTAATAATATAAAAAAAATTGTCCCAAAAATTTTATAAGTTTTTTTGGAAAAGATTTAACAAAAATATTATCAATATCATGGACTTTGAAAACCTATTAATCACTTATTAATGGGGAAGTTGTTTTACCTTATTCTAAATTTTGATCAAATAATGTGGTCCATGATTATTTTTTTATGTCAATATGATCAAAATTTAAAATTAATTAATAACACTAATATCAAGAAATGTTTCAGCCAATCTTATTATATATATATTTTTAAAAAATGGAACACCATCACATTTACTTAATTCTATATACTAAAAAACATTGAAAGGAAAAAATGTCATTTATCATCATGAGAAACATGCCTCTTAATATAAAATATTCATTTATACATGAATTATAAAACACAACACTAGATCCGAAAATAATTTGATATATTGTATCAAATAATCATCATAAAAAACAATATCACTACTTGGTTTTTTTGGTCTTCATATAAGCTGAGAAAACATTTTGATTTTTTTGATTCATGAATAACCATGGAGGTAAGAATAAATTTTCCAATAGAACATGATATTTTATGTTATAACTAATTTATACTCTAAAATGATTTATACAATTTATAGGTAGATCAAAATAATAGTTTCTCATCTCATTTCCAAAATTATGATGCACATGATTAATTTTATTCCTCATAGGATAGTCTGTGAGGTAATAATGCTTCACATATTTAATTATTATATATGTGTTTCATGAAAATTTCCTTCCATTCTACTAAAAAAAATATTCATATAAACATATAACACCCAAATATCTTTAAATATGAATATAATATTCGATATTGTGTATGACATACAACACCAAGCATCAAAAGAAATATAATATCCTGTAACATTATGATTTATTTACAATTTTAAATAAACAATACTTTATATAGATTAAATTTCACAAAATTCTTATTTTATCTTTTTTTACAAGAAAAATTTCTTTTATATTGCATTACATGCAATAATGAGTCTCTTTGATAGTTTGTGTTACACAAAAGAACGAGTTTTACCAAAAATATATATTAATAGTATTATTTAATTTGAAATATATCTCCTATAAATTATAATGGAATGTATGAATATGAATAATTTTTGTTTAATAATATATATTTTACACCCATTTATTTTTCATCTAGTTATTTTAAATAATAATAATAACCATTATAATGAAATAAGAAATGTTTTTGATTAAAGAATATTTTCTTCAATGATGGCTTAGTCGCTCTTGACAGATACAATTTAAAATTAACATTTTACAACTTTTAAAAATTCATATTAAAAAATAATGTTTCATTGTAAATGAGAATTTATAAATTATCATAGGTTTATTTTTTGTATTTTTTCAAGATGATTATTAGTGAAAATTACATAATTTTTATTGAAAAATTCCATTTTATTTAGATAATTTATAATCATATATTATATTTCAAATTGGATTTAAATTAAAAACATAAGTTTTATAAATATTAATAAAAATTAGTTTGTTGAAATCATTTTCATATTGAATTTCCATATAAAAAACTTATAATGTTTTGAACATTTTCACTACAATACTCGCGTTCTCATCTCATCTACGAGATTATGTTTAAACTATTTTTTAATTTGATGAATTTAATTTTTAAAAATGGATTCTGTATGTTTAATAATCATAATTTATAATTTATAATTATGTTAACCATGTTTTTTTAGCCAGAATTATTAGTGAATATAAGTAGAATTTATTACAATTATTAATGAGAAAACGAGTTTACTTATTGGGTAAATGTAGAAAATATTGTGTAAATGGTACCCAAAAATTTTAAAAATACCATTTTGTGGACATTATTTGATATTATAACATATAGTATCGATAAATTACCATTATTGGGGCCTAGTGACACCAAAGAAATGTTGGTGGAATTCACTCTTTCAAAAAAGTTACAAGTGTGACTGTCACCCCACTTATAAAAGGTCACCAACTCTACTCACCCCTCCACACCATAAAAAAGGTAATATAGAACAAGACCTAACCTAATAACTTACCAACATACCTACCCAAATCATTTAGTACTTATTTCTTTCATAACTCTATCCTTTTAAATTATTACTATAAACATACATAGGATACTTCAAGAAGAGGTAATAATATTTTCAAAGAATTTTTATTTTAATTCCTACTCTTCCTCATAAAATTCCTAGTATACCATGATTATATAAAAACCTCAGTATAAAAAATATACTAAAGTGTTTTTATGTTAAGGGTACAACATATAAATTAAAACACTTCCATCAAAGGGGTTACAAAATCATTTTTCATGTGTACACGATACTATCACCATGTAATCTGATGTCATCCATTTTTCCATTTCCACTATTCAAGGTAGGGAATAATGATATATTTATAGTTTTTATATGACATATATTATATTTTGGATATTAATATGTTTCTATAAAATTTAAATGAAACATAGATTCATGATTTCTATTTTGTCAGAATATGAAAACGTCACTTGTATGAATGGCGGACAATCTCTTTATGAAGTGATGAGATTCATTCACAGAACACATAAACTGTACTAAGGAAAAGTTTAATAAAAAAAAAATATATAATATAAAAATTTTGCTTTAATTGTAATATATTTGTATATATAATTTACTTCTATTTCTTCTAAAATGACTAGAAAATGGAAACAATGTCCATGTATATGTACGACCTACATTCTATATGAATAGTGTATTTCATTCTCTGTAGAAAAATATTTTAGATTACTCTTAATAAATATAATCTAAATGTATATTATATTTAATTCAAGATTTAAATTTGAGGGATGACTGAATAATATTCAAATTAAAAGGAAAAATAATATGAAATCCAATCATACTAAAAAAGTCAATTAACCATAGAAATAATGAAAGTAATGAGGGAATATTCAATTATTCGTGATAATATGTTATAGAAGATTCATATATGATATTATAAATAATAATATGATTCTGATATAAGTTAGTAACATGTTTAGAATCACTGTAATGGAGGTTAAAAGATGGTCACCCAAATGAAAATGTGAGGTAAGCGTTTTCATCTAAATTTCATTCCATTGGGGAGTAATATATTATTATGAACAGAATTCAATTTTTATGATTTATTTACTCTGCATTTGAAAATTAATATCATGAATATTTGATCATCAATGTTGGAAAATTTTATTAAGCATATAACGAATGATCAGCCAACAATCTTAAGGAGGTCTAGTATAATGGAGATCAAAGGCATTTTTTCATAAAAAAGAAACAAAATCATGGGGTAGAGTCCTAGATTAAAACAATTTATGAGGATAATGGTATGATAGAAGTGAAGTGAGCTTGGGATGGTTGATCCTAGAAGGTTGTGGTGGTATAAGTGGTGGATAGGCCCATATTTTGTGTAAGTATTTGAAACATGGAATAGTGAGAGGCATCAATATATGCATGTGGGTGTTGGGGAGGACATCAGAGATGACATAATGGGTAAAATATGGGATTAACCATTGATATGAAAGTTAGATTTGGTATTTATCCAATTTTGTGGATGAATACTAGTTTATTTGTATATCTATATTCCGTTCCACATTTCTTATGGTAGATGGACGCGTGTAGTTGTTTACACAGTTTTCCATATTCGTATGACTTTCTAGAGTTCCTATTTATATGAATGTAATGTTATTAATAAATTCTTACCCCATGATTTCTGATATTTCTAAGATTCAATGTAGAGTTTGTAATTATGGGAATCCATGGACTTGGTTTTTATTATTCTTGAAATCCATGAAACATTGTTTTAATGCTAATGTATTGTAATATGGTAAATTAAAATGGTTAGCTAACGGTTAATGAAATAATTTACATCAATTCAAACTTTTGAAAAGTAATTAAATAACTTAATTTATCTCTTCAAATTATTGTGTGTTTATAGGATATCTGGTCTTAGTAGTTGAAACTGGGATTCTAAGATATATTGGCTATATTTGAGTCTAAGACATTGTTATTCCCATAGTTTTTTTGTGATCTATATTATATCATGTACATTTTATGTTTTTATACACTAATCCACCCTATCAGTTAGGGAAAATAAAACTCCATGGAATCTGATCCCTAGGGGTGTTTTCCCCAATGTCTAGGTGGGCAGATGGATGGCTGACTACCCCATTGGCCATGCTCTCTTCTCTTGGTAGTTAATTGGGATGGTATGCATGATGGTGAGTTTTAACCATATAATTGTGTTTAGGATGTTAATTTATTGTGGTTCTTTCCCCAAACATGTGTTCTAGATATAGTTTCCTAAGTACTACTAAAGGTATAATCAGTGTAGGCTTTGATGGAATGATGTTCTTTACTAAGTGTATTGGTTCTGATTGCTTAATGTATAATACTTGTTGTTTGATACTCATTATGTGTGGTATGGTGGCTCCAAAAAACAACTTGGTTACATTTGGATACACGGATGTTGTAGTGTGCTACACTAGGTGTATATTGTAGTGCTATTCCCAGGTGTTTGTGGGCTAGTCTTTTGGGGGGATATGCTCATGATGTGCAATGTTAGGGAAGAGAAAAAAACCTATGGGGAAGTGGTATCAAGTAACCTTTATATGATTTATTATATTATATACTTAGGTATGTGATAAACGAATACAATATCCATGGTGATGTTGGAAAATTACTATTCATGTTTTGGTGATGATTTGGTTTTACTTATTGTTAATGGTGCATTAGTATTCTTTCTTTACCTTTTGCATGAGAGGTTTCAGGTAGGATCCTACTGATTATACTATTATACCCACCATAAGTATCTATAAACAATTTTTTAGGTTATTTGGAGAAAGATGAAGATCACACTAGTTACTACTAGCTTGGGGTCTAACTAGAGCTTTTCAGGATATGAAGTCCCTATCACCTTTACATTAATTTTATACTTGAGTTTTCTATACAGTTTAAGTAGTTATTGCATGAAATTACATATGTGCACTTTGGATTATATTATTTATTGAATTACAATCAGGATTTTTTAGTTGTCTATTATTTCTCTCTCTTTATAATTTGTTCTCTTAGAGAGTAATGCCTCACTTCTGTGTGTTTACTATACCCTCATTTTTAGTCACTATCCCAGATCCTAAAAAAATGAGACTCAGGTATCACTATCTCCATTCGTCTATTAACAACCCTGGAGGGGTACAACTTGTGTGGCAGGGTTTATGACAAAGTGGTATTAGGGGTATGGTTGAGGGATATAATGGAGTTTGGTGTTAGGAACATGTGAGGTTGTGTAGGATGGTAGGAATAGAATATCATCTAAGTTTAGCATGCACTATAAACCAGGGATACTTACTCATAAATAGGTATTTAGGCCCCCATGAGATCTGATGCATTAAACAATTAACTTATAATAGCTACTAAATGACGTGATAATAGTTGCAGGGTTGAGAAATTCTAAATAATTATGCATCGTTATTCTATGATACTATTGTTTAATAGGTACACCATGGGATAGGTTAACCAATATTTAAAAATGAAAAAAATTAATTAATGTTAAAGCATTCCATATTATAGGTTTTGGAGTTCAACCATGTTTTTTCTTTTATAGGAATGGCTCCAGTTCAACATCCTCATCCAATTTGAGCAGAAGATGATCAGTATGCCATGCCAGAAAATCAGTGCAGAGTGGAGGATGATGATTAATACTCAAAGAGAGGTAATCTATGATTGTTTTTAAACCTGAGTTTCTAGAGGCATGATGGCTTCTTTTCATATGAATTCACAGAACAATTGTGGGAGGAGGTTGGGATAGCCTTTAGTTTGATCCATTCTTGGAAGGAGCACTGGGTATCATTGGACGCAACGATGCTGTGTGAGGTAGTGAGCCAGTGGTCATTCTATTCCTAAGAGATCATGAGGAGTCTACAGCCTCATGGGTAGAGTTATAAGACTAGTTTTGATCTATGTTTCCTTCTTTGACTATGAATAAATCTAGTTTCCAAGATATTATTACACTTTGGTAGGGGTGTTCTTTTGTTTGATAGTTTGGGATCCATTTCAAGAAAAATATGGGATATGATTCAAAACTATTTATAGATGATGGGGCCAACATGAAAAATTTCAAAGAGGATTTTAATATAGAGATCCAATGGTAAGTCACCGCATTTATGTGGAACATGTTTCCTAAGGTATTGTCAAGAGAAGAGGTCATCGAGATGATATTAACCAAAACTACTTCATCATGATATGGGATTTTTCATGATTCATCACGAAGAAAATATGTTTCCAGGGATTCTAGTTTTCAAAATAGAAGAGATTCTGATCTGCCAGGGTTAGATCTCTGCCCTCAATGCCTCATTTCTATGAGGTAAGTAAATCTCATGCCAATGGCAAGGGATCCAAGGCATTTGTTTTTTTATTGGTAGGTCAAGGTCATTAATGGAAATAGTGCCTAAATTTTTGACGAGTCAGTGTTCACAAATTTTTCTGCCTCAGGATCCTCCACTGAGGCAGTTCCATCATAGGAAGTAACAGTAGGTTTCTCTAGTTTTGGATCAGTAGAAAGAAGATGGGGTAGTCAAAGGACACCATGGGATTATCCTTTCCCTCGGAGAGGAGAGAATATTAATGGAGGTGGATTTCAACATGGTCATAGATTTTTTTTAAGTAGATCATGGGCAGCTTCATGCTTTAGCATAACCATTTCCAAAAAATCCAAATGACATTTTGGGAACCCTTTTCATTTTTTCTACTTGGGAGCATGCCTTGTTTGAACTACAACCAATTGCGTCTCCAATATCAATGCATCCATATACGATGTATTCTCAAATGTTGTGATAGATATATATACAAAACGATTGTCTATTACAGTGTGGTTTTTTTGGCTAAGTAAATCACTATGGGGTGCACCAGTTTTGTTTGCAAATAATGATGATAGCAATTTTTGATTGGGTATTGACTATCATTACTTAACCCAAGTGAAAGTAATGAACTTCTATCCTCTTCCATTGATTGAATATTTATTTGATAAAATGAAGGGTGCATGTTGGTTCTAAATGATCGATTTGATATCAGGATATCGTCAAATGTATGAGAAGGATGAGGATATCCCAAAGAATGCTTTCCATTGTTTTCATGGGAATTATGTGTTTGTTGTAATGTTGATCAGTGTGACGAATTATACTGATGTGTTAATGGGATTAATGAATATTGTGTTCCCTGAGTTCATGGATAAGTTCATGGTGATTTCATCAATGAAATCCTTATGTACTACACATCTTAGGAAGATCATGGAAACCATCAGAGTGCTATTTTTGTGTGTACAACATCCTAAAAAACTATTTGGGATGTCTTTGAAGTGTCATTTTTGGGGTTGATAAGTTCATTTCATAGGGCATGTTGTATCCTAATAGGAAGTATCTATGGATTTGTTGAATATAGAAGAAGTTGTGTCTTCGGTATCCCCCAAGATATTGGAAGAGTTGTGATGTTTCCTTGGTCATAAAAACTATTACAGGAGGTTCATAGCCAATTTCTCTTAGTTTACAAATCATCTAGAAGATTTGAACAAAAACAATTAAGTGTTCCAATTGAATTATTAGTATTAGATTAATTTTGATTTTCTAAAGAAGATGTTGTTCATTTCTCCCATTATTTTTCTACTAGGAGAAGGAGTTATGTTTGATGTTTTTTGTGATGCTTCACATATTATGTTGGGTTATGTTCTATTGTAGCACAAATCAATTATTTCGTATGGGTCTCAACAATTATTTACCAATGAGTGTAACTATGCCACTGATGATATCAAGATGGTGAGGATGTTGTATTCATTAATTTTATTGATTCATTAACTCATAAGTTAGAATTTTGTGGACTTTTCTGATAAAAAGAGATGATGATTGTTTTCTCCAATTGTGACATGAACTTGTGCCAACAACGGTGGATGAAGTTTGTACTATATTATGAATTCTTTAGTTTTTTTACACATTGAATGGAAAATTTTGGTTCCTATGTGCTAATTAGTATATCACATAGCGACGTGCTGCGTGGATTTGGTGATTAATAGAGGGTGATGGAAGAAGAATCCACATTTCAACTAGATATGGTATAAGTCGGGGGTAGAGGTTGAATTATTTAGATCACAATGATATCTTCTATGGTTTAGTATGTGAAGGAATGATAGTTTATATATCTTGAGGTGGTGGTCTAGAGAGACTGAGTGGTTTTTAGTGTGGTCCCTAATGGTTGTTCTGAAGATAAAAAACACTAGTGTTGTTCCATGGAAGGATTTACATTCCTTTGGTGATGCATGAGATGGTTCTTATAGAGATCCATAGTTCACATTTCTCCACACATCCTAGCATAACAAGGATTTATTAATCTTTGAGATGTTTGTTTTGGTGGCTAGGGTTGAAGCATGTAGTTCTAGGGTCTGTGTCCATGTGTTTGGTCTTCCATAAGCTAAAGGTAGAGCACCATGTTCTTCGGGGCTTTCCACATCTATTAGATGTTCCTTATTCGAAGGGGGAGTAATTCATGATGGACATTTTCCTCGGTTTACCTTAAGATTAAGGAGTCTACTACACTATATGGGCGGTAGTGGATTTTTTGAAAAAATCATCGCACTTATTGATATTAATGAGTCGATCGTAGTGAAGGTTTTGTTTAGGTAGTATTTAGAGGATTTAGTGAGAATTCAAGAAGGCTCAAGGAAGTTAATTTCTGATCGAGATCCAAATTTTGAATATAGTTTTTAGATAGATCTCTATCATTATTTTGGTTCATAGTTATGCCTTGGAACTACTTTTCATCCAAATATTGAAGGTTAACCAAAGAAAACAATCTTGAATCTTGAACACACGTAACATTCTTGTGTTCAGGATTTTGTGGTTTCATGCACGAGGCACCTTCCCTCGGTATATTTCTCTTAAAACAATATTTTTCACTCCAAGATCGGTATGTAACCATTTAAAGCCTTGTATGGTTGACCTTTCTATTCATTATGGTAATGAAATAGGGTCATAGAGTAACCAAATAATGGGATATAACTGGTATAGAATATAAAAGAGATATTTAGAGGGATTTTCAAGAGGATTAAAGAATGGAAGGACCCTAAGATATCCATTGTTGATCTTGGTATGAGACCTATAGAGTTTAATGTAGTTGATAATATGTTTCGGATGGTGACTCTTTATTGTTGGCATCAAAGGTTTGGTGATGGGAGAACAATTTCTCCTAAGTTTGTAGGGAATTTTGAGGCGTTAACTCATGTTGGGTCCATGTCATATCAGATAGTATTCCCCACATAAAATCTTGATACAATATATCTTTTCACATGTCACAACTCCATTGTAATCTTCATGGCGACTCTCACATCATCGATTGTGGAGAGATCAATGTTCACGATGAGGAGACCGTTGTGGAGTGGCTTTTAGAGATCCAAGTGCACTAGGAGAAGGTGTTGTGTGGGTGTGTTATTTCATTGGTTCATGATTCTTGGTGGTATAATGGAGTGGAGGAGAGTACATGGGAACATGAGTTTTAGATACATGATCAGTAGATTTTTCTATTTAATGTTTAGATCATCTCTTGTAATAATATTCATTTAGTGGTTGTAAACATTTTCTAGTTTATCGGTTCTCTTTCCCTTGTTTCTTGTTGTGTCTTACTCCCGTTCCATGGCAGGTGAAAATGCATGGGGTATGCCATGTGGTTTCTATGTATATATTATTGTGGTTGGATGGGATTAATATTTTTCTATAGGTGTTAAAGACTCTATGAGTTGTTCATATATTCACCATGTCGATCCCCTTTTGCTTTAATGTGGTGGTTGAGATCCTATCATGGTGAAAGCCTTGAGTGGTATCTCGAGATGTGGTTGTTTGGATGAACCACTTCTGTTTCCTATCTAGGATGGTTTTGGATTCTAAAAGAGATTATTTTTTTGAGAGTTATCTAATGTAAGGGATCAGATCCATGTGGATTGTACCTTTTCATATATATGAGGAATGTGGTTGTTGAAGGAGGCTCAGAAGATGTATGGAGGAGTTTGACTACAATTTACTAAAACACTAAATAATTATACATCATGAAATACATTCACATCATTTAAGGTAAGTTCATGATGTGTATGTTTTCTAGGTTAGATAATTGAAAAATGTAACATGTTTTTATGTAGAACTAAAACATAAGGATTTCACAATGTGAAAGGGGATTACACATCATGTAACTCTCTGATACTGTATGTTCTAAATGTTTTCATCCAGTCAGGTATGTCAACCCCTATGAATGTAGTGCATCCCCACTAATTCTATGCAATACGGTGATCCCTTTTTTGATATTTTGGGGATTCCTTCATCAAGGAGAAAACACAAAATTCCCTTATTCTAACCTTCTTTGATCCAATGTATGTTCTACCTCTATTCAATTAGTTTCATTGATTTTTTTCCTCCCATTCCTCTTTTCTATGTGGTGGTGCTTGATCTCTTTGTTTTAAACAAGTATTTTTATTTTTTTGTTGGTGTTGTTGTGGCGTGGTATCCATGGGTAGATATTTTTCCTACAGGAGAGGCGATCAAGATCCACAATTGGTCAATTATTGGGAAATAATGTTCACACCCTTCCGATATTAGGGATTCATTACTTCTCCATTTAATTTTTTTTGAAGTTGTAGAGCAAGCATTATTTAACCCCTTTGATTGAAATTAAATTAAACTAATATGTACATGAGTATTATTAAAGTATTGGTATCAATCACATAAAGTTTTTATTATTTATACCTTGATAATGGGTTTCCTCTTGATATTCAGGATAGCATGATATCTTTGAAAAAAAAAATTTCTTGGTTTAGAATGTGAAATTGGTAACAAATTTAAATCCATAATTAATTATTAATTATTTAGAAAAAAGGTAAATGAGGCATGTACAATGAATCTGGTTATTGTTTTAATTTGATGTTAATAAAATTGATTTAAGTATGAAATTTTTATTTAATTGTTTAAGGAACCTGGAGAGCGTTAATTTGTACTAAAAAAATAATTAATGAAATGTTAATATAATTGTTTAATTAATTTGTGACAGTTGTGAAATCTTATTGCATAGGTTTCCAGTTTTTTGAGCATGTGATAATTATTTGGTTAATTAACGATTTCAAATGAACTGGTTGAGTGATAAAAGTTAAATCCTCCTAGGAAATGAGTTTCAAATATTCTTGTAAAGGCCAAGTGCCTTGTGATTTGGAGCTATGAGGTCCTGTTTTTTGTGAAGGATGAGTTCCTTGTTTTGGGGAAAAGATCCCAATTTCTATGATTGATTCCCACTTCTTTTGATAATATTTGAGCTGGAGGGATGCTTTGGTATTATGGGTGAGGAGGTCAGGATGTGATATGTGTCTAGGAAGGAGGAGTTTGGAGGGATGTGTTGGTATGAGTGGGGGAGGCCCGGTTTTTGTTACAATAGTTGATTCCCTGAGTGGAGAGATACATTAGTATATGTATGTTGGTGTGAGGGATGAAACATGAGATGATGTTTTGGGCGAATGTTTGTATTAACCAGTGATATGAAATCTAGAAGTTTGTTTGAACATGTTGTTTGGTCGATGGCCAGATTTTTTGTTTATCTTCTTTTCTTTCCCAACCAATTGAGGAAGATATACATGTTTGGGTTTTTACATTGTTTAGCATCATAGGATGTTTTCCTAGATTATCCAGTAATGTATAAAGTTATTTTATTTATAAATTATTAAAATTTTAACCCATGGTTTTGGTGCTTCCAGGGATGCAAATATGAATTTATAATTATGAGAATCTATGGATTCGGTTTTCCTAAGCCTAGGAGGAAATAAAAATTATTGTAATGATAATTTAATTTAATGTGGTAAAAAATGGTTAATGAATTAATTAATTAAAATTAAAACATACTAAAATGAATTAAATCATATAATTTATCTCTTTAAATGGTTGTGTTTTTATAGGATGTCTGGTCTTAGCAGTGTTAGCCAAGAATCTGAGACATGTTAGATACAGTTGAGTTTGAGGCAAGTTTATTCCCACAATGTGGTTGTGAGGTATATTATATCATGTAAATTTTGTGTTTTTATATTTTATCCACCCTATCGGTTAATAAAACAGTCCCCTGAGGGATTATTAACACTCTGGGGGTATTTTATCCAACATTCATGTGGGAGGATGGATGGATGACTAACCCATTAAATAACTATCTTCTCTTTGTAGTAACTTATTCTACTATGAATGATGGTTATTTTTTTAGCATATATGCATGTAGGGGGATGTATTGGATTATGGTTATTTTTACACCCATGTATTATGGATATAGATTCCTAAAGTCTACTATAGTTATATCGTGTGTAGGCACTGATGGATTGAGGTCCTTAGTCTCTGTAGGGGTTGTAATGACTTGATATATAATACCATATGTAGGATACATGTTTTCCAGGCATTGGTGGTTCCTAAAAATTACCAAGTTAATATGGTTTTGTGGATGTGGTGGTGCCTTGCATGAGGTCAATGTTTTGGTGCTTCACCTAGGGGTTTGTGGTATAAAATTTTTTTAATAGAGACGTTGAAGATGTGCGACACTGGGTAGAAGTGGCAACAAAATGTGGAAGTAGTATTTGGGTACCCTTGATATTATATATTATATTATATACTTTTTTATGTGATACTTGGTAATAGTATCCATGGTTAGTTTGGGAACATAGTTTATCTATTTAGGTGATCCATTAGTTTCATTGTGTTTTCACTATACTTAACAAGATTTCATTACCATATCATGGAAGTATCTAGGGAGGATCCTACTGAGTATACTGTTATAATCACCCAATATATATAAATTATTTTTTAATTTACATGGAGATAGTTTAAGATTTGACTGCTTACAACTAGATCAGGGTTTAGTAGGAATGGTTTGGGATTCAGGGTTGCTGTAATCTTTACTTTATTTTGATAATTTCAGTTTTTTTATATGTAGTAGATCTTTCATGACTATACATTTTTTTAACTTTTTATTTCCTTCTATTATGTAGTCTGAGTAGGATTTTGTTGTGTTTTATCTTATATCTCCCTCACATGTATTCTCTTTGAGGGAAAATCATGCAATCTATGTGTTTATTATAACCTCGATCTTAGTCTTCAACCTGGGGCCTTTTGGCAGCCAAAATTAGGTGTCACTCTCTCTCTTCTCCCATTTCCAGCCAAGGAGGGGTACAACTTTTGGGGAGGGGGTCGAGACTGGTTAACATTGTCTATATTTTAAATCATTGAAATGTTTTGAAGAATTTCCTTTATCCCATGCATAATATTTTTTACCAATTAAGTCATTTAATATTTGAAAGAGATAAACAATAAACCAAAGGGAGTCATACCTTCCATGGAGAGAATCATATATAACTGAGTAATTTTATTCAATATAATTTAGGGTAATATTCTTAGATTGAAAAATATCATTCCCATTAAAAAAATATTCTCTTCCATAATAGGAGAGTCACATTTCCCATATATTCTACTGAATGTAAATACCAAAAAACATTTGTAATAATAGAAAATACCTCCCCCTTTCATGGTGACAAAAGTGGAGGAGCAATCAATATTTTTCTCGAATCCAATACAAGGCGGATTCCATAAAACCCATATTTTTTGAGTAGTCACTATCTATGAAGTTGGTGCCAATCACCTACCATTCCTAACCATTCTCATGGAATATATATTGCTCCAGAATTTCATAGGATCCTAGAGATCAACTATAAGACACATTGCCCAAGTTTTTAGTGTTATGATTATGTTTTTCAATACATCCACATTATCCCTGTTTCATGAATTCTAAATGCTCTAAAAACCCGCTAAAATCAACATGGAAATTTTCTTTATTTCCAATACATTTTCTTCTATCCCATGAAACTATGAATGAAAATAATTACAATATTTTCATATGAATGAATATTGATGATAAGGGTAGTGAAGGTACTCCAAACTACCCTTTTCTAGTATCCATAAATGTAAAAGTGGCCAACTCATTCCTCTTTTGATTTTCAACCTGATAAACACTTATACATGATGTCAACACCTTTTCCCTTGATCGATTTGTTTGATGGAATAACATAGTTCCCTAAACACAACAAAAGAAAATTATACTTGGTTGGTAATTACCTTCACTAAGAATGCTTTCCCAATATTATATTTGAAGTAGTCTGAATGGATAAATTATAACCTTTGGTTGAAAAAATCTGTAATGAAGAACCAATAAGCACAAATTTATTAAGACTGGTTGAAAGATGAATGTTTATAAGGACTTCATATAGTTGTTAGTCAATGTGGATAGAATTAAATTCAAAAACTCACAGGAATGAGAATTTAAAGTGTTAGTTATAGGAATTCATAGAAATATTAGAGGTACAACCACACATTTCTTATTCTAGTCATTCATCTCACTTCCATTGAAAATCCAAACGTAATTATGTTGAATCTCAAGAAAAATACAAGGTGACATTTTCCATAGGATAGAGACCTTCTCTTTTGGGTTATTTATGTCATCTTGATATTTTCCCAAAAAATATTCTCTTTTCTGAATATAAATATATAAAATCCCACACCAATTTGGATTTAAGGGTATAAATGGTATCAACAACATTCTGGAGACCAATACCTCTTGACTCCACAAGCTTTTTCATCATTGTAAAATATACCCAATGGTATTTACCATCTATGTTAGAAATGAAAATCAAAGATGACATGGTTTTTTTTATATTACTAATGCTATTTCATGAGAATTTTAATATGGAGAGAATTTTAATTATAATAAAAGTAATAAGACAATTAAAGATAGTAATATTACCACAAAAGAAAAACTAAAACTCTTATAGTTCAAGAAATTCCCTATGATTTTGAAAATCAAGATCATATAATTATTGATTGAAAGACCTCCAGCAGATCTAAGGGATCACAAAGATTAAATTTAAAACATTGTTCTTTTTATATGTAAAATTTTCTTAATATATTTAACTCAGTGATTATAAAAATAATTTTAAATATAGAAACTACATTTCTCATAGTTGATATATTGAAAAAACCACATAGATTGTTCCTTAATAAACATGGTAAGAGGATATAAGTATCTCTTTATTTCATTAATGGAAGTAATTTTCTCGTCTGTAAAATAAAGGTGGTAAATTCCATAAACCAAGATTGTGTATCATAGTGGAAGAATAATTTTTTAATGAATATAATTAGATAAGAATATTTTCATTATATCTTGAGCCAAAATTATGATACATAGAGAAGGAGGATATTTCTCTTTCATTCCATGCACGTATAAGAAAAATACTAAATTTCATATGATTATAATTTACCAAAAACCAAGGTGAATGAAATAAATGAAGAATATGCATGATACATAAACTGAAAAACCCATATAGAAAAATACCTTTATAAGGAATCCCCATTCAATTATTTAATAATCATTTTTCATTACAATTTTAATCAGCATGATGGAGCCTAACTCTATCTTACATATATATCCAATAAAATCATGTTTTAAAGAAATGGCTCCTCAGTTGAATCCCCCTCTAACAAAACCATGTTGTTCCTCAAAAACCTACTCATGAGTATAACATGAGAGCCTCCTATTGATCACACTAAAGAGAAACATGTATGGAATATTTCATATACAAATTGTCCTATAATATTAAATGGAAGAGGGTTCTGTCACCATTAGAATAAGGATTGACATTGTATCCCAATCCACATGTGGAATGATTCCCCCATAAAAAATTCATAAATTATTTATACAATAACATTATTAATCATCTCCCAATAATCCATATAAAAATACCCTGGAAAAACATCCGGACCTGATGAGATCTCTTGATTAGGATTTTTCAACACCACCTAATTATCATTCCCATTTAAAACCCTCCTAAGAACCAAGTTAACATCCATAAACACCACACTAGGAATCATAACACATACAATTGATTAAAACCATCGATAACCCTCTTCAATGGATGAGTTGACATCCACACATTGATATTTAAAATGGGTTACCACTATATCTCCCATAAATTTCAAATAAATGGTGAGAGAATAGAAACCATGAGGATTTTAATAGGAATAGATCTTTTATTTTATTTGGTGAAACTTGAAATAACATTGTATTTCTGTCACCAACCTTCAACCAAGGGTGTATGGTTTTTTTGAGCTATAAGTTATTATTCTAAAATATTATCTAAAAAAAATATTTTTGTTGATGAGGCCACTGAATAAATTAGTATTATAGAATGATTCATGGTTGGTTTTATCTCATTCAATTTAATGATCCACAAAATTCAAATCCCACAATATTAGGGGGAAATTTCTATGTCTAGTCCAGGAAGTCCCCTTTCAATCCTCAGATATTTTTTAAAGCCAATCTATGATCAATCTTGTAATCGTTAAGTCTATTAATCATTACATATATCATGATAGTCACGATCCAATGTTCATATCTTTGGGAAGAAAAAAATCCTTATTAAGGGACATGTGATCCCATAAATAGAGAGATCTCACAAATATAGAACTAGATAAAAAACACTAGGATGTGGGAAAATGCCATGGATGTTAGACAAGAACCGATCAAGCCTACACCCCATATGATGACTTCCCTTCTAGTTTTTACCTAGAGTGAATTTTTCCCCAATGAATCCCGTGTCCAACATGATTTTTAAATTCCATTAATGAGGAAAATTCATTAATGTATGTATGATGGTATTACCATCCCCCATTTTTCTATGATGGATACGAAATAACCATGAATTAATGTCGAAAAATATAATCCATGTTACTAAGTTAAAATACCTGAAATCGCCACCACAACTAATCCCAAATTATTTTATCAAACCTTCAATATATGAATGAAATAAATAATTATGAATTCCCATAACAATCATTAATTGTGATATGATTCAATGACACTACAACAAGATCACCTAAAATAGAGTTATTTGAAAAAAATTATACATTATTATTAGTTGCCTCAACATGAATTCAATCAAATAGAACAATGTTATGAGATAAATAAATGATAATAGAGTAAGGTTTTTTTTGGTTTAGGCACACTAAAAATAATATCTTTTTTCCAAGAAAATTTAGTTCATATGAAATCAAATTTCAACCTTACTCACAGGCCATGTGAATTCTATAATATGAATGATATCTTTGGATGATGATGGACCCAGATTTTTCCCTAGTGAAGCACATATTTTCGACTAAAAAAGTGAAGAATGAGAATTACTTTGTGTGTGATACAATTTAAACCACAAATGGATAATTATACAAGGGTGAGCAGAAGGAGAGTGACATCCTATGTAACATATGATAATTCCATTTCTTCCATTGAGATGTGAACTAGAGATTTTTCCAATGGACTTGGATCACATGATCTATATGTACAAGTAGTATCCTCATGGCCATGCAATATTAGATTGTTCTCATATAATGTAGAGTCAAAAGACTTATTGACAGAACAAGACATACTAGAGAGGGAATACCAAATTTAAGAGACAAATGGAATGAACACCATTCCCTAATGATAGAGACATCCATTAATAGACAGATTAAGAAAAACTGCTCCATGAAGTGGACTAAAATGTGAATTTGGATTGAAGGGAACCATAGACCAACATGGTTTCAGCTTGATAGAGGATGAAATATATGCATTTGACTTAATATCATTAATGGAGAGAGAGGACAAGAAATTAAGTGAATTAGAAACACCATTGAATGGATGCATAAACACTAATCAATAATAGTAGAGGCCCCATCAGTGGTTGACAGCAGGGTGGATTCTGTTGGATAAAGAAAATAGCTTTTGAGAACCTATATGATCTACCCATTATCTTTTTCAAACCAAAAAATACAGACCATGTAAGTGATAGTGTTTTTATAAGTGAGGAGGATTTAGGCAATGAAGGTATTTCCACCACTATGAAGCCCCATTAATCTGAAGAAGATTATGAGATGGTGATGCTTGGAAGATGTCCATGGTGAAAAAAATTAGTTTGAGCGATGCATCCAAGATATGTATAATTCATTCATCGTCATATAGAAATATACATAATGAGTCCCAAATCATTTTAAAAAATTCAGGATTGATGAAGGGAAGAGAATGACCTAGGAGGAGAATCCAAACCATCTGTTGAGGGGAATCCTGACCGTAATGATCATCCATAGACCATCAAAGAAAAGTAACGATCCAAAAATTATCATGTCATGGGCTAAAAGACCAATCCTTGATAAAATAATCCATGTATGTGAGGATGGTGTAGAAATAATAATGGTTGATAACTAAAATAGTACATGGATCTCAAAGACCCCAATATCCCATGAAGGCTTGGGGAACTAATAGAGGTGGCCTATCCGCCCCAAACCACTCCACAAGGTTACATCTATAAAGATCTTATACCTCTTAGAAGAAACAATCCTAAAAAACAATCACTTGTATAACCTCTTCTGAGTCACAAAGAACCATAACATCAGGGATTTCCTAGATCAGAGGAAGAATTGATTCCCTCAAAGGTTAAAGAAACCTTAGAAGGGCCTTAGTGATGTAGGTAATGGAAAACACCTTAAAATGATAATATATATTAGTTAATAATTATATTTTCTAAATGATAATACCATTTTTTGACATTTGGTATCTAAAATTGGGGAGATTTGTTTTAATAAAATTCAACTTCATTTCATTCTTCGGTCGAATATCAAATTTCATACAAAACCATGTTTTGTAAAAATGTTTTAAAAAATATTTACTTTAACCTTTTACAAATGATTTATTAAATGAAATCAACACCCATTTGTACATAAATTGTTTTAAAAGGAATATTTTTATTACTTTCCAATCATGGTACTTTTCTAACCATTATATCATGCACAAGGAATGTTATTTACCATGTGTATGTAAATATCCACCAACATCACAATTTTTTTATCAATATTCATTTTTGATTTTACTATGATATTTTTGACAAAAATGTTTCCAAAAGATACTTCAAATTAAAATAATTTCTAAATTATTGTTCAAAATAAAATTAATATTTTCCTTAAGATTTTTTTATGTTCATTTTATGCCCTTTCTGTTCATCATCAATAACCCTTTATTTTAAAATGGGGATATGTTGTATTGATAAACTCCTTATAATTACTCTAGATATATTACAATAATTTTGAATAAGGATTTTATTTACATTATCTTCCTTGATTAATTTTTGTAGTTAATAACTTTACCTCGAAATGTTCAATTTATTATGATCATTATATATTAAATTTCCCCTGAATTCCCATATTTGATCTAAGTTATCTGTTTTTTTCTTATACTATATATATTTTCTACATGAGGTGTACAAAATTATTTGTTATTTTATATATTGTAAAATATTGATAAATCCTTATCCTTTACTCAATAAATATACTTTATGATAAGGCCCATTGTTTATAAATCAATTATTAGATATATGAGAAATTTTTGGGACTGGAACTACATGGTTGGTATCCAATTATAGGTATCCCATAGATGCATCACTTGTCTCATGAGACAAATAAATTGGGCATCGATAGTTGAGTGGGGTTATTCCCAACTTGTTTGAAAACATATTTTAAAATGGTTGGACCATAAAAGTACCATATACATGAGAACTATGGACTTGAAAAATTAAGAATTGTATGCATCCAAAATTCAGTAATTATTATCAACAAAATTTTTACTATGAGAAATTATATGGATTCATTACATTATTAGTTTAATTATTAGATGGTAAGTATTTTTCATTATTTTCTTTGCCATATTTATTCTACATTATCATATTATGATAGTCATGGAATCTATTTTCAATTATTTACCTTTCTATATTTTTATGCATATACCTCTCAGTTTATTGATTATTTGACATGTGTATTTAGTAAATTACCTTACTATATCGATTTTTCCATTGATTCATTATTTATTATATATTATTTGACCCTTAATGAGAATTTTATCACACCATTATATTTATTCCTTTCCCTAGGATTCTATAAAGTTTACTATGGATGATATGAAAGGTTACAATAGACAGAATAATGTTATTTTAAAAAATAATGTTGTAATTTTTTTTCAAATGTAATATAAGACTCATTTATGTTTCTAATTTACAAATTCTACTAAAATGAAATGCCATTTGGGATTTGATTCCTTGTATCTTATTTCAATTTAATGGTAGTAGGAACCAGCTATGGGCTTCTAGTTTGGGGTCACTAAATTTGGTATCAACATATGTTTTGTAGATATTTTGTGAAATATATTTTGTATAACATAGATTAATGAATAAAACCTTTTGATAGACATTGTGGATAATTATTTTCAAAGACATAATGTTTTCATAAGGTAGATATTATGTTGTATTTCTTGGAAATAATCCTTATCTGAATACTTCAAGTGGATGTGGTTATAGCACATATGTATAGAGGGGTATTAATCCATAATTGGATATTAGTCCTTCATATTTTTTAGAAAAAACTTCTACCCACCAAGAAATCAACCATGATGAGTTATCCTGGAAGTAAAGAAGGATCTTTCCCTTTCAATTATATTGGGGTTTCTATGATCCAGGGAAGGCCTCATCCCTCTCATTTTTTGGAGGTTGTGAGTCAAATTAAAAGAACCCTTCCTCTTGGAAGGGAAAATATCTTAAATAGCGTGAAGGATCTGCCTTGTTAAACATGTGTTTTATTCAAATCTTGTATAATCTTTCATGGTTTATTACTTGACTACCTCTATCATTAGAATTAATAATTCCCTCATGAGAAATTTTGTGTGGAGTGTGAATATCTCAGAAAGGAAGGTAATCACCTCACCATTGAAAAAATGATTCATGACACTAAATAAGGGGGGTCTTGGACTCATGAACATTGAATCCTTCAACCGCTCCCTGTAGGCCAATTTCATTTGGATAATCATTAATATTAATTCCCCCTCCATAGACATCTTTCGCTTAAGGATCCTTAGCGGGTTGATTAAAAGAAAACATGACTCATATACAATCCTTTATCTAGTCTGGTCTGAGGAATATTTTTTAGGATATTAAAAAACACAATCATTGGTTAGTGAATGCTCATTCGTCTCTAAGATTATAGAGGGAAAATTTGACTAGTTCTCCCATTATTTATAGTGTTTACACCACTGATCAGAATATTGACTATAACTACTCTATAAAAGACTAGATTGATCAATGGGAGGTGTTATCCGCTCTCATCGAGCTCAATTTTGCCAATTTTGATTTTCTAGACACTGATGACCTTCTTATATAGGAACCCAATCTGAATGGGATTCTGGACTCCAAGGGATACAATGACCACATGATTAAGGGAACCAGTACTTGGATACAACCTTTTAATAAAAAAATGTCTATTTTCATCTCAGTTCACTTTCATGTGGAGAATCTTTCTCAACAAGATGCATGTTAAAGTGAACCTGCAGCGGGTGGGGATTTTCCTATGTTCACAATGTGATTAATGCCAAAAATACCAATATGATTTAAACAACCCTTTTTATTATAAAACACAACTAATTCTATATAGATATCAATTTTTGACTAGTTTGGGATTCATTATATATAGAGAATTGATGCTTTGGGATTTCTTCTAGACTATCTAGCTTTCCACCTTTCACCACATGTACGAATCCTTTTTTTGGTTTCCTAAATAGAGGTGTTTCATCTTATCTGGAGAGGCCGGAACAAAAGATTTCATGCAGGGGACTTCAACCTTAATGTCACACTCTATGTGATCTTGTCTGTGATGAAGCATGAAAAAACCTTGCATAATGAATGTTGTGGAAACATGGTCATGGACCTCATTGTTTTATGAAATATTCTCATTCAAGGAAATTTTCCATGACCTTAGGGTAACATTGATGTCTTTTGGACTATCCTATTTGAGGGATGGATCAAATGAAATACAGACGATGATTCACATGGAAACCATGGATTGAAAGGATATAGAATCATATTTAGAGACCATAATGGAGATTTTATTGAAGGTCTTTATGGCCCCTATGGTAATGCCACCGCTCTTGAAGATGAAATTATGGGCATCATAAAATATATTGAGATTGCATGAAAAATAAATTTGAACAAGGTTTGGTCTTATAGTGACTCAACGAAAATTGTGCTTTCGGTTAAAATTGGGCGGATCCATCTGGCATGGAAACTCACCTCCAAATAGAACAAATTCCTCAGAGAACTTGAGTCAATGAACTATATCACCACAAAAATCTATCTTCAAGTCAATCAACCTACTAACTACCTTGAAAACAAGATGATATCTGTTAACATATGTATCTACTATTTTAGAATCCCTTTTGAGATGACTGATATTTTTCAAAGGGATAAATGTAAATTTCCTTCCTTTAGACTCTTGTAAAACCCTTTTCAATATTTTAACCAATGCTATTTTCTTTTTAAAAAAATATGGATGGATATATGTGGAAATAAAATGGATAATGTATTTTTGTATTTTGACTAAAGAGATAAATTTTTGAAGAATCATACCAATAATATTTGGGTTACAGGAATAATGAAACATATAAAGATTATGTTAAAATTTATATGAAATTATTTATACATTAACATAATATTTAGGGATACCATTATGGGTTAATGAGTTTAAGAATTATCATATGTTCAAATACATTAATAACACAATTTTGGTTTTATGTGGTAGGATTGTTTGAAGATTATGTTTATTTTGTGAGAAATTTATGTCAAAAATAAATTTTGGTTGGAATTTTTTTTCCAAATAATACTTTTACATTTTATAGACATAATTTTAAATTAATTAAAACCCTTTAGTGTTTATATGATCACTAATGAAATTATAATAAATTTCAAATAATATTATTAGAATTTGTAAAAATAAAAAAATTAGACCATTGTAAAAATTTTATTTAATTATTAACATTAAATCAAGGACTTCCATCATATTTTTGGGATTTGTAATGAAATTATATGAATTTATTTTATAAAGAAAGACTTCCTGCATATAGAGTTAAACCCCATCTGACTAAGAAAGGCAGTGGGAATTGTATCCATGGAGAAATGATGATAATGGTTTAACACCTGCAACTACCATACAAGATGTACTAGTTAAAATTTAATTTCTATGTCGAATAATTTGAAAAATTTATATTAATGAAGGAAAAATATTATTAGTTTTTGGGTTTACAAATTAATATATTAAAATTATTGATTATGGAAAATAAATAGATATTGAGAGAAATATGTTTAATTATTTTATAGATCTTATGATCCATTAAATGTAAATTTTATTTCTTTAGGAATAAAATATTTGTTTTGGAATATTAATTTCATAGAGAAAGAGATGAATTGAAATTTGATCAAAGAACAACCAAAGGGTGAAATTTCACATATAAAATATAGTTGTACTGAGTAAGTATATTTACTTATATTCATAGAAATTAAATGAATTAATCTGCTTTATGAAAAGGCTAATTATGTAAAAATGTTATCCTATAACATTAATATATGATGAATCATATATTATTTTCTATGATCACATGTTTTTTGATTTTATCCCCTTAGCTTTATATTGGTCATTCAATTTCTTATAATCAATGACCTCAACCTATGTCTATAAATATTTACTATTTCCAACCATGGTCATACCTTAAATTTAATCCAATTTTCTTCTACATACAAACCTAGTTATATGTTATTCAATATCACATTTAAACATCCATTTCTCTTTTATTAAGAGGATATTTTTTTAAATCATTGACTATGTGGGTTTCTCAGTGATTGTAATACCAAATTCCAAACCCTTGATTATGAAGTTCTTGTTTATACTATAAGGATTCAATTTATGTAATGTTGGAATAATTTAAGACCTAAATATTTTAAAATATGGACATCATATTTGATAGTGTGTATCACACAGATCAATAAGTGTAGAAAGGAATAAATCATCCAGAGACTTTACAATACATTTATTATTTTACATTAATTAAATACGTTATATTTATTGAATAACATGAAATCCTTATTTTATCTTGCATTACATTAATCATTGATTTTATTTCTACTTACAAGAAACAATGAGTTCCCGTAATAGATTGTTTTACATACAACACTGAGTTTTATCCAACAAACATATACTATTAATATTATTAATTAAAATTAAATTTATCTTTAAGACATTGGGATAATGGTTATGAATAATATAAAATAATTATGAAAGTATATATTTGAACAACATTTATTGCATATGTATTGATTATAAATAATAATAAGATTCATTTAAAATGAAATTAAATGTCTTAAAAAAACTATATTTTCCTAAAAGGCATCATAGTCGCACTTAGTACACAAAATTTAAAATTAAATTTTATAACTTTTATAAAATTAACATAAAAATGTAAAATAAAATTTTCAATGTGTAATATCAAAATTATCGTACTGTTATTTTTGGGGATTTTCTATGCTGTTTTATTTTTTTGTTGAATATTGAAAACTAATGAATTTTAATTTAAAACACCATTTTCATTTAAATATTTTATAACGTTAAATTATGTATTGAATTGGTTTTTAATATAAAATTGTAATTTTATAAATAAATTAATACAATTTTGGTAATTTTATTCATTTATATATTTATGTTTGGTATAAAAACCTAGTAACAATTTAAACATTTTCACCTTAAAACCACACTTTCTCATCCCATCACCATGATTAGTTTTAAATTAAAAATTTCCACTTAAATGGATTAAATTATAAAAAATGGATTCCATATTTGGAGTTGGAATAATTTATAAATTATAATTATTTTTACTTAAAATATAACCAACATTATTACTAAAGAGAGTGAGGTTAAATATAGTTATTAATGAGATAATGAGTTTACATAGAGGATACATTATGAATATAAGGTGTAAAGGTTACCAAGATACTTTCAAAAACCCATTGGATATAGATATTTAGACCATATCCCATATTTTATATATTATGTACCATTATTGTGGCATGGATAGATAGAATAAAATTTTATAATACTTTAATAATTCAAAAAATTACTCGTTTTCCACTCACCCCACATATAAACAGCCAATCCCAATCCTCTCCACTCTACACCATGAAACCAAATTTTTCAGCTAAGAACTAAAAAAATAACTTATCAAAATCCATATAACAATCATAAATGAATTATTTTTGGAATAAATTAATTATTTGGATTCATTAGTGAATCCTTTAAAACGATAGGTGGTAATGAGGTAAAGATATTCTAAAGGTGTTTTTAATTTATTTCCTTCTAAATCTCATTAAATTGTTATTACAACATAATTATATAATATAATAAGTAACTTACATATACTTATATGATTTTATGTTAAGGGTATAGCCTAATAATTCACAAGCATCCATAAAATGGGTTACGAAATCATCATTCTTGTGTATGGCGAACTACCTCTTCAAGAACCAATGTTATTTATTTTTCCATTACAACCTTTAAATTTAGGTAATAACATTGTATTTATGGTTAATATTATATATACATTCTATTTATGATGTTAATATGTTTTTTCAATTATTATGTCACACATGAATTTATTCTTTCCAATTTATGGGATATTATAATATTTCTCATGTGTACAACTGACTATAACTTTTCCAAGAGATGTGATTCGTTCATGACAAACATGAAATTTATTAAATATGGTTTTAAAAAGAATAAGTTAAATATATGAAAAAAATTATTCTAGAATGATAATATATATTTATAAAATTTAGTTTTCATTCTATCAATATGATAGTAAAATAGAAATAGTGTTCACACGTACATATGTCTTACTCTCTATCTCAACAGTGTATTTCATTTCCTGTCACCAATTTTTATTAGTAAATATAAATAAATATATAATGAATTTTTATTATGTTTAAATAATTTTATACATTTTGGGGATTATGAAATATTTATCTATGTATTAGGAATAAAAAAATAACAAGTCAAAACAAACTAAGAAAATAAGGTAAATAAAAATAGAAACAAGGAATGTAATGAGTGATTATTAATTAATGAGTGATAAGATGTTATAAAAAATTGTATATGATATTATAAAAATTTATATAAATATGATATATGTTAATTTAATACATATCATCACTATACAAAAGGTTAAAGGATCATCACTCCAACAAAAACATGAGCTAAGGCTTTTTCATCTAAATTTGATTTCATTGAGGAATATTTTTATATTATAGACCTAATTTTATTTATTATGTGTATATATGAACTCTATGATATGTAATATTATGAATATGTCATTATTAATGATATTTTCAGTTTACTTATAAGTTATTTCATCTAATAGGACTTTAACATAAAGTTAGTAAGTGGTAAAGTAATTCATAACACAATTCACATTCATTGGATTATATTACTTTATCATTATTAATAATTTTATTGTATTATGTGTATAATAAATTTTGACTATACATTTTTGTATTTAAATTTTTTTTGGTGCATTTATTATTTATTATAATAATTTATTCATTGATAAATTCACACTTCAATATTATGATAATTTTACGATTTTAAATAACAATATCATTATAATCAATATTTTTTATTCTTGAATATCCATTAAAGGAAATTATATAACCATTATTTAATAATACCTTAAATTACCTTATCCTCTAGTTATTCATGATATTTTTCATGTTATTGTAACATTTTACTACTACATTGTTCTTAAAATCATTCAAAAAATATTTTTATTAAAATCTAAATTAATTTATCTCTTCGATCGAAAACTATTTTCTTTAAAACACATTTTAAACAAAAATGCTTCTTGAAATTTTGTATTTAGAATTTACAAAAATGATTTATTAAAATAAAATACCCATATGTTTCTATTAATTCTATTAAAAGAATATTCCTGTTTCTTTTAGAATAAGTTACTTTTAAAATCTTTATACCATGAAAAAGGAATGTTTATTACAACATGTATGGATGTACTTGAAGACATGGCCATAATTTCATTGAAGTATCATTTTCATGTTTAAAATGTTATTTTTATATTTTTTTTTAAAAAGTTATTCTAAAAAAAATTATTTTCAAAATGGTTTTTAAAATGAATATGATATTTTCATAAAGTTCATTTCTATATATCTTTTAGTGGTATTTATATACATAAATATCAATAACCATTTATTTTACACATGGGATATGTTTTATTAACACAATTCTTATTCCTTATGTGGGTGTTTTTTGATAATTTTAATTATGGAATGTATGAAAATTTACTTCCTCAATTCATTTTTTGAGTTAATAACTTTCCCTTTAAATGATAACTTTCTTATGATCAATGGACGTTAAATTTCACCTAAATATCATTATTACTATTCTTGGATGTGTTTTTTTGATAAAACTATATTTCATTTATACATATGAAGTACTAAATTGAAAATTATTTGATATCTAGAAAAACATTTATAAATTTTTTTGATCTACTAAATATGGATACTTTATCATACAGAACATTTTTTATGATAAAATTATTTGATATGTGAGAAAGGATTTTGACTGGTACGATATAGGTGGGCCCCAGTTATGGATAGCCATTGATACATTAGTAGTCTCATGGGATGAATTATTTAGTTAGCTTTTGTTATGTGGGTTTTTTCCAAGTTTGTTTTAAACCGCCTTTGTGAGGTCTTGATAGTATGTTTAACATGAATCTAGGAACACATGGCTCCCAATAATTAATCATTTCCTACCATCAGAACATAGTTATCATTACCCATGATATTTTCACTATGAAAAATATATGGATAAATTTAACTCCTTTTTATTGATTAAATTTAATGTGTTTAATGTTCTTTACCTATCTATAGTGATTCTCCTCATTATAATCATGAAATTCATGGAATATATTGTTGGTAATTTTATATGGAATATTATTTATGATCATCCTTAATTTTTTTTTGATTACATGGAATGTTTGTTCATTTATTTACCTTTGTATATTGATTTTGATCAATGATTCATTATTTCTTCCACAGTATTTATCCCTTACGAAATTTTGAGCCCCCACTTATTTTTCTTTCATTCCACATGATTTCCTGATGTTTACAATGACTAATATGGAGGGATATAATAAATAGAATATTGTTATTTACAAACAAAATTATGTTTTAATTTTTGTATTCCATTTGTTATGTATGACTCATGTAAGTATCTAGTTTACCAAGACTATTAAACTTATTAGTCCTTCATGATGTGATTCCTTGTATCTTATTCCAACATAATTGTAGTATCCCTAGACTCATGGATTCTAGGGTTGGGGTTTCTATATTTGGTATTAATGGAGTATTAATAAAAACCTTGAGACTTATTTTTAAGAAAGCATTTAGTAAGGAACATAACCCTTTGATATAATTGTATAAGAAGTATATAATGACATCCTAATGTTTTCAAAAGGTAGAGAGTATGAGTAATTTCCATGAAATAAATCCCAATTTGCATATAATAAGTTTACATGGTCTATACCCTGATCTTTCTAGGGGTAATAAAACTGAAAAGGGTGCATCAGACCTAACTTCTGCATTACCTATTTTCCAAAAAATGATCCTTACTATGCACCTAGTTTAATGCAGTTATTGGTTATTCTTAGGATAATTTTTATGATTATTACAAACCATTAAGGATTATTTGATAACATTATACAAATTATTGGCCTAGGTTAAATCCATAAACCATGGAAGGATCTAAGTGAAAATAAAATCTAGGAGGTATATATGTATTGTGATTCAATAGATATAATTTTCAAGAATTTTACTAATACTAATTGGGTTACAGGGATCATGAAATATATAATGATTATGGTAAATTTTATAAGTAATTACATAAGATTTATGGATATCATAATGGGTAAATGAGTTTAAGATTTATCACTAGTTAAAATTATAGAAAACATCTTTTTAGGTTTTATGTGGTAGGAATGTTAGAATATTAAGGATAATTTGAGATGAATTTATAGAAATACATTATTTTAGTAGGAAAAAGTATTTGGGGAATAATTACATTGCATTTTAGATACATAATATTAAATTAATTGATAACATTTAGGGTTAATATGCACACTAATGACATTGTAATAATAGAAAATTAAGATTTTTAGACATTGTGAAAAGAATATTAATATTAATAATAATAATATGTTTTATTGAAAACCATAATAAAAATGATTATTTAAGGATTATGTTAATTTCAAGGATTTACACAATTTTTTTGGGAAATTTATAGGAATTATGATAATATAGATTATAAAAAGGAAAATATGTTTACATGGTGACGACCCATTTCACCCTAAAAATTGGTTGGGCATAAACCCATGACTGAAAGCGGATAAGTCTTTCTTGACTGTCACACTCCAACATGATGTCCTGGTTAATATGTCATCATTTCAGTTCAATAATTTGATGAATAAATTTTAATGATTATCCAATAATATTACATTTTAGTTTTGGAGATTAATGTATTAATCATATTGGTATTAAAATTTTTTAACTGATACATGGGAAAACATTAGTGTATTTTATGGATATAATGGGCCATTAAATGAAATTTTTTGTTATTTTTGAATTACAACATTAAGTTCTTAATATTCATTTTTTAGAGTAAGGGTTAAACAAGTAATTGATAAAAGAACTCTAAAATGATGTAGTTGGACTTTTAAAATATAAATGCATCGTGAATGTATATTTATTAATATTCTTAAATTGTTTTAGAATTCCTAAACATTAGAAAATGGTCTTGAAACAATAATTTTATCCTATATGATTTATATCTATTGAATAATAAAACCTTTTAAATCATGACATATTTGTGGATTTTTTACAATTAACTTTCAGTTGACCATTAAATTTATTATAATAAATAAACTCAATCAATCTATATTAATATTTAAGAATTACATCCTTTTCCATATATTCAAATTCCACTTATTTTCCCCAACATAGAAACCAAGATATCTTTTATTCCATATAACCTTTGTATATACCTTTAACTCATACTAATGGGATATTTTATTAAATCTTATCTGATGTGGGATTGTAAAAAAATAGTATTTTCAAATGCGAAACCATTGTTTACCAAAATTGTGTTTAAATAGGGAGGATGAAATTTATTTATGTTCAGGGGAATGAAACACCTTCAAATTTTAGAATGTTATTATCATATTCTAGAGTGTGTATGGAATGCGACACAAAGCATAGAATTTATTATATCATATAGAGATTATATGATATATTTATTATGATAAATAAATTAAATAAATTCTATATATTGAATTTCATTAAATGAGGGGTTTTTTACGTTACATGTATTATTGATTTTATCTTTAATTTAATGCAACAATGAGATCTTTTGATAGAATGTGTTACATGCAAGACCGTGTTTTGTAGAACAACAATATACAATTAATATCATTATTTAAGATGAAATTTACCACCATTAAATTGGAATATCACGTATGAATAAGATTATCAAACATAATAAAATATTATATTTATAGACATTTATTGGTTAACTATTTGTTATCAATAATAATAACATTCTTTTAATGGAATAATAAATGTTTTTATGAAAATAATATTTCTATAAAACATTTTTTATTGACTCTTGTCACACATAATTTAAAATTAATTTTCACAAATTTTAGAATATATATAATCTTAAGTTTTGAAATTGAAATATCCAAATTCACATAGGGTTAATATTAGGGTTTTTTCTTAGAAATTACATTTTTTGATGAAAATAAGAACCACTATGTGTAGTAAAGTAGACCTTTCAAAGATAATTATCAATCCATAATTTTTTAGAAAATCTAATCCATCCAAAATATAACGTCAATGGATTCCATGTTGAGAACCAGAAAACTGCAATCAATCTTAACTTTTCAATGACAGGACACATAGGTGGGACTATAAAGAACCTACTCTCTCTTTGTACAAAGGTGTGTAGTATATCAACGTTAAAATATAAATCCCCTAAAGGAAGAATATGTAGATTAATAATATGGGTTGAAATAAATGAGTGAGATATACCGATATAAAATAGAGAACTCACTAATTATTATCATATAGTAATGGTACCTCTCATGGTCGATGGACCCATGTATGCTTCCACTAGAGACATTGTCACTATGTGAATAAGATTTATTTTTGAAATGCATTGGTTGGAAAACTTTTTTATCTATATAATTTTATTACCCAAATGTTTTAGGTGGAGATAATGATTATGTTCCACTACATGAGTAGAGAATTGATGGAAGAATCATTGTAACTGCCCTGAACGTCCACGTGAGCCACAATTATGGGGTGCCTTGGGGAAAACCATATTATAATTCTAGGGATTTATACATAGATAACAAGTCAATAAACTTCCTCCTAGTGCTGTAGGAGGTCTATAATGACACTAATGTCTAGAAATGTTGTGATAATCATCACGATTCAATTTTCTATTGATTTAAACAAAACTACCACTGAGTTAAAAATAAACTCTTGATAAACCATACTTTCTTTCCAGGTCTATCTCAATATTAATCCCCTTATCCAACACATCATCATTAGTGGGAAGCTTTATAATGAAAACCTAGGAATGGATATTTTATCCATTCACCAACTCGAACCATCGTGCCTTCATCATCTCATTTGATACACCCTCAAGAGTGAATGGTGCTAGATCTACAAAGAGATTTTTCTACTTGATCACGGTTCTGTTAGCCAGATCTATCTTGATAAACTCCACAACATAGACTAACAACATTGACTATAGAGAGAACTGATCGGAAAAAAGAACCTTGATGTTTTTAAAATATTATCCATATTGATTCCTTATCATCGCCATCATGTCTCACCATATCCTTCTTGGTCTTTCCAGCATAAAGGTAGCACACTTCAAATTGATCAAATTTGGTGTGTCCAATAACTCAAATAGTCATTATATCATGCCAAAAATATTATAAACATGTTGAGAATTAGTAGAGCCATTTAAAACTATGGGCTTATGGTAAATGAAATCTTGATAATGATTCCAAAGGATAACCCCTTGAGATTCCATATGTGGAGGTTGAATGTGGACTAGAGGTAGTTCTTATCCTAGAGAATGGACATTTTGAATGATCACCTATATTATATTTGGTTATACTAGAGGATTCTCATGCTTTGGTCCAGCAAAAGCCTCATCTTGGAATTGATTTAGATGTATTCTTAGAGAAATGATGCTACACAACATCAACAGATAAAAGGAAGTCGTTAGATTAACACTCAAATAGAGTAACGGGAAAAACTATTCCCAACTGAAAGGGAAAAAATATTTGGATTCTTCTCCATCCAAATAAAAATTGGGAAAATACTAGAACTAATCCACAAGATGTCATTCCCTAATCACCCACAGTTACATAAGTTCTATTTCAGTGAGAGCTAGCCTAGAACTCAATCACTACAACCTACTATGTACCAAAATGATTTAAAAAATGAATTCTGACATTACATCAAAGGCTGAACCTTAATTTAATTCCACATTGTCACAAACTGTCCTAGTTACCATGGGAACCCGATTAATAAGCATGTCCTGACATAGAACAAAGGGCATTCCGGATCCCCATGGATGGGTGACGAGAACCTTATATATTATAACATTCAATTGGGAACAAATTTTACCACAATACACAGTAGAACTATAACAAGAAAGTTGATATTTATATAAAATAAAATCCACTTTGAGTAATGTTCTAGAATAAAATATTTAATAAAATCCCAATGTACTACAACCAATGTACCAAAAGGAAAAAAACTGCACATGGTTTCTATGGACATAACTCCCCATGATGATAGTTCAATAGCCGAATCATTCTCAAAGATATCCATTCCCCTAGCTCAAACCCAGAATAAGAAAGAATAAAAACACCCAAAGGGAAATGTAGGGTAGGATCCTAAGCCTAGTAGGATATCACAAAAGATTCGGTAACAGATTAAAAAAACATATAATCCAAATAAAACCTTTAAATTTTCAGAATATTTTTTTTTAAATTAAAAAAACATTAAAAAAACATGTTATAAAAATTCTAAATGATGAAAAATACATTTAATGGAAAGGATTCACATTACAAGATATGAAATATTTCTAAAACAGTAGATTAAATAAAATCGTTACATAAAACTATTTATGTAAATCCAAAAAAGGAAATAAAATAGTTTTAAAATATTGGAATATATTTATATCTCATATATAAATAAACAAGAAATCAATATGGTCTTCTTCTAAAAGGAATAATAGTATTAACCAACAATAGGATTCAATAACCTCAATGAGATTTAAGAAAAATGAACATACTCATGTCCCACTTACGTAGTCTAGAGGTTTCTCATCACCCTCCAATTAGGGATGTGACCCCCATAGGTATGTTTTAGATCATTTTAATAACATAGAGGGTTTCAAAATAACACACCAACATCCAAATTCTTGAATGTGCTATTAAATTATGGGAAATTTATTTTTACACATCTTAAAATAAAATATATATAATTCATCATACTCAAAAATTCCAATTTCTTTCCATTTAGACAAATAAAAGAAGGTTTTAAAAACATTCTTTTTTATAAGATAAAACCACTCAGTTTATATCAAAACATTTTAAATCCATTTTCCCAAGTTTGAAATCAAGTAAAAAACTTTTCCATACTTTTGAAAATTCATTTCCAGAGATAAATTTAACAATTTAATTTAATTAATTTCCATCAAATCTGCAATTTAAATTCAAAAAATTATGTTTTGACAATTTCCATAAACACGCCCCAATTCAATGGAATATGGGTTTATCATAATTTACACTCCAAAATAATTTTCAATATCCCAATTAAATATAATTAGGCCTTCATATAAATTTAATTGAATTTTTTTTAGAAATATAATTTAAATATCAATTTAAATAAATAAATTAATATAAGGATAATAAATTTGAATAATCAGGACAGAACTAACAACCACTTCCTAAAACTCAAAACTCACAATGACACCCATCAATGAGAATAATGGTGATGAAAACCTTTAAATTCATCTTATAAGCAATATATAACCCCACAAGAAATAGATGCATCAATTAAATGATGATTCATTGAAAACCAAATACATGATAATTAAAGGAACATAAAGAACAAGGGAGAACACTTACATGAGAATCACACCGCAAGAGTAATGACGATCCAAAACCAAATGAAAGCATTTGGAAGGTCTAAAAATGTTCTGGATCACCTAGAAAAGTCTTTAGATAATGGAGAAGTTACTAGAGAGGATCAAAAAAGAAATTATAATCTACACTACCTGTGTTAAAAACAATGTCGAGGTATTACAAAATATATAATACCAATACATTTCATGTGATACTTTTGTTTTGTAACTGTTGAAATTTTTATCATTTTTCATTAAAAACTAATGATCTAGGATAAAAAATAATCATTAAATCCATCATTATGTGTTCTGATAACTCACCATGTGTACCCATCATGGTGTAAAATAGTTCATGACTTGAATGAAAAATCCTTACACGACGTGTACTTCTATTACATGATGTGTAATTCCCTAAAAGTATAGAGGAAATCATGAATAATGGTGAGATTCAAACTAACCTATGATTTCACCAATATAGTTATCCTCCCCATTAAAAATCATCCCTTACATACTCAAAAAAAAAAGGAATATCATCATGGGATATAATGAAAACTATAATAATTATTATTTTTTTACTATCACAATAATCATTGATTTTATTTTATTCATGTATTTAAAGAACATTAAAAATCATTTTTTTTCTATTTTTTTATATATATTATTTTCTAAAAATTAAAAATAAGGATACATTTTGTTTCATGTAGCTTGTGATCCTAACTATTATATTTTGAATAAAGATTCCTTTATATTGATTATAAATTCTAAAGTATTGAACATATATTTTACATGGAAAAGACTAACTATATTGTGTAAGATTAATACTAATATATATTGATGTATACGGCTTATGTAACATTGTATCAGGGGATAGATAAATTGTGAAATGTTAATGTGTTCCAAATTGTGATCCTAAATCAGTTCATTAAGAGTTTTAACAGACGTCAAATATGTTAATATATGTAGATAATAGTTTACTAAATTATTTATATGTATAATAGAATTATTAATTGTTTCATGATTTCATCAATAATCCATGTGTACATACTAGAAACTGAATTTTTAATTATGAAATGTAAAAGAAAATATTTTAGATATATATTGGGATATTCATAATTATCATTTTTTTTCAAGGGGTGTAGTTCTAACTAATATATATTTTTTGATACATTTTTATGGAATGAGACCCAAGCTTCCACTATAGTGCCTTTAATGGAGTGGTATGCAATAGAGTCAAACCAAATTGATGCTGATTAGTTTGAAGGTTCCTTAGTGGGATATAATATTTGTAAACATGGTCATGTGGGTGGATTTGATTAAGCCATTATGGCTAATCGAGAAATGGATATTTGGGAAAATGAAAATCTAGGTCCCAATTCCACTCGTAGTAGTGGCCAAACTATTTTTGAGGATTCTGTAGAAAAAGGAACGGAAAATAGGGGTTTTATTTGATTGATTCACTTTATTACCACAAAAATTTGATACCATAGAAGAATACTCTAATATTCTTGGAATGTGATTATGAGGTTGATTGTGAATGATTCAAAATTTAAAATACTCATAGATAGTGGGTATTACACTGAGTTCTGGAGGATTATTCACCTAGGTAACTCAAATTATGAATTAAATTGAACTTAAAAGTATGATCATGGAAATAATTTTTTTATTATGATGAATAATTTTCTCTCTATTATTCATCGTCATCGATGTTTGGTCATGATGTTTAAGTATATATAAGCTTTTTCTTCCATTATCCTACTGTCAAATTATTATATAGTAATGGATTCATTTTGGATTCTTTTCTAATACATTCCTACTAATTTGAGGTTATAATGTTTAATAGTTCCCAATTATCGAATTATTGAATTTCTTTAATGTAGAAATGTTTTTTGGATTATGATATGGGGAAATGAAAAATATGAAATATATTTGAGAGATGATATTGTTTGAAACATGGTAATAGTTAGGTTTCATATCTTCTTAAATGTTAATATATACATGTTATTATTTATTAAATTAAAAATTTATAATAAATAAATTGTTTGGGTAAATTTGATGATGATGTGGAAGGAATAAATATGCCTAAATGTATTATTTATTTTATTAATTCTTTTTAGTTTTCAAGGATAATAAAATTTGTTTCATATAAAATATTTTTACGTGAATAATCAATAGGGAAATTTGATGTGGTTAAATTTTAGAATAAAATTAAATCCCTATATCCCACACTATTTTTGGTTCAACATGATATGTATATTGTGACAAACCAAAGTAATAAAGATAATGAAATTAAAACATTGTACATATAGATAGGGAAAATACAATTTCCACTAGGTCAAGGATAAATAGTCCTACATCACTGAATATATATATATATATATATATAATATGTTTATATTCACAAAGAAAATCGTTACTATTTAGACACAGGTATAGAAATATTTTTTAATATATTTCGAAAGCACTAATAATAAGTAAAACAAAATTTTTATAATAAAAATAACTACCTACCTATTTAAAGATTTAAATATTGATAAATTGTTCATTCCTCCTCCTCATGGGCATAATTTATATAATATTGTGTAAAACATACATTGTGGAATCACAGAACATTATGTATTTGGAAGAACAAAAAAACATATTTAAAACAAGAAACATCAGAGGAATAATTAAAAACATATTATGAATGGTAAATATTTTTCTGAGGTTTTATGCATCCAAAATATTTGATAGTGGTTGCAACCATTATTGGGTTCCATTGGAGTTTGAACAATATGAGGTGGAGAGATATAACCTCTTTGGGTTATTTTAAAATGTGGAAAAAGAATTGTTTATGATAACATAATAATCTAATAAATGTAACCATTATTTAGGATTAATTAATAATAACTAAATAAGGTCACCTTTATATATTCTATCATTGTCTCTGACAAACCCATGGTTTGACCGACACTAAAAAAATATTGATTAAAGAACCATTATCTGCGATAAAACTTTATGTGTTTATAAAGAAATACTTTTTAGTACTAATAAACACATAGTTTACAAGATGTATTAAAGAATAAAAATATATAATTTTAAGTGTATAAATTAAAAAAATATTAAAAATTCAATTTATTTACATTATAAATTACAAAATATTAAAAAATTATTTTAAATTAAAAAACATTTACAACAAAATACCAATTGAAATTAAATAATTTTTAACTGTAAATGAAATTTATTAAAAAAATATTAATATAGAAATTAATAATTATTACATTATTAATTAATGAAATAATAAATGTATTTAATATTAATAAATAAAAAATTTACAAATAATGGAGTGGATATTTAAATAATGGATTAGGATATTTAATTTGATTAAATGATAGAATCAAATTAAAATACTTTATTCTACTCTATTTTTATATTCAATATAAAAAAATATTGATACATACCAAATTAATAAAGATAATTAAATTAAAATGTACTCCATATGGATTGGAGAAAGAAAATTATAAGGAGGTCCAAGATGAGTAATCCCCACATCCCCAATATATATATAATAATATTATATTTTTCAGAACATCTTGACATTCAAGATATAGGGGCAGAAGGATCTTGTGAATAGATATGGAATAAATGATTATAAATGAAATTAATTATAATAAAAAAATTCTTATCCCTATGTATTAACAGATAAAAATATCAATGAAAATAAGATTTTCAACATCAATGTCATTATATAAGTAATATATTGTAAAAACATGATGTGGCCACACATAACACTATACATATATTAATAAGAATTGGAGGGTGAATAGAGGGCATAAAAGCGGCAGTAACTACATTAGATTTATGATTCATGACATAAGTGACACCATATATAATGGATGTGGAACAGGTTGACACAAAGGTAGTTTAGTGCTCAATAATGATGTTTTTAATAGAAATGAAATGATTTAAGCATGAAATTTAAATTTGGGATTTAAAAAATATGGATTATTAGTCATATTATGAAGCCACACATTATTCTAATATAGTGTAACACACTAATATTTATTGAGATTTATTTTAAATTCACTTAATCTTTTTGATATTTTTCATTTCACACAATATTGAATATAATTTCTAATATTAATGGACTATGTTTGGCCTGCAATATACACAATAGAAAGATAGTCATCCACTATAATAAACAAATATATTATCATGTGGTATATGGAACACTATTTTTGTCTTCTATTACAAAAAATACTAATTCCTAATGATAACTTGTTTTACAAAAATGTTCGATTTTTCACCAAACTACAATATACAATCAATATGATTTTTAAAATATTATTATATCTACAACCATACAATTGGAATTGTAGATACATATAATATTAATTATATTGTTAAAATATTAGTTACACACATATATAAAATGGTGCCTTTTGTTATCAATTTTTATAAGTGAATGAACGGAGTATTTGAAAATAAAGTAATTACTTTTATTAGAAAACTATTTTATCTACAATCAAAATTATATCTTAGTAAATTATAAATGACTAAATATAATTATTATTTTCAATAAAATCTATATCTTATATATTCAATAATTATTTTTTATACTCATCATACTTACATTATAAGTATAAGATAAGATTAAATCAAATTTTATTATAAAAAAGATGTATTTTACATCAATGTAATTTTACCACCTTTTAATGGAAAATGAATTTTAAATCATATTTTTGAAAGATTTATATTTTTTAATTTTAAAAAAAACATCATTTGTGAAATAAAAATATCAAAATTAACTTTGTGTGAATTTTTGGTATTTTTTAGAGGAGTGTCATTTTTTGATGTACAGTGAAAATAACTGAATTTTAATTCAAAACTACTTTTTTTCCAAATTTATTTATATAGATAAATTATATTTCAATTTAGTTCTAATGTAAAAATATATCAATTATTAATATATTAATCTAATTTATTTCATTAGAATCATTTTATATTGAATTTAGAAATAATGGCTTAAGGAACATCAGAACATTCTTAGTTTAAAACCCCACTTTCTTGCCACGTCTATAGGATTAACATTAAATTTAATTTTGAATCTTTTATGTATTAAAGTTTGAAAAAATGGGAATAATTTATTTTAGTAATTTTATAATTTATATTCTAATAAGATCACCTTATGTTTTGACCAAATGTTTTAGTGAATTTTATCAAAATTAATTATAGCGATTAAGGTATTATTAAGTTTTACAAGGGAATAAACATTAAAATTAAGGGTCAAAGTGACCTATAAAATTGACCAAAACAAATTGGATGTCCATATGTCATCTATAAACCTCATATTATTGATTTATATTGGTTTTTATGACATTGGTTATGTAAAAATGTGGGTGAACCTAACTAGTTAACAAAAATTCCACGTGTGTCCCCACCGTCCTTTAGAAAAGGAAGCCAACTCTCCGCTTTCATGACACATCCCAAACAACTTATGTTTGGAAAATATCATTCCAACTCACTTTTAAAAATCCCTAATTTCATCCTATAATCCTCCCTTTGAGAATAAATCCCCCCAAAGAAGCCCTTTGGTGAAAATCAAAAGGTGTTACCCAAAGAAGTAGAAACATCTCCCAAGATATTTTATATTATTTTCATTATCCACAACTAAAACATTTCTATTATATTATTAAATAATATAATTTGTATCCTTAATACACATAGATGTGTTATTACAATATTTTGACCTAAACATACTCACAATTCTATCAAATTGGCAACAAACTTACCGTTCTTGTGTACGGTGAACTATCATCTCATGAATTAATGTTGTTCATTTTCCATAACCACCAATCATGGTTTAGAATGATGATGTTCATAGTATTATTATATAATATATATATTATTTATATTTTTTTAATTTTTTTAATTTTTATATAACACATACTTTTATTGTTTCCATTTTTTTGTGGAAGAGTTTACTAACACGTCCTCAAAGCATTAGGATTCATTCACAATATAAATTAAAAATACAAACTATGGTTTGAAAAAAATATATTTTAAATAAAATAAATATATATGATATTCCGAAAATAATTAAATTTTCTAAATATAATATATTATATTCTTCATTAACCTTTTCACACACTAAAAAGGTGATAACATCCGTTTTGGATTGTAGAATACCACCTCCTCTAAGTGATTTAATTTATTTAACTTCAAAATAATTACACATATAAATTTACATGATTATGTAACATGGTATTTATTGTATATTTATGAATATATATTTATATAATATTTCTTATATTCATTATATAATGATTATTGAAAAATAATAATGTTAGTCATGCATATGAATGACCTACCGTATCCCTGATTGTAACATTGGTTCTATTTTCATAACTATCTTTAATGATTGGTTTTAAACGTATAATTTATGTATAAATATGATAGTTTTTGATTTATTATTATTATGGTTTTTTATATAATTACTTTAATGTCCCATATTTTCCATGTTATTTTTTTAAAAATTATATGGGAATATTGCGAGTCTGTGAAAATTGATTGCATGTAATTCTGAGGCCCGGTGTGCCCAAAATGAATTTCAGAACTTTTTTTGGGTATGTTCAGTAAATGTGCGAGTGAGGTTTTTTATCTTTTGAATCGTTGATCGAAATTGAAATCTAATGGCTCTGTTGAACTCGTAGCACCTATACTCGCTTAAGGGGACCTTCACTGAGACCGATATAGGTCGAGGGTGAAAGTTAGTTTTTCTGATTTTCGTGGGTGAAAATAAAATAAAATAAATTTATTTTATTTTTGAAATTCAGTCCTCTGAAGTTGAATTTCATGGTGGGGACCACCCGAGCCTTGAACTCCCTCTTTAATGAGGGATGTAACTATTGGGTTCTCTTTACATTAATTGTGCCAACATCAAATTAATTAATGTGCCAACATTAATTTTTTAAATTATCTTATCTTTATTAATTTGGAATTTCACCTCTTGGTTGGGGGATATTTTGGAAGAGGGGATCTTGGGAGATGTTTGTTGCAACAATCTCTCCAACAATGAACACTTTCTCCAATAAAGAACTCTGTTGAAGGATCCCCAATAAGGAATGTCTTTAATGACAACGAACTGACATCTGTCCTTTACTCTCCTCACCAACATTAAAAAGAAATTGAGGTAGGGATTGTTGTTTTGTTTACCCCTTAATATTTTCATGTCCTTCTTCATGATTACATAAAATCTATGCCTCTTGCTACCATTATTATGTAGAGGGTGTGGCCCAAACGAACACAACCCGGTCTCTCTGCAATCATTGTAAATTTTTTGAGGTCTTGAATCGGTGGTGACGACTCAAGATTAGTCTGGGAGTCTTTAGAATGAAGAATGGGCCCCTAGGGCGTACCCGGTGACCCAAGGAACGTCGTCGGTGACCCGTGCTAGAGACCGGCACCGGTGGGGCTCAAGAGCGCCGCTAGAGAAGGCCCACGGCCTATCGGCCGAGGCCGACCAAGGTGGCGGCTGACATACGGCTGACCGTGTGATGGGAGCGGCGGTGTGCGGCCATGCCACCATGGGTGTAGAGGCCACGACATGAGGCTGTGACAGCAAAGGGATGGCGCTGGCTCACTGCTGACCTCCGGGGGTGGTGCGGCGTCCAATCGCGTCGTACAGGTGGGCTAGCCGTTTAGCTAGTCAGGGAGTCAAGTGAGACCCTCGGTCATATGTGCCAACTGGTGGTGCCATGTGGCACCTACTGGTTGGCTACCCAACCAAAATGACACAACCATTTGGGGTACCGAATGGGCGCCTCCCCCTTGGGGGTGGGTAGGGCAGACCCCAACACGGGGCCACCCAGCCGCGTGCCAGTGCGTCAGGCCTGACCTAGTGGGCCGGGTCAGACCCTGGATCAGTCTTGGGTTGGCCTAGGCCGGTTACGGCTATGTCGGTCCGACCGGGTCAAACCGGTCCAGAACCAGCTTCGACCCCTTTCAACTATTTCAGACACAACTTGATCTACGAGCGTCCGTTTAACAAACCATCTATGGCACCAAAAACCATCGACCGGTATGGTCCTTTGGTATACCCCACTTGAGTTCTAGATAATGATGGGGTACAACTGGGTTGGATCGAACACAAATCCAACTAGACCCTGAGATCTAAAAATCCAATAACTTATAGATCGAGCGTCGGATTGACACACCGTCTGTTGTGTTGAGACCACTATTACGTAGAGGTCCTTTGGGATACTTCTTCATGGGATTTCATTGTAGTTGGAGTATCAACTTGTGGATTGAGTAGAGAACCCTCCCTGGATCATGGAGCTTACTGAGGGAACCCTGTAGCTAGCAGTAAAATGAGAAAGAGATCTTATGTGGGTCTATGCTTTGGAATCCTACATGGGGCTGTGTTTCAGTATCCATCTAGAATCCACTTTTGGAATACATGTGGGAATAATATGGGATCCTACATGGGTCTTCTGTACTGTGATCTTATGTGGTTCAGATGGTTTAGAATCCTACGTGGGTCATCCTTTTAACAGAGTAATATGACTCAGTAGTTACATTTAATCATCTTTACTTCCGTACCTAAGTTATACCTGATGTGAGTTGTGTCGTCAACTATGGGGTGATACCTATGTGTAATTCTTTAATGTGGTGTAACTTTATGGAACTTACCTTCGTGGTGATACCTTTTTTATGTTCTCTTGTGTGGGGTTACCTTTGTGGTACTTACCCTTGTGGTGTTACCTTCGTGGTATTATTTCCTTCGTAGAACATTTATAATTTGGTAAATAGTTGGGCCTTGTGTTTCCTCATGAATGATATGGGTATACTTGATAAATTCGGTATATGTATGAGCATTTACCTAAGTAGCATTGACTGTTGTTCTCAAACATTGTGATTTTGGTATGCATTTTGGTTTATCCTTTGTGGATTTTTAGAGACCTTTGGTTTTCTCAGGATCCCTAATAAGTATCGGTATACTCACCCATGCATGTGCTACGCCCACACCTTATTCTATTTGGTGAAGAAAATGAATAAAATTGATCAAGGCTAAGGGTACTAGGAATTCAGGTATCTTGAAGGTGGACATTACACGAGGCATACCATAGAGAAGACCATTTTAGTGCTGTACTTACCCTTCAGGTAGGATCCTTGGCGGGCGTTCACATGAGGTGTTCTAGTTTAATTGTACTTCCCTATTTTCTTTTATTTCCCAGTTTTTTTGTACATTCCAGTTGGGCTGGTATTCTATCCCCATTTTATTACTGTAAACACTCTTTTTACTATACAATTTACTTGTGTTCGTATCTTGTTGTGTACTTGGATGTGTGTGTTTACATGTTATAAAGGCAATGCCTTCTTAGTTTTAGGGAATACGCCTTTCGGTGCTATTCTCCATCCCCTAGCCCATGGAAGGCGGGCTTGGTGTAGTCATGACATTGGAACTTGGGTATGGGTCATGACAATAACCCCTTTGACCATAGTCAACCAACTAAAGTCATTTTAACACAGGAACCAAAATTAGTCAAAACTGCCAATTTAAACTCAATTATTTAAGTAGTTGTTTATGACACTATAATAGATGATGTGAAATTAATAGTAAACATTAAAAATTTTCTGGATAAAGTATCTAATTAAAAATATTGTATTACTCTTGAAGATAAAGAAACATGTAACATTTTAGACACAAGGTATGTGTTTTCTAGTCTCACATTTATTTTCTGTTAGACATAACCTATATACACCACCTAATTATTATATGTAGTGTGTTTACATACCATTGATGTATTATATAATAAATAAATATATATTTATGTTTATTTACTTATACATGTGGATATGTTTACTTTAAGGAGTGTCTATTTCAAAAAATTACAATTTGGTAAAGTAGTTTTTTCTCAATTTTCTTTTTTTTGAGGCACATTCCATGTTATAAACCTACATTCTTTTACATGTTGTATAAACATCCATTTGAAATGTTATATCTAAAACCACATTCAAAAAATGTTATATAAATATTCATTTAATTTTATTATTTTACATGGGTACCATAATTGAACTTTATGAAATGGTTTGTGTTTATTGAAATAATCTCATCCTTTATCATGATTGTTTAGGATAACACTTCCATTGATGAAATCATATAATCGATATATTATGAAATCTCATATTTTATTTTTTTATGTATATTCATGATATTATCTTGTATTGGTATAATTATTCCATATTTTCGTAGATAATATAATTAAGAGATTGTTTTTAATAAAGTTTTAATTTACCTCTCTCTTCGACAAAAAATTTATAATCTTTCAAAATCGTGTTTTCTAAAAATGTTTTTGAAAAATGTTTTCGTATGTAAAAATTTATTAAAAAGTTTTAATGATTTTTTTATATGTTTTCAATGTTTTATCAAGGAAATGGTTTTCAAAACGATTTATTGATTTTGTTATGTTTTCAAAGTGTTTTCAAAGAAATGGTTTTGAAAGAATATTTAATATGTAGTTATAGGTTTTAATGTTTTACATGAAATGGTTATCAAACATGTTTTCAAGATTAACTTTCAAATAAATGGTTTTATAAATGTTTTCATACTTCTTTTATATGATTTCAAGTATAATGGCTTTCAAATGTTTTCTAAATTCTAGTTTTTCTTTTCAAAGAAAAAGTTTTTCAAAAGGATTTCTGTTTTAAATTTTATTTTTCATAATGAAGAAATGATATTTTCATCATGAAATGTTTTTAACATGATATTTACCATAAAAACAATATAATATGACTTATTTTTGTGTTTCTCTTTACATTATATGAAATTATCCTATGGTTACATCCATATTCTTTCTATGAATTGTTTCTATTATGATGGATTGATTTTTATTAATCTCATTTCTCTTTTATGGGTTTTATATTTATAAAACACATTTATCTTTCATGGGTTATATTATTAAGATAATTTATACTTTTGATATCTTATAATGTTATCAAATTATTTGGACACATGCCTATTTTTTCCAAAGGTTTTGATAGAAATAAATGTTTATAATACCGATTACATTTCTTGGGGTTTGGTAGGATTGTTAATTATCATTATACACATGTCTTTATGATTTTATTTTGAGATGGGTGGGACTTAAATCTATATCAAAAATATTGGTAAATTATTTTTATTTCATTATATAATTATAGGAATCATGTTGAAGGTCTTAATCCATTGTTGAATATGTGAAAACCCGATCTATAATGAGATGATAGGGAAACCAGAGCCCCCATGGGATGATGGGGAAACCTGATCTAGTATGAGAATACGGGGAAACAAAATCCACTATATGAATATTTGGAAACCTGATCCACTATTGGATTATGAGGAAACCTGATATACTATGTGCTTATGGGGAAACTCGATCAACTGTGGGATGATAGTGAAACTCTATCCTCTATAGAATCATGGGTAAAACTGATCCCTTAAAAATAAATTGACTATTACTAGGGATCGTGGTGAGTTATTCATAGTTAAGGTAATCCTTATAGTGTTCCATAATATATTCTATAAATGTTTCTTGACTAATAGAGAATGATATTATATGTTTATTTTTATTCCATAATTTATTTCTTATTCCTGTATATTTATTTCATGGATTTTGATACTGTTTCTGTTTTGACTTATGTCTTATGAACAGATGATCTTTATGCAAAGGATTATGTTTATGATCATTGATATGTAGGTTATTATCTTACAATGATATGATCATGTTTTCATACACTTATTCTTAGGTAAAATCTTTCATACCTCCATTTTTTACACATATTGAGCATCTTAGATCACCCCTTTTATTGTTTCCTTAACCATGTTATGAAGAAATAATTCATTTATGACATGTAAAATAGGGGTTATAGTCTTCTAGATCTTACTAAAATATAATTTATCTCATTGATGTAATGACGGTTACATTTATATATTTCTAAAGTCACTAAACTAATATGGTATTTGGACATATTTTTGTGTAATTTATTAGGTATTATTCAAAAACTATGTAATTTAGATATACGTTAATCTTAGTACATTTTAGTTGGTATTAGAGTGTAGGTTTACTAATCCAATGGAAGCTAGGATGAGAAATATTTAGTGAGATATCAATGGATATTTCTAAGAATATGTCTTGGGCTATCTCATAGGATAATTTTAAAGATGAGGAAAAGTATAGTAAAATGTCCTAAAATTTCGGTAAAGGATAGAGTGATTGGTTTTCTATAATTACAACCTTGTACAGACACTATAATTTGATACATCTCTAGCATAGATATACCTATGTCAATCAACTGTGAAATGGTGTGTTGGGAATTTCATGAACGTAACCCGATGCATAACAATGGGTCTTGCTACACAACTAGATTGACACTCTTGAGGGATATTCTTTGGGAATTCACACTCTTTTTAGACCATTATGAAGGATTTAAGTATAAGATGACTAATAATAACTTAATATAATCTTTTTTTCTAATATATTACATAATTATGAGCCCCCATATAGAAATCCTGTAAGTTATTTTTTCAGGATAATGTGGTTTTTCAATATGATAAATGTTGCTCAAACTATAAATTCTACATTTAGGAAATTGTGAGAACTAGAAGGAAATTGGTTAACATTGAAATTTTCAGAAGTGGAAAGTATAGAAATTATGAAAATAAATCTAAAAAGAATTAATCTCATGATGAGAATCACAAAGGTGGAATGAGTATTGGTAATACTGCTCATGATAAAGAGATTACAACTGATATGTGAAATGTATGGGATGTTATTCTAGTATTGTTTACATTAAACATAATAAGAATGATTGGATTGAGGTTTAGGAGCAATGATAAATGATTTATATTATATATTCTAGGAAAAGATATTATGTAATCAATTAATGAAGCCTTATTTATGGTTAAATAATACTATCATATCAGTGATATATTAATGTTTTGGAATACAAACAATTTTTTATTTGAATCATGAAATATATAATTATTTTCAATATTTATTTTCGAACATGGATTGAAAAACATATGTTGAATGAAGATTAAGACATATGAAAGTTATTTAATGTAAAGGTTTTGTTTTAATTTAGGGAAGGTAACCCTTATGTTTTATATATTTAGAAAAAATTATGACTAGCTTGGATAAAGAAAAGATTGATTTGGAAAAAGTAAATTTGATAGGATCAATGAACTCTTTCACGATTCATTAGTTTATGGGATCATGATTGAAAACATTTTATGGATCACCCACTTTATTATGATAAATGATGTAAACCAATCTATATAAATATTTCTATTTTTCTTATAAGTCCAAGTTTTCACTTTCTACCAAGGTTATCATATGTGTAAACCTTGTTATGAGATATTTTGGGTAACAGTCATTGTTCCATATTTTATTTTTAAAGGTCATTTTAGTTTTAATTTTTATGATTTGGGTATCTAGGAAAGTAAACTTCAACTATTAACACATCAATTATGTAGATGTATTTTGATGGTTAAATACATATTACGGTGTGTTAAATTTAACACCCTTGGAATTTTTGAATTTTTTTGAATTAATATAATATTTTTGATATTTTTCGTTTCACCCAACACTGAATATAATTTTTTATTAAATAAAAACATTTGGATATAATTATATAAAAATACATGTTAATCATGCACTAATAGCAATACTTAGATTACATTTTGGTAGACAAATTATGTTATCAGTCCTGTATTACCGAGTACCTTTGACAGTTCTCATTACATGCATGACCTAGTTTTTATCAAACTATAATATACTATTAACATGATTATTAATATATTGGTACATCTAACACCTAGCTATTAGAATATATGTTATGAATAAGATTAAATATATTTTGAAAATTTTATTTACACAAATATATAAAATGAATGATTTGGTTATCAATTGATGGAAATGAGTGAAGGAAAAATTTGAAAATAAAGAAGTTAATATTCTAAGAAAACTATTTTTCATTACTCAAACATAATCTTATGTCAATAAATTTTAAAAAATAATTTTGTTTAATTTTTTCAATAATATATTTTATTATATTTTAACACTATATTTTTTATACATCACTAATAGATTTGATAGGAAAAAAAATAATAAGTCCAATTTATGAATAAAAGATATATTTTTATAAAAGATTATTTTCCCAACTATTAAAAGGGAACCCATTTTATATCTATTTTTCACATTCATATAATTTTTTTTTTGAAAAATAAAACTCTTTTTTTAAATAGTAATATAAAAATTTACTTTTTGTGATTTTTTTATTTTTCTTAGAATTTTAAAATTTTTGATGAATAGTGAAAAAACATATATTTTAATTTAAAAATTATTTTTCATCTAATTTATTTATATAGTAAAATTTTATTGTAATTAGGATGAGAATTTTAAAAAGAGAAATTATACATTTATTAATCAAATTTAGGTTATTTTAATTTTTTTAATTGAATTTATGTATAAAATATTAATGTACTTTTGAACATTCTCACTTTCAAAACCCACTTTCTCACCTTAGGATTAGATTTAAAAATAATTTTTCCAACTCTTTGAGTTGAATTTTGAAACAATGAATATAAAATTTTATAATATTTATAATATTTATAGTCTAATAATATTAAAATATATTTTTACCAAAAATTACTAGTGAATGTGATTAAAATTAAGTAAATTTTATAAAATAAAAGTATGTTTAACTAGGGACTAAAACATAAATGCAAGTCTAAAATTACTTATCTTGAAATGAATCATATTTTTATGATATTATATTTAATATTATTTGGGAAAACTCGAAGATAAGGTGCTGAGACAAAGGGTGATTCAGAGGCCCAGTATACCCATAATGATTCATTGAAAATGTACTTTTTTAAAAAACTGTGCAAGTGTTTTTCCTAAAGAAGTGTAGTATCTTGTAAAGGGGTTCTTGGATCCTAAATATGGGGGCACAATTTTATTCATATTAGTGGCATCTTTACCTTATTTTAGTTTTAACGTTGACCAATGTGGGTCAGTTGTAGACGATAGTTTTCAAACGTAGCCGTAAATAAAATAATTTTATTTTAGAATTCTAATAACCCATGAATGGTAACCCAGATAAGATATACATTAATAGTATTGACTTTATAAGGGGGTGTTCTACCTAGGTGTGACTTAACATTAGATGTAACTGGTCTTCTATGGAAAAACCTAAAAAGGACCTTATCGTTATTAAATAAATTAATGATAAATTTTTTTTTTACATAGCGACGTTTACCTTAAAAAATATATTTATTCAAAATAATCAAGGTTATGCAGATAATACTGTGAATTCAAAATAATTCATATGGGGTTATTTGGAGAATCCTCTCAAGTAAAAGTTGATGGAATAACAGATTGACGATCGACAAACACCATTCTTGGTGCATCTTACCAATGAATGTGATACAATGATCAACCTTTATTAGTGAGAAATCCATACCAAATTTGGGATGCATTATTTTGTAATTCATTCCCAGTTCTTGAATTCAATAAAGAATGAATACTAACCAAAAACAGGTTGATCCGTGGTTTGATCATTCTTGAGGGATGGTTTTTATTTTTATGGGATTTTATCTTATGAATATTTTTTGAATAATTAGACTATTGTTGTAATATAAATGAACCATGACCAACATGAAAAATGATTGATGTATGGTCCTCTTATTTGATTTATTATTTTCCCCCACATCCATTCATCATTCATCATGAGAAATCATTACCTAGCCCAAGAATCAATATATCATGATCAATCGTTCATTGTAAACATGATTCTTGGTGAAATATTCTGATATCACTGATCTAGGATTGGCATAACATAAAGGAGGTGTGGCGAAAAATATAGAGCGATTCATAGGATAATGGATTCTCGAATCCATGTTCTTCGACGTTGTTCATTGGAACAAAGAACAACCCCTTTTTAATCTGTTGTGTGAACGTATCTGAAGATGAAACACGTTGTTTAGATGATGTAATGAATGAATGAGGCTAGATCATGAGTTTCCTCAAATGGTGTTCCTAGCAATGTGATTAGAGAAGTGGAGGATACGACCAGTGTGTGATCCATAATTCAAAAAAATCTTGTACTACACAGTGTGTAATCTGAGATTACATGATGTATAGGGACCCTCAGTGTCATCTAGTGTTTTATAAGGTAGTAAAGTATTGCATGAAATGTGACACTATTACAGAGGGTGTGGGACCTTCCCCAAGACTCAACGTATTTCTTGGGATTTACACAGACACAGGGTGGAGTGCACGACATGCCTACATAGTGTGTACCCCACCACATGGCTAGAGAAAGGCCATATACCAAGGCTACCTTATATATTTTTCACAAGCTAGGGATCATGGGTTGACACCGTGTACTAGCACACAACCAGCGTACATTGGTGGACCCTAAATAGTAGGAAACAACATGTGATCCTTTCTACAAACCATATATACCTCTTCTACATGGCGTGTTTTGATGACAATGGTTATTGAACACAGGTAGTACCAAATGTCATGAGACACTATGTGTGACCTTCAACATGCCGTGTAATCTTTTCTACATGTCTTGATCTCATTTTAAACTATATCAATGATAAGTTTCATTTTGCTTGGTCTGTATTTCTCATTCCCCAGAAGGTTAGTTTGCTTCATTTCTTATCCACATGAGCATAACCCCCTTCACCAGGACTATCTGGATAGAGTCGGGAGTCCCCACCGAGAGGGTTGAAGAAGTATCCTCAATCCATTCATGTGCCCTAGTTTTAGTCAGATTATCCATGTGAAGAATCATACAAGATGTTAGTCCTCTACATAGAAGGTGAATTTGGATGATTCATGGTATACACCATTTCCTAGATAGTGATGCTCTTCGATGAGTCGTGATCTTCTCCACTCATGGATTTGGTTATCTTAGAGTTTGTGTATTGTATTATATCTTCAGATTTAACAGTGTGTCTCTCTCATTATTGGTTTTGATGAGAAGAACCTCTCATGTGGATTCCCTCGACGCTATCAGACTCAAGAGAATGTGCTCCTAGATAAGTGCTTTGTGGAATATTTAGACTGAATCTCCTATGTTGGTATACTATATTTGTGACTTACCTCTAGACTATTGTTTTGGGTATGAGTATATCAAGATAACATTGTTATATCTACTATAGAAAAATACTTTTTTAGATATGATTGTACATTTTCATTTTGTACTGCTTTTTGGTTTAGGGGAATCCTACTGAGTACTTTTATACTCACCCCTATACGAGATGTTTCTGTATGTGTCATGTGATGTACATATAGGCGACCTTTTTATAGAGTCCTCAGTAGAAGAAGACTAGGACTAGAAACAAATGGTGCTTTGGGAGTTCAAATAGGCTGAGGTGTTCCTATTTCTTCAAGTAGTTGTCCATGTACCTTTTTGTTTGTAGGTTGGAATTTATTGTTTATATTCTCTTTCTTTTAATAGGAATATTTTTTGGCCCATTTTACTTTAATGTACTTTACTTTCCGTATTGTGCTCTATTGGTTGGGTTTAGTGTTATGAATGATTTTTTTCTTAGTGGTTTTTACATATTGGTATTTTTGGGCTTGGATATGTTTGTGTGTTTGTACATGTAATAAGAAAATGCCTCCCATGATAGTGATATCCATTCTCAGTGCTACTCACCAGCCCCTGGTCTCTAAGAGGCAGTCTTAGGGAGTCGCAAAATGGGACCCACTAGGACAGGTCCTGAATCAGTGGTATCAAATGTGTTCAGTTCTACATTAGGACCGAGAGTCTTTGATATTAGTTTTTGGAAAAAATTTATGTGTTTCATGTTTGGATTTCATGCCAGGGACTCCAGTGTTGGTGTGGAAGCCGATGTATCCATACACCTGGACTCTAATAACCTGCTTTTAGACTCTTTACATTAGAACACAAGTTTCATGGAAGCAATAATGGTACATGCATCATATAGTAATGGGTTGTGGTTTCCATTTCCTTCTTGAGTTATATCTATATATAAACTCATTTACTAGCGTAGATCTTATTCCCTTATTGGATGTTTTCACAGCACATACCTGCTTGTATTTAGAATCTAGATCACAAGGATAACCCCCTTAATGAAAAGTCCTCGATACAGGGATTAGTTCCCTAGAGGTTAACTATAGGTGGTGCACTATCCATACAACCACCTATAGAGCAGCACGTATAATTGGATGAAGAGAGAAGGCTTAGCATGCTTCATAAGTTTCATAAGTAGAGACCCCTTAGGTTCTATGGTGGGCCCGACACATAGGCAGCAGAGGACTAGTTTGAAGTGGTGAACCATGTTTTTTATCTAGTCCAGAAACCATTAGATCATATGGTTGTTTTGTCATAGACCCTTCTCTTTTTCTCAACAGGGTGATAGTGGGGTTTAGTTACTCGATCATATGATTAGGAAAACCATTCGTAGAAAAGTATGAGGGCCATTTTAAATATTATTTATCACCTTAAAAGATGACGGTTATATGTATCCATGAGCTTCTACGACTTCAAAGGATGAAATGTCAGTGTCTGAGTATTCATCGAGGCATACATACCACTCCAGGTACTCGATAAATATGACACATGATCAACTATATTGGACTCAGACATTCGACCAAGGTCTATGTAGAGACATACAATTAAATTCATCCATTATGTGAATTCCTACATATATTGGGGTGATAGAGTAGTCTTTAGTGGTCGAGAGTTCCATGGATGGGTTGATAATTTCAGTGGTAGTGAATAGCAACAAAGCAGATGTACATACCACAATAGTGGGAAGATGTAATTTTCCTTAGAAATAGAGATGAGGGAGACTTCACAAGAGGAAGACACAAAATATGGATTCTATCACTTAGGAATCACAAGGTGCATCTATCCAGCTTAGAGTAAGACGATGTTATTCTTGTTGTGGTAAGGGACATCTGGCAAGATATTATCCAACCTATTGAGATTTTGAGAGGCAGATAGTTGATTGGATTTTGAGTTAGGAGAAAAAATGGGAACAAGAAGATTCACAGGGAAGAAGATGTGGAAAACGAGTTGGGAGATTAATTGGAAGTGGAAGACATTTCAACATGTTACATAAACCACACCTGGTAGTCCGCATAAGGATTATGGAGCTACAGGGCATTGGTGGGGATAGTTGCATGTGGTCAAGGCGTATGACACAGATGTTCCAAGAATGATTCTTGGTACAATTTGGGTCTTTATTACATTATCTTCTATATTGATAGACCCAAATAATTGCCATTCATTCTTACCATAAATCATGTACTAGACCATGAGATTCCAGTTAGACCATTGACTTGATCATTACATTTGGAGAAACCTACTGGGGGAGACTCGATGAATAAACTTATTCTAATAGTGTGGCCTAAACCTTGAAGGTGAGATATTATGTTAGAAACTCTTGTTGTTAGTGTTGAGGCCTTATGATGTCATTGTTTTTATCGATTTGTTATCTTTGGTATATTCCCATATTGACTATCTTAGGTGAAGTGTACGATATATCTGCAGAAATGGAATAGGGTTTTCCTTTGTTAGAGAAATGGAATCCCAAGTAGCGCAGAATGGGCTCATGCATAGGACGGTGCAACTGGTAACTCATTAGTTGGCTTGCATTAACTTTAGAGATGCAGATTCTATGATCATTCTGTTTCTAGTAGTAGTGGATGATTTTGAGGACGTCTTTCCTAAAGATGTCCTAGGATTACCTCCCCATCAATAGATACAAATTTGAATTATTTTATATCCAATGACAACACTGATATCCGCAACAGCATATCAGATGACTCATATAGTGCTTTGAGAGATGAGGGAGTAGTTGGAGGACTAGAAGAGGAAGGTCTTATTAAGAGATAGTGTTTCACCCTGGGTGACTGAGGTTTTGTTTTCCAAAAAGGTGGACTCTAGTTTAAGGTTGTGTGTGGGTTTCCGTCACATAAACCAAGTGACTGTGGGGAATGAGTTTCCACTTCCAATGACCACCATGAGTTTCTGATAGGGTAACAATGGTTTTCAAAATTTGACTATATGTCAATGCATTCAGTAGTTAAGGGAGAGATAGATGAATGCCCCAATATTACGATTTCCAAAAAAGGGTGTCTAGTATGTAGTGTTCAACAATGCATCAGGGACCAGAGCTTGTCTTGTTCTGATGTAGAGGAAAGTGGTGATTGCCAATGGTTCACAGAATTTGAAGAAATATGAGATGAAATACATGACCCATGATCTTGAGTTGGTAGTGATAGTCTTCACGTTGATGATGTGGTGACACTACCTGATGGGCGAGCAGTTTATCATCTACTCTAATCAGAAGAGTCTCAAATATATATTCTCTTGTAAGGATCTAAATGTGAGGAAAAAGAGATGGATATTGTTCCTCTAGAAGTATGACATTATGATTTTCTATAATCCCATTAAGAATAATGTGGTGGAATGATCTCTCATTAAAATATATAGTTCAAATTTGTTGAATGAGGCATCAGAGAATTTAACCTCATTATGGTAATCCATTGTTGATGAAGATAGATGCAGATTACCTCTAATTAATGGTCGTCACCCCTCAACTCTTACAGCGTGTCTGGGAGGAACATCTTGGGGATACCAACTACAACTCCCTACATGATTAGAGGTGCATAGGGAATATTTTTTATGGATATTCACATGGTGGGTAAAACATTGTTATTTTTAGAGGATGTGCGGTATCATATGTGACGTTGTGAGAGTATGTTCAACGGCAGTTTCATGCATCCCTTGTAGTAGTACCCCCTACTGTGAAATGGATTTACCAAGACATCTGACATTGGTTTTGGGGGATAGAGATGAAGAAGGTAGTGAGAGAGTTTGTTTCTTGATGCATTACATGCATGTAGGTGAAGGTTGTGCACAAGGTTTTAATGAGTAAACTCAACCCCATGAGGTTATAGAATAGAAGTGGGATGAAATATCAATTTATGTAATGAATATTTTACCATATACTTCTAGGGGACACGATTCCATATGGGTGATCTTTAACCGACTCACCATGTTCGCCCCCTTTCTGGCTACCTGAGATGAGATTTAAGTATAGATCCTGGGAAACCTCTATGTTTCGAAGATATATCAGCTCCATAGAGCTCCATAGAATTTTTTTTTGATCATGATACTTGTTTCACATCCCTATTTTAGAAGGGATTATATGAGGCATTTGGGAACCTGTTTCACTTGATCACTAAATTTTATCCACTAATAGATGACCTGACAGAGTATACCATTAAGGTCCTAGAGGACATGTTGTAGGATTTCATGTTAGAATTGAGCCATAGATGGGAGGATCACCTACCTATTATGGAGTTCACATACAGATACATCTACCGCCATTGGTATAACACCATTTGAGGATTTTTATGGCTGACCCTATCAATCACTACTTTGTTAGAATAACCCAGGACAGTCAGTACTTATGGGACTAGATATGGTGCGAGCTACATCCAAGAAGGTGTCGATCATCTAGTAGCAGATGAAGACTACAAAAAACTATCAGAAATATTATGCTAACGGATAGTGGTTTCCAATTTATTTCGAGTATGGAGACCATGTGTTCCTTCAGGTCTCACCTCTACAAGGGTTTTATAGGTTTGGTTGTAGTGGTAGTTTATCTATGAGGTTTTTTGGACATTTTAAGATTCTTCATAGAGTTGTATAGATGGAATATCTATTAGCTCTACCCCCAAAGTTCCACCGGGCACACGATGTCTTTCCTGTGTCATAGCTGAGGAGGTATGTGCATGGCCTATCACAATTCATCAATTAGGGTGGGCAATATATTCACAATGGAGTGAATTTTTTTTGATTCCTAATAGAGATTGAGGATTTTCATGAGAGGATCATTTTTCAGTGGTCAATTCTTTTGGTGCGTGTCTTGGGGAAACATGGGAATCTCTAAGAGATCATGTGGGATAGGGAGTCCTAGATTGTTGCTCAATTTCCACGTCTTTTTTAGAAGTATTGTGTTTGGATTTTTAGGGACATAAATCCATTCAGTTTGAGAATATAATGTTTCGGATTTTTGTGATTTTATTTTTTGAAATTATTTTGAAAAATTAAAAGACCAGTTATTTAGATAACGTGTGATTTTGGGTCCGAGTGTACCTAGAATGATTCATTGGAAAATGATCAGTTTTTCATAACGTGTATGAGTGGTTTTCCAGACAAAAGTGTTAGATCTCTTAAAGAAGTGCTCGGATCAAAAATACAAGGTCACTGTTGTGTTCATATGTGTGCCATCAGCTTAGTTGATGTCGAACATCGGTCGGTGAAGATCGTCTCTGAAAGATAGTTTTTGGAGGTAACCATAAATAAAATAATAAAATAAAATAATTTTATTTTTAAAATTCTAATAACTCATTAATGGTAAAATGGAATGAAAATATGTGACCACTGAGATCGTAATTGGGTGTTTTACCTAGGTGTAAATTAATATTATATAGGGTGGGTCTTTTGTGTAGAAACCTGAAAAGATCATAATCATCATTAAATAATTTAATGATAATTTATTTTATTGAAATAGGGACAATTACCTTCAAAAATATCCATATGTGGAAGTATCGGGGTTATCCTCTTAATCATATGAACACTAGAGAATTGATAGGGAGTTATTTAGAGAAATATCTCAAGAATACAGTAGAAGAATAACAAATTAATGATCGACGAATATCATTCTTGAAGGACCAAACCAAAGATTGTGACACAATGAATGAAATTCATTAGAAATTGATCTAAATCAAAGGTTTGATGAATTATTTTGGATTTTCATCCCCATTTTTTAATTCAATGATGAACTTGAACCACTTAACGAATAGTTTGATCTGCAGTTCAATCATTCTTACATGATGTGTTTTACTTATGTGGGATTTTATTTAGAGTCTATTTTGTGACTATTTGATAAATATTTTGATTTTTGTTCTAATGGAAAAAATCATGGTTGACAAGTAAATTGATCAGTGTTTGATCCTCTTGTATTATTTATTCTTTTCTCCCTCTGTTCATTATTCGACCTAAGAAATATTCTCTTGTCCCATGACTCGATGAATCCTAATCAATTGATCATTAGGGACCCAATTTAGGGTGAAACGATCCAATATTATTTTTCTGGGTTTATCATCACACGAATAAGGTGTGAATATAAACATGAAGCGATTCAGACAATGGTGGATCCCTGAATTCACCTTCTTTGATGTTCTTTAGTGGAATGAAAAATGACCACAAATTAATTCATTTTGTGATGAGATCTGAAGAAAAAATGAACTATTTGGGTGACTGTGTGACCGAACACAGCTGGACCATCAATTTCCGGGAAATGAATTACTCGATTGGTGGTCGGACCAGTAGAGGAGATGGCCGGAGTGAAAACGAGAGATTCTAGAGAATTTATGCTAAACATCATGTAAAATGAGATCCCATGCCATGTGGGGCCACATGGTTGACATGATTTGAAATTAATAAAGTACTCACCTATAATTTACTATTAATACCCACACAACCTCTAAATATTCTTCTCCCCTAGAAAATTAATATATAAGATCCACTACATCAACTTATCAAAATAACTCCCAAGGTGTTCCAATGTTATTAAAAATATCCTCCCAATAATTTAGAAACTCCATCTCAATGTAAGGAATCATCACCTCCTCTTTATTCAAGAACATTATTTGTAATAAGACTCATTTATTTATAATTTTTTATTTTGGAGTATGTTTGTAGACATCCATTTTTTCTATCAATATGATTTTTGATAAATGAGAACCCCCCATTCACTCTCATTAAAACATTCCATTAATCATAATGTGCACCTCTTATTCTGGTGAAATTATTCTATTATTTTTATTTCCAATTTTTTTGTGATCAATACACATCCCATTTTCCTCTAAAGGGTGTTCACTTAGTTGTTCATATAAATAATTGATTTGGGAGATTCATGAATGTAGTCCAAACTGTATAATATTGGTTTGAAATGTGCTGAATTATTTTTTTTATATTATATTATCTTTGTGGAACACAAATATATGCACTTGATATGAATGTGATTATTTGGATGGAAGTTATATTTCATTGTAATGAATTTAGAGATGTTTTTATATCATGAGATACTATATATGGTTCCTAAGAAGTCATCTTAATCACATTATGTTTTTATGACTCAACGTTTAGTCTTTATTTATGTTTATGAAATCATGGTTTTTTGTTGTTTCCACATTCCTTATCATTCATTAATGTTATCATCTCATACAATGTTTTGATATTAATGATTATAATTTTCACCCTTCTATGACATTATGTTTTCCATTTTCAATAATATATACTAATTTTTCCTTATTTTATTATTTTATTATTCTATTTCAAGGCATTATAAATAACCCATTTCTTATGTACGTCCTCAATATTTCTTGTGTAGTATAAGAATATCAATGGATGTTAAGGGCATGTTGCGGATTTTGGAAATAATGTTGTTGTAACCATGTTTCAAGTTATTTTTTATGTAATTTTCTCCAAATAAACATGGAATAATGATCTTCTATGAGTTCATTATGTGTATCATTATGTAATAAATCATAAAATAATATGTATAATTGACGTGGGTTATTATATACCCCAACTCTAACACCCTTACATGAAAAGAACATTCTCAAATTCAGGCATAAGAATCAAGGATAAAAAGCAACCATGGTTCCAAAACCCTTGAAAAACTCAATCTGTTAAATGAGCACAATTGAGTTAAATAAAAACATTTCATCAGATTTTCATAACAATTTTCCAAAGTGGCCTTTGAAAACAAGCTTGTAATGAAAATCTATTCCACCACCTTATAAGAATCATTTTATAAAGCTTCTAATACAAACCATTTTAAAATGATACATTAATATAGAAATGGAACAGAATAACATAAAATCTTCATAATTAAAAAAATTTAAAAAAATTTATATATTTTAAATCCCTATTTTTCTAAATATCTTTCCCTTTAAAAATAAAATAAATTTTTTAAAATAAAACTACTTTCCAAAAGCCCATAAAAATAGATGATTTATTAAAAAATAACCTCTTGGGAATTTCTATAAACACCTTTCATGTGAAAAAATCCACTCCACATATAGAAATCATAGGATATCAATTTTAAACCTCTCATGGGTAACATATATGGGTATAATTTGTGAAGAAAATAATTATAAACATCCATTATTCACATTGAATATATAATAATGTAATGAATTAAAAACCCTTCCCTGTTCTAAATTTTTATGATCTGAAACAAGTCTATTTCAATGGATAACTCCCAAAAAATCAATAAGATACCCTCCATAAGACATTAACAAAAAACACCCCTAATTATTTCCTACATGAACCCTAAAATAGTACGGTTTAGTGAACAAGGTTTTCTAGACATAGATAAACTATAGGGAAAGAGAAGGTAAGTGGATATTAGTGGGAAAGAAATAACTAACCATGAAAACCCACTTATTATTATTGGAGAATGATCCAAAGGTGAAGGGTGGAGAAAGAAAATAATGGAGTACATTATAGGGATTTATATATATCTAAACACGTGAAAAAATGAGGATAAAGGGGTCAAACCAATATAAAATTGATATAGGAGTATGGTAAAAGCACCATATGGTGGAGTGAAAACTAACATGGGTAAAAATATATACAAACCATCTAACAATAAATATATAATTATATATAAAGAGGATATAAGTATTGTCTTATAAGAGAGTAAGGATTCCACATTAGTGTAGGGGTGATGAACCTTGTCAGGATCAATGGAGTAATTAACAGAGACCTTAAAGGAGGACTCATACTCTCATGGATTGTAGTATGTGCCCCTATATCCATGAGAGACTATAAAACTCCACAATATCATACAGTTTACCCACACAATAGTATAATAATATCCACATGAGAGTTACCATTTTAATTCATTGAGGATCCATGCCTCATATATTAGGTGAGAACCTATATCCCATGGATTGAATGTTGGGAATGTAGGGGTCCCTTTCCCTAGTTTCGACATCATTAAGTAAATGTGGAATTTATCGAACCCATCCATATTAAATATCCATGGAAACCAGAATCATTATCCCAGTATTAGGAATACATGAAGAAAATTCTATTGGCACCAATTTACAAGAATAATTGAGAGAATCCCCCATCACCTCACATTACTATGAGTTGTCTCATAAATTTCATTATCTATTGAAGATACATTATACACATATAGAAAAAAAAATATTCATTATGGAATCAACATCCTCACATCATAGCGACATATCATAAATAACAATGCATTTTTAGAAAATCAAAAATTCATGTACCAATATACGATTTATTAAAATACATAACATTACCCTGAAAATAACACCCTAAAACATGTGTGAGTAGATAGTTTATCAAGATCAAAACATTGGAATGTTCCATCTTACACACCATATCTTAGTTCCCTATCCCATTGAATAGTCCTAAATATCTCAATAATTCTCTCCCAATATGTCTTGAATAATAACTCACAAATATCCTATCTCCAAACACAATACCTTGGACCAACTCACTAATATACTAACATAACATGACCTGAAAAACTAAGAAAACCCCACTTCTAGTGGTAAGATGATTGTGAAACCTTAAGGATAATTCCAATAGTCAATGTCTTTGTCACTATTATAATACCCCAAGATTTTATGGTACATATCTTCACAAATAAATTCAATTTCTTTGATATCCTATATATCATTCAACACAAAGCTTAAATAAACAATTATATACTATTAAATTTTAAATGACGGATGGAATAGTAATGTGAACATTTGGAATATTAATTTTTCAATTAAAATAATAGCCTCACCTATGAAATTATAAATAAAATTTACATTTATCATAAATGAAAATATTATATATTTATTACATAGAATAAGTAAATATATTTTTTTAAAATGATAAATTAATTATTCATTTTTTTTTTATGAAATGTAAATTTTTATTTACAATTTTATAATTAATATAATTAGTTAAAATAAAATTTATTTTCCTTAAGTATATTCTAGAATTAATATTTTTCTGTATTATCATTGTAAAATAATTTTATGAGAAGATAATTTATTTTTCAATGTGTTGTAAAATATGATAAAACATTAGTATCGATATTTATCAAATAAATGGTGTTTTTAGATGAAAATTATATTTTACATATTTATAAAATTATTTTCATTAAATGAATCCCATTTTTCAGTATTGACATCTAAAAATGTTTAGGTTGAATTATTTGTATTTTTTGGAATAGATGAATTTTTGGTGAAAAGTGAATTATTTAAATTTACTATACTTAACATTTTTTTCAAATACAAAAACTTTCAAGTCATTCATGATATAAGAACCCATTGTTTCTAACTCATATGCACTACTTACTATTATCAATCTTAATAATCTACACAATTCATAAACTTGAGCCAAAATAATAATATAATGAATCAAATAATCAACTAAACACTCCTCTCATACACTATAAATATCCCCCATTCTCCTCCAACCATCTAAGACTTTAATATATCTAAAATATTGTGAAAATAACTTCCCTAGGATCTTCCCCCAAATTAATGGACTACTGGTCTTACCAATGGTCCGAATACAAGTGCCTTAAAAAGGTTCCCAAGGAGATGGTATCCAATAGTTGAAATAATATTTCTTTCATGTTTAATTTCATTTCTTTTATTATCCTATTCTAACATATCCTATGCAACATAGAATGGTAACTCATGTATTATATATACACTAGAATTATATTTTTTAATTTAATTACCATAATCAAATCTATTCTCCATTCCTTTAATTCTAAAAATGAACACATCATATGTGAGGTGTCAATTAACCACCTTCGTGGAAGTATAGTTTTAATTTTTTTTACCACTTTATGTATAGTAATAAAACAATTATTATGGTTTAAAAATATTATAATAGTTATATTATAAATTATTTAATGTTATTGAACTAGTATATAAACATATATAGTTCTTCAAGAATACTAAACTGATCGATACTTGGTGATGTTATCTCTTGTATCTATACCATTGTAATAAAATAACAACGGAATAGATGCTACTAGGTTTGGGGTTGGTACATATAGAGATAAGATGGAAGAATACATACATGGGAGGATTTAGCCGATATAACATAACATAGATTTAAATCACCGTATGAAATATCTATAAACCAACAGGAAATAAAAAATCTATACTATAAAACATTGATAATGTAAATTTCAAACATCCATCAAGAATATAATATAAAATAAAATATAAAATTGAAAAATATAATACCCAATACTCATAAAATAAACAAAACATAGTATATTTTGATGAGAGGTTACCATGTCATTCCAAATTGGACCTAAGAACCTCTTGCAATGTAGTGCACTAGGATCCCAAATTCTCCATCACCTATTTTACAGCATCATCTAAAAAACCACCATCTTAGGATACATATGTATATAAATAACATGTTTAGTCCCAAATTCCATGCAAGGGTGAGAATAAAAATATCTATTAGGATACCTCAATCATAATAAGTGTAACTGAATTTATGTCAATTCACATCTATACGAAAATTGAAAAACCACAAAGATTTTGTGAAATATAGGTTTACTAAATAAGGACAAGAAGCTATGGATTCGAGTCCCAAAACTATATCATTTTGATTGGAGAAATCTAAATAATTCCTAATTATATTATCCTCTAATGGAGTGGGTGAATCATAGTGAATCCACTTATGAACATGTGAAACTCCACCTCCAATTTTATATACTACCCATGCATTTTATTATAGTTGGTCCACATTAGGACTACATAACCCCAATCTGCACATCATACCCCTAATATATAAATATAAAATCACTTGATAAGGAGTGGCTTTCCAAATCATGAGCCACACTATACATGAGGAACTCACTGCTCTTTGATGTGTTGAGTGAATCGCAAGACTCCCAAGTACATCTTTTTTCTAAAAAACACCTCATTCAAATTAAGGACCATACAAACAACCATCACTAATATTCCAACAAAAATAGTCTGATCAAAATGGGTGGGGGGATACATATCAGTAGAAAAGGATGACTGCTACCTGAGAGAGTTACCACCATCCTAGATGGGTGACTCATGCCATGTTTAATAGTTGAGTTACATGCCTCATCCTAAAAGAAGTAAAAAAACATCTATAACTATTTTAAGAAAAATATAATGTGATATATCCCATAAATTCTCAAATAGAGGTGGGGCTAACTACTGGATATTTTTATATCTACCACATAATGTATCATAAGAGCCATATACCATTGGGGGACCTATAGTAATCTAGGCACTGCTAATCCCCATGTATCCAAAACTATACACAATATTAAAATACAATAAACAACATACAACTATTCAAAATTTACAATGGGGATCCAATTCTTCAATGGTGTGTGAAAACATGATGTGGGAGTTATCAATCCCTATGGTCAACCTCACACCCTAATGAAGGACAATATTAAAAAAGGTGGGAAATGTTTATTTATAAATTATGGATAATTCTTCCCTTGAACTTTTTTATGAGGACCTTTATCCTATATTATATAACCCAATCCACATAACAATTGGTACTTACTAACTAAGTCAAATTCTACAGAATAGATAGATCACACCCTAAAATGCTCTTTAAGAAACATTATCTTAATGGATGACCTACAACCAACATCTCCAGATAAGGTTTGACTCTAATAATGTAAATGATGAATTCGTCAAAAAAGTTTAAAGCCTAATAGAGTACTAAATCATGTGTATACACTGATATTAATTCATAATTATAATATTTTAATATCTGTGGAAATGGTCCTCCTATAATTCCTTTAAATTGTAACACTCAATAAAATATAAAAACTCACTGGGAATTGTATGGAAGGTATGATATTTATCATCTACATTGTAAACTATCCATGAAGATCAAATAACATTGGTAGTGAACAATAAACATCCCATCCTCCAATCAATACAACATGCACCAAGTATAAATCTAGGGTGCATGAGATTGTGGGAGTCACATTATGTACCATATCAATATATATTACCTCTAAATATTCTTGTTCGGAAGAGGGAAATACCATGGGTTTTAATTAACCCCAAAATACAAATTTCAAGGAACTTTATTAAAGTACATATAATATTTCATGATCTCCAAGATAGTGTTGAAATACAAAATAGAATAATGGTTCTGTCACCTTTGTATTTTAATACATCCAAGTGGTATATTGTATGCACATTAGTTATGAATAATTATGATTATGATCTGTGTAGTCTCTAATTTCACGATATGTACTCAACAAAACATGGTACATGTGATATGAGTACGTATTCCATGTACTCTAGATTATACCATTTCATGTAGAATGGAATGGAATTTATTTCTACATGTCATGTAACTTAGATGAGGTTCCTAGACATATAATTATTCACAACATGAGTGATGTTACCAATAGTGTTATACATCATGTTTATTTTTCGAATAGGTTGTGTAAAATCTATCTTTTATCATAGACATTATAGTGAACTATACATCGTGTTTTCCATCACAACAGACAATGTGATCTGGAATTCCATATGCATAAGTTATATGAACCTTCTCAATTTATAAGATTCACTTAAAATCATTATTTACATACTATAATCCCTTATAGAACACATGATATCCCAAAAAAACATAAATACAACAAAAAAGTTATATAGAGAGAAATAATAATTCCTTACACATAGTGAATATTTTAATCTTTAGTGTTGATTTTCATTCTTTATGACTATTTTGACCTGATTCACATGATGTTTTCTTTTGGTTTGAAAAATGGACACATTCAGACTGGGAAGTATATCCTTCTTGTATTATGAAGGAGGTTCCCCTATTGGGTGATCCCAATGGTGAATTTCAGGGTGTTCAGGGTTTGTGAAATCATATGATGTTGGGTACGATGTCCTCGTATAGTCTCCAGTGGGTTCATTCATAGAGAGAGAAACACACAATGTACCTTTTATCCATTATTCATAGACCAACATTCCAAAGTAAGACACTCATTGGATGATTTGTAAAATGAAATTAAATACTCAATTTGTCCAGAGGATGGGTGGTCTGGCTCATCACACCATTTTGTGGTGATATTTTTTCTATTCTAGGGCACTAATATAGATTTAAGTAATGTTCATATGTTCAGGAATCCTTGGTTTATTCCCAGGAATGTTTCTGTTGTTTACCCCTAGAGTATAGAAATGAATCAATGGTATGAATGTATTTAGAATCATATGTATGTATCCTTGGTCCTCTATTGAAGAAGTCATATATATGTATCTAAGGTTATTCATTGAAGTTACCCTTTTATGGAAATATTAGGGATTCATTGATCATCCATAAAGACACTGATTATTTATGAGATATTAGGAGTTGATATATAGATTATTTTTATCTTGGGGGACATAGATTGATTTTATGTAGGGATCAAACCCATATGATGGGATTCCATTGTATTATCGTGAGAGGAATCAGATTTAACATGGCTCACCTTCTCTATCCTAGACACATCACATTTTATGGTTGTGTGATAGGGACCCATCCATACTGTTTAACATCATGTGGTGAGGAAATTTAGGAGGAAGATACCTAGTCATGATTTTGTGTGGGATGTATGCTGAGACAGTATAAGATACCAATAAGAGACATGGTCTCTAGGGTGGATACGACACTACCTGGGATTTGGTGTAGGGAGTAATAGGGTCATTTGGGTGTCGGGCTTGGACCTCATGGAGGATTTCTATAGGTCCCAATTAGATGGGAATAAACTCCCACATAGTTTAGTATATTATGCGGATTATACCGTAGAGTAGGTCACATTTGAGATAACTAAATCAGGGATTATTCATGAAAAAAAATCCCTAGTAAGTTGGGGGAATTTATATTTGGAATAACATTCAATGAGAATATCCCTTGAGCTCAAAAAATACATAGGGATCATATATATATCCTAATAAGAATAAGAATTAGAGTTCTCATACATCATTTTGAGTGAATTTTGTGGTTTTTGTGGTCATCATAATCCTCTTAGCCCACATGAGTCTTGCTCAATTTGAGAAACACGATGATGTATATAAATAAACAATACACATGTATTCCCTACATTTTTTATGTATAAGGAGAAGGATAGTAGTGGAAGTGGTCGTGGATAGATCCCAAAGGGAGAGAGAGGGGCTTTGAGTGTGCCAATTCCATCTTTTATTTTGATATCCATGATAGTAAGGTCTGGTAGTTTAACTTGACGTGTCCTAGGATGAGGGGGTGGGAGGGGGAAGTGTGCTACATTGTACATGAAAGGATACGGCTTACCATAGGTGTAGTTACATTCTTATTTTATGAGAATGGGGAGAATCTTCCTACCTCATCAAGAAGAAATGTGAGCGTGATCTATTTTATTTATCACTAGCTCTCATGGATGGGAAAAGCTATAGATTACCCATAGTACCATATAACATGGAAGATCATGTGATTATCCCATGGTTCATCTCCATGATACAATGGGAATATATTCTTTAGGACAATCTGGGGAACCGATCTCTTGTAGGTATTTCCCAGAAATCCCGCTTACAATAGTTATTTAAACTCAAAAGAAAGCACTGATGTACCCAATGGTTTTATCATATACATCTAGTGTCTTTGTAAGAGGATGTGGGATAATACCTTCAGATTAGTATGCGAAGTGGATATGGAGGGTATGACTAAAATGGAAGTAGATTATCAAAGCCTAAGAGTGGAACATCCTAGGGTACCCCTTCCACATACGGCTTCTTCATGTGGATTTGGGGCCACCCTATATAGAATGTTTCTAGGTGGGTGGATGAACAGTCCACATAACATGATGGTACAGAAATCTATTTTTGGTCTAGTAGTTTTTTCTTACACGTGACCAGGATTCGGTCACATAGCATGATGCTATGTGGCAACAAATTCCATCTATGAAGTGTGGTGCAACGTTGTGTAAGGTTCCACCTGTGTAGCATTGTGTTATATGGGGCACTAATGTCAAGAAGGGGCATTGGTTCAGATCCATTTGATAATTTCATCATTGAAGTAGTTATGGTTTATGGTGTCCCAATTATTATGTTTCCTTTTTTATTTTTCATAAATTTATAGGTTTAATACCTATAGAAATTCATTTGAAGTGGTATGCTCTTCATTTATCAATCTCTTCAAAAATCCATCACAAATGTACATCCAATCATCTCAAATTCAGTCCTACTATTATCTCCCATAGGGTTCCTTTTATATAGTGGTGGGGAATCTAGATGAATATATATCATGACACTTTTTTACAGGCCCATCGGAAATCACCTAACCCATAGATGACTTGGTAAAAAAGGCCTATGGTTTGCGGTGGCAAAAATCGTCACCTCAGTCCCACGAACATCCTCATCTTGCTTGGGGGACACCACAAGCATCAACAAGACTGTGAACCATTTAGTTCAAAAAGAATGTATTTGGGGGAGGAATTCTCCTCCTCTGTTCTTCTAATGATTTGTTCCATGGGGATAATATCATTTCCTCTTCCCCTCAAACCATTTTTCTTGTGTATGTTTTGTGATACTGCAGACAACCAAGCAAAGTGGCAGTCCGTGAAGGGATTTATGGTTTGGGTACCTAGTTTTCCATTTCCAAAATTGACTCCTTTAGAAATAGTACTCAAATATTCAATAAAATCCCTTTTCATACATGTGGGAGTATTTTAATTCCCCTCACAAAGTTTGTAGGACCCAAAAAAATGGCCCCCATTTGAATGGGTTTCGATCAGGACAAAGAGGAGGATATTCCAATGTAAAAAATGGTCTAAACTTGTACTTGTTTTTGGTAGAATGGTGGACCCATATGGGAGACCATGCCTATATATAGGGGGATAGTTCATTTTTTTACCCTTTTTCCCAACCAACTCAGTGCCTTGAATTTTCACTTTCTCAATTACATTCCACGAATCATATTATCTACGATCATCTTCACCCGCAAACTACCCATTTCATTCTATAAACCGAGCATTAGATATTCGAATGGTGAATTCAAGCTTCACTGTAGCGAGGTCCTTATGTGTTTCACCTCTATCCATGAACATAAATTTTAATTTGAGAATTAATCCTCAAATTTCCAAACTGTGAGTTCGGATTTCTATGTAGTGAGGGTTGGTAGGAAACTTTCTTATTCAATGAACTATTTGGTTCACTGGCCAATGACCCAGGCACGAATTTCTCACGAGTTGTCGGGAACTATTATATTGTGGTTAGTTCCATTCTTATAACGTTAAAAGGAGTTCAATATGAAAATCCTATTAATACAAGGACTTCTCCTAGTCCTTTTCAATTTTTTTATTCTTTACCATTTTTATAGACTTAATCTTTTTCATACATGGTCCTTCATTGTAGAGGACAACAATCTCTCTTTTCCATACATCAGTTGATGTGATGAGGAGAATATATGATATAAATGAAAATATTGAAGAAAACTAAAGTCTTATTTCATTCCTCTAGAGGGTGATATAATGTACATACTCTCACTAGATCTCATAACTTTTACCTTATCCAATCAGTTACAACTATACCACTTTGGTCTCCCGGATGACACCCCTTTGCCACCGGTTGACTGGTGCATCTTCATTATTTATCTTGAGATATTTTGAGACTATGATTTCATGAATATTTATTCCACATGGGAGAGCACAAATTCCTTGTTCCAAGACTACATATTTGATCTAAATAGCTCCATTTGGATGTAGAGAATTCAATTCCATCATACTACATCTTATGAATCAGTCATTCTGGATTAGTCGATTATTGTTAACTTGTTACAAATTAATCCAAAAGTAGGTGGGAGATTTCAATGTGATACTTGTTATTGAGGGTTCATTTTTGATTAGTGGGCCTAGGAATTATAGGTTCATTAGAACAGCTTAGAGGCATCTGTACCACTGTAAGATATCAACATATATAAAGCGGTGTGTGTCTAATAATTCTCTATCTATTCTTTGTCGAGAAACTACTTGAGAAACTCAACCACTAGTGTTCAAGCAGCAACACCTTTTAATTTTTTCATGGTGAGGTGGGGACATGTTTATGGGATGTCTACTATATAGGGAGACTTTTTATCCTTGGTGACTTGTATATTGAATTTTTACCAATGGCTAGATCCTGGAAGAACAATGAGCAAGTATCCCCATTAGAGGGGAAATTCATAATTATAACAGAGAGGATACATATTAAACATATTCATTCTCCCTTAGTCATTTCGTTTTAGGGTTGTGGTAAAATATTCTTGTAGGTGAATGGGAATTTTTTGAGAGTTCATAATAGCTAAACTCATCCGGCCCACCAGTCACCACTCATCTATAGATCTTACTATGCTACCCTCGAGGTGGGTCACTATAACTCATGGGGTTAAGAGGACCAAATAGATTTTTCTCTAGAGCTGATAATAGATGAATTCTTTACAATGTTCCTAAGTGGGTGGCTCTTTCCTTCTCGTGACTTTCATACTGGAATCTCAGTTTGCAACCAATTGATGGAAGCCAAACTAGATGAGGGAAACCCATCGATTTAGTCATCCCCACCCTTTCCCAAATTCCTGGGTTATTAGGGAGATTTTAAGAAAGAAATATTCCACATCTTCTTAATAGGCCATTTTATCTTTTTTATGGTTGGATAATAGAGTATTTACCATGATACGCATATCGGCACACCACAACAGTAGTTCATTCTAACATCCACTGACATTAATTAAAAATGACGTTATTTTTTTGGATTACTTGAGTGTTGAATGAATCATTGAATTGCTTTGTGATCCTTCATATTTTTAATTTTCACCTTAACCCGTTCCATACAAAATAATACTAGATGGTGGTTGGGGCTCATTGGAAGCATGTTCATACCTCATCACACGTTATGGTTGAATCTTAACTACTCATATAGACAGGATGACCAACTTCGAACCATATGCACCCTAACAGTGACTAGAAAGTTCAAATGTTTATATTGAGTCACATTATTCCCAGTTACCCGGGATAAGAGGGAACCTCACCCAACAATACTTTGTAAACTATGGTTAATGATGATGAAGGAGAACTCTTGAATGTATGTATTTATTCCTCACATAGAAGCCTCTAATTACATATCATTGTAATATACCCAATAGTGGGTAACATGATATCTGGATGTCATATTGGTCATGCTAATATGATAGGTGAAAAGGCCAATGAGTACATCCATTCCTATTTTACCTATTCTATATATTCCATCTCCCTTCATCTTATTGCCTGATGGCTCTCCATCCACTGTCACATGAATTCAGAGTGGACATCCTCTACGCAACCAATATTTCTATTGATAGACTAAGTCAATCTATCCATAGGTGATATGGCATGTGGTAATACAAAATAAAACCCAAGGGGAATGTCATTGGTTACCCCAAAAGTCTTGGTCTACCCCTTGAACATGGTTCCATATATCAATATGCATATAGAGTAGGAAGGATCCCTGCTTGGGTAAACCAACATAGGGTGGACCAACTTTTCATGGTGTCATTTCCTGACTATATACCTATTGAATCAAAGGAAGAGATTCATAGATCTAATACTATCATTATACACCAAACAACAAAGATATGGTAATGGGTTCTAATCCATAATATTTTTTTGGAAACACATTTTCCAATGTTTGTTAATTAGGAGGATACCCTTCTCTGGCTATTAACTGACTTGGGTTCTAGCGGCTTCGACTACCAAAATATGCACTAACTCATGTATATGATTGTCATATCTCAAGAGGATATATATATAATCATGAATAAATCCATTCTCCATTAAAGTATTTTTACCACCATAAAATACCTTTTAGGATATTACTGAAGATCTCCACCACCTAATAGTTGAGGAAGAAAAATGTTAATGGCCAAGTGATTTCCCAAAAAAATGATCTGTGGGAGTGAAAAGCTCATGTATCTAGGATGAAGGCCTAAATAGCATCAATAACAACTAGTTTTTCATCTACTAAGAAGAAGGGGTGAGATCATAGATCCATTATGAAACAAGTTTGTCCCAAAGTTGAAGCTGACGTTTCCCAATGGACTAGTTTTGAACGAGTTCTAGATGGCCTCTACCATATAATTATTTATTTTTTAGAAAGAGATAATTGGAATTTGATGTAATACATTGATTTATCTTGTGATTTCTTTTCCTTTTCTTTGACATCAGAGAGAGAATACAGGTTGTGGATGTCCTCCCTATCTTTATATAATAGAATGGGGATGTTTTTCTCTTCAATGCTTCTCCTTTATTTTCTCCCAGAAATATCAATCAATCATGATTAAAAATATTTTAAGCTATAATATTATCCAAATATCAAGTTGAGTCACATTCCTAGATAAATGAAATAGTTAGATAATGATCAAATTTTTTCTTTAACTAAGGGGCTCAGCAAGCATAGTCCGACCATTTCCATGGTTTCATGGGAAAACCACACCAATATTATTTATTTTCAATATAATCCCAGTTTTTTTGTAATCCTGTATAATGTGTGATTAGTATGTATAACATGGATTTTTATTAGGCCATCCTTTGTGGGTCTTCAACCTACCATGATTTGTGTCTCTTGATTTTTCAATTTTTTTGCTCAATTTTTTTCTTAAACCATATGGTGTGATGGTTTGCTGAGATGGTACTCGACATTTGTCTAGGATGACCATTGTGGGTTTTCGTCCAGGAGAGTATTCCATTTTTCATGGGTAGTTAAAAGTCTTGTTAACTAAACTATAAATTTTAATACTTCAATTCGAACACCATTGACCATGGCTTGCATGTGAGGGCCCCAATTTAGGACTCATTAACCAAGAATTTCCTTAAAACATTCAAACATGTATAAAAGATTTTTCTTTACACTGATTACTATTTTTTAAGGAATGGGATATCACATTAGACATGGGATCCATGAAGCATATGGTGATTGGAAAATTTTCTCCAAAGGAATATTTTTTCCTTTTCTAGAAAACTTTTCTTGTGGGACAACATTTGAAGATCCAATGGGTCATTGTGAACATAGTCAAACAAAGGTGTCCATAAAACACTTGCCTTCCATATACGATGGACAAGAAATTTAATAGAAATTTAGAATTATTTTATGTTTTTAATACTATAGTGGGTTGCCTGTTGGGGGAATTTATATTGGTTCTGGTGTAGAAACCTCTACAATTAGAATTTTACTAGTGTAAAGGGGGATAAAGCATGATGCAGCTTAATGTTGTACAAAATAGAAATTTTAGACTTGTGTTTTGAATATGTTTTACAATAAATATTGGATAAAATATCTTCCTTTCATACTATGGTTTCATAGAAAAATTTCTATCTATTAGGACAAAGATGAAGGAAGAGATGGTTCGCATGGATTGTAATTTGTTGATCTTGATGATGTTTTCCTAATAGAAAGACACCTTCAATCCCTATGAATTAGTAAGCAGGAAGTTTGAAGATTCAGAACCAAGAATGTTAAACATTAGGAACCTAGTGTTTGAAGAATTCAGAGTCTGGAATTCGAAGTCTTGAATTTGAGAAGTTCAAAACTGGGAAATTGAACATTCTTGAAAGCTGGTAGATAGGAGATGTGAAGGCATTAATTGTGACGATGCTTTGATATTTTTTAACTCTAATTTGTGAGTATAAGTAAGTACTCACGATGCTATAAAACGTTGGATCGAGAGGTCATACCAAGAATTAGGAAGAGTGGTTACGAGATCCAGAATTTGTGGGGTCGACTTCCTGAACATAATTTGTGGAGTCGACTTTCTGAGCGGAATTTTTGGAGTCTACATCATGAAACGAATTTGCAGAGTCTTCTTACTGAATAGAATTTTTGGAGTAGACATCCTGAATAGAATTTACAGAGTCGACTTCCCGAACAAAAATTTCAGAGTCTACTTTCAGAACAGAATTTGCGGAGTCTACTTTCTGAACAGAAGTTCAGAGTCGACTTGCTGAATCAGAAGTTCGTAGCGAGAAGTTCAGAGTCAACGTCCTGAGTTAGAAGTTCAGAGATGACTTCTTGAACCTGATGTTCAGAGCCAAAAGTGTGGATCCATTCCAGGAATTGGTGAAGCCGTAACCAGAAGTCATTCTGATAATTGGAGGAGTTATACCAAGAACCAAAAGCTGTTTCGATAATCAAGAAGTGAATCCGAGAAATTTATACTGAGAATCTTGTGTAACAAAGTCAGATCTGGAAAAGGCCAAAGCTTTAAATCAAGAGAAGTGGAAGAAGATTCAAGAAGATTCTAGAATCATTGATAAAGTCTTAATTACTCTGAGATTTTAAGGGAAATTAAGATTTGTGTAAATTTAAGTGAGTGGGAAAATTATTTTGGTTTCCCACCTAAGCACACTTTGGAGAACCTATAAAAGGAGATCAGAGTACAAAGTGATGATGTGATGAAAAAGTAGTCAGAGTGTAGAGACCCGAATCCTGACGTACATGGACATTACATTACTTTTGCGGAATACTTGGTACATAACAAAAACACACACACAAGGATCGTAATAGTTTAGTGTCTTTGGAAACTCGGAATATAATCTTCTAATCGTGGTGAAAGATCTTCAACATCTCCCATAAAAATCTTCCCTTTTTTTTACCTAAAACCTTTCTTTATATCCTGGGGAAAAGAAAACATAAAAGGGTGAGCTCAAATGCTCAGTAAGGGTATACAAAAGAAATAAAAATCATATCATATCTTTTTGAAAATCATAACCTGCAAAAGAGATCATAATATCTAAAATGGAACAAATCATAGAAGTGAAAATGATATCACCATAATAATAACATGAAACGTGAAACATTGTGGCATGCACACATAATCCTGGAAAATCATTTCCTGTTAGTCATGACTCATTGCCAAGACTATCTTAGTGGACAAAGTCCCTTTCTGAACCGAGTTAACTCCTCGTTTCAGTCCTGTATCACTGAACCGAAATAACCTTCCGTTCCAGCCATGTCTATCTCATGAGATATAAAGTCTTTACCCAATGCATTGGAGGGAGATATAGGTCCCACCCATCTTATAATTAATCCTTTCTTATGTGTGCCACATAATCATAAAACATACATCATCGCATAACACATGTAACAAAAATGGGATTCTTGAAACATCATGGCATCATAAATCAATTCATATAAGATAAAGGAATTCGTAAACATAATTACATCACAACATAGTCAAATCAATGTAAAAATATGGATAGAAACAGAACCCTTTATTATCTTAGATGGAAAATAATTTTGATAAAACACTTGAAATGAATTCTTGAGGAAAATATCCTTTCTTCTTCAAAATCAATTTCTTTTCACAAAACATCATGCAATTTTAAAAGAAGGAGATTTTATTGAAAATAGTCATGAAATCTTTTAGAGGAAGCTTCATGAAAATAAGGCTTTATAAAACAGTAGAAATCCGTTCGTGCCGTATAAGTTAAAAAAAACATTCTTCGTACTTTTGTCGGAAAAGTCAAAAAGTACCTCGTACGAAAAACGACAAAAGATTCTTTTCATACGTATTACTAAAAACTCACCGAAGGGTAAAAATTGGATTTAAACAATTTTAGGTGGATTGAAATAATATTACATATTGAGTAACCATGGATGTGGATGATAAAATACACCCCAGTAAATACTTACGAATAAACAATCTCGGATAAAAATGAGATTGTGATATTTCCCTTACCTTAGGTCCAATTTGCTTCGTATGTGTCTGAACCTCCTGTATAATGATTTAAATAATGTCATTGACTTATTACAGAATCATATTCATTGTTATGATATCATATATGGTTTACTTATGACATTATATTACCCGTTCTTTTGTAAATTCCATGTTAAAGAAGCGTTTTGGGTAAAATCGTTTCATTTATCGTAGGTGTTTTGACTTGTTGTTCTTGACATCATTATTACTTATATCATGATTTACTTACTTCCAGAATATAAAATATGATTTATATATCATATATATTCAGTATATATATATATATAATAGATAGATAAATAAAATGAAAAACACCGTTCATGGAGACGGTAGTCCGTACGTACGCATGAACGCTGTTTTTCTTTCCTTATTGTCTTGAAATGGAAGTTAGTAGATGACATACATATATATATATATATACATAAATCCAGTAGCTTTATAATGTCATATATTTCATTATTATTTCTTATATATACATTATAATCATTCTTAAATGGTTAACATGGAGAATGAATCTCATCGCGTCGTGGAGACGGTAGTCCGTACGTACGCACGAGCGATGATATCATTTCTATAAATATTGAATTGAATTGGAGTGGATTATACAATATATCAGAATCAATATGATGTTGTAATAACTATGTATAGTTATTCTTTACACCATTATACCCATCCATGTAAGGTGGTGGTGGAAAATAGATTACACCACGGCGTGGAGACGGTATTCCGTACGTACGCACGCGCGGTGATTTATTTTTCTGTAGGATGGATAGATGGTGAAATAGGGTTGTTTCATACTTATAATAACATATCAGTATATGAGTGATACTGATGTTATTACTTCATAATGAAACAACCTAAGAAGAAGAAGTGGAAGAAGAAATAAAGATGAAAGAATTGGTAACGGTAATTACCTCTTCTTTGAAGTGCCTCTTTGAGACCTCCTATTAGGGCACTAGAATTGGTCTTTGAGGAAGACCAGAACCTCTAGGATGTTGCTAGGGAAGTGGAGAAGGGATTTTGGCAGGGGTTGGCCGAGCTTGAGTGCTCAAATTGGTGTGAGGGGGAGGGGGAGGAGGTGTCCTTTTATAAGGGAGGAGAGGGGCACCTTAGGAATATCTCAAAATATTATTTTATATTAAAGTCAAAATCGGTTTATAATGGTTCCAAAGGGTCTTATTTCGAAGATAAGGTGGGGAGGGGTCGAAATCCTATCAACCAATAGAATTTAGACAAGTTTAGATATTATTTTAACCTTATCAATTAAATTTAACTCTAAGTTAAATAATTTATCTTTTACCATGTCTTTTTGCTTTGTTTCACTATATGGTTAATAAACATACTATAACATGCCAAAAGAACCCCAAATTGTTTATTATTAATATATATATCCTTATCTAAGTCATTTGGCCGAACCTTAGATTTTTAGGAATACAATAACAATTAATAATATAATATTTGATTTAAAAACTATTTTGTGTCAATTTTGACACTATTTGATATATGATTTTTGTGAAAGTCATAACAGAATTAAATGTTAGAACCAAGTTGATTAAATCAACATTAATATATCATAGTAACCTAGAAAATTAGTGTAATTCATAAAAAATATCAAATTACATTTATTTTGGTGTTTATAACATCAATTATGTCAATATTTCATTAATAAGATAATTACAGCATCATCGTTGTGTCATAAATAAATTAAATTATTTTATGTCTAAAAATTAAAAATAAAATACCATCATGTAGGAAATATTTTTAGCTTTCTAATGAATATTTACAATCGAATTTATCTTATGTATAACCCCATATTAAAATGATTTACTTATTAAACATTGATTTTAACTATTTTAACCTTTCTTTAAATAAATTAATAATAAATGTCCTAATCTAATCCAAGTGGGCCTAAATGGTCATATTTTATTCCTAAGTTTGTTTTTGGTCGAATTACACTTGTCCAATAGAATTAGGACATGTGTTAGGGTAATAGTAATATCATATTTACCCTTAGTTACCCTATTTACTATTAACCGCGGTAAAAAAGTAAAAAGTTACTATTCACCCAAAAATTATTTTCATCTCATTGAACCACATTTTAGTCCTTGATATTAACCGTGTCTCTCGGATTTTCAAAATTCCATTCACAGAAGCGGGAAAATTAAGGTTTATGAAAAATTCAGTTTTTTTAACTACCACTTAGTAGTTTCACTATTCATCAAAAATTGATGTTTTTCAGAACAATGCCAAAATTTCATCCTAAGCTATATTTCATATTCCGAATTCAAAAAAGAAATCTATTTTACCAAATTCATAACATAGAAGTTGCATTAATTAATTTTATAATTAAATCCCGCTGTTAAAATAAATAGCGTGTTTTTAGGAAACAATATATATCAAAAGATTGACACTTGATTATGTCTGGTTTAAATGTGAAATTACAACCAATGACCAACATTGTATTAAATTGTAAAAATATATTCTAAATATACTTTAAAACCACTCAAATTAATAATTTATCACTATTAATTATTTCGATTAAAAAAGTTGTTTTTAATTATAATTTAGTAATTTTTCACTATTCATCAGAATATGAAAGTTATCCGAAAAGTACCAAAATTTCACCTTAGGCTAAATTCGATACTCCGAATCCAAGAATGAAGTTCATTTTGAAAAATAAGAATTACAGAATTCTAAAAAGTGGTTATTACTATTCATAACAGCTAGTTTTAATAATATTTTAATAGCACATCATTGTTTAGTGAACCTCAGTATTGCGTATTACACACGCTATCGAGGAAGGTCGCGATTGCGTGTAATGTAAGGCAAGACAAGGATGCGTGTTGTGCAAGCTCCTTTTGGTGTAGCGTACAACACAATACATTAATAAAATTAAAAAGAATATTTCTTTATAAAATCTTGGGCTGTTACATTCTACCCCCCTTAAAATGAATTTCGCCCTCGAAATTCGTCGGGGTTATAAATGGTTTACTATTCGAAAGTTTCTTTAATAGAAACCCACATCGTAAAAAGGAATATCAAAACCAATCTTTAAAAACAAAAGTATGAAACGTAACGGTTACCCAAATAAACTAATCATTGGGTTTCCACATAGGTGAAAATATGGATATGGAAGAGAAATCTAACCATCCTGTTCTGATGGAGAGTGGTAGAGAACATGGCTATGGAAAATCCAGTAATCACAAATCCATAGATTTGTGATGATATAAGGTACCATCTGATTCATCAGATATAAGATCACTAGGACAACATTTTTGGTTTTCAAGATCATTTCCCCTAAAGTTGAAAATTTGAATTAGAATAAATACTTACTTTATTTTGGTACAATCTCACTGTTGTTCGTGCTTTGAACAATTTCCACTTCATCTCTTAAATAAATGAAGTTGAATTTGTTATTCGTGAAGTCTTAGCAGATCATGTGATAGAATGACAGGTCATTCCATCTTTCTCAAACAAAAGGTTAGCAAAACTTATATACATAAGTCGATCTATAGTGAGATTAATCATATATGGTTCCTAAAATGGACTTATACTTCATATATCATACTGCTTAATAAAACTAGTTTCTACTAAACAGGGACTTCCTGTAGGTCAGTGGTAGGCGATAAAGGCCAGTCACACTTCGGTTGTGGGTTCGATTCCCACAGCCTTGTCCGAAGCGATGGGCTGTCGCCCGTCCTGCAGGTTGTCCTTTTTCTAAAACTATATTACTATAACATCCCATCAATAATATCGAAAAAACTTCTATCCTTAAACTAACTTATGTCCAACATAATCCAGTCTAATCTTTAGGCTTATACATAATACTGCAGTCCACTCTCATAATATAGTGAAAACAATTACCAGAGATTTAATACTATCGTTGATCCCCCATATATCATAAGATATATCTTATTGGTCACATTCCAAACATTCAAAGGCCTTAATCTTGTACTCTCTTGAATACCCATTGAACCTTATTGAAAACATGAATTCTATTAAAAGTTAACTCTTTCCATATACCAAAATCCTCAAAATTATATATACTCAAACCATGATATCTCTTAGTCCTTATATCAATCATGAGCTCATGAATACTATCAAACATTTAATTTTCTCCTTATCCCTTCATTATGCGCATATCATCTACATTCCAAAAATATCTGAATAACCTTTCATGGATACTGGTAACATTAATCATACACTTTCAAAACACAAGGAAAGACAACAGTGTAACAATCCATAGATGTCTCTTTATTCCAAAATTACACATGATAAACATGTAATCATTCCACTACATTCTCAAACCATTGACCGAGCTTCAAAAATTCTTTCATCTCACATATCATTTGTAGTCTCTTCATCATCATCCACATAAATACTACCCATATGACCATACTGATTCTCTTCATGAGTCTTTCCCTTAGGGAATTTGTTTGCATAATGCCCATACATTCCACATTTAAAACACTTAACCATTTTTGATGTCGTAGCATTACCATTATCCTCATCCATGGTGTTAACCGACCCTTTTCCTTTGCACTTACTTGCTTTGTGTCCTTTTTTTCCACACCCAAAGTATCTTCCATTTCCCTTGAAACATTCTCCTTGATGCCTCTTCCCACATGATTTACATTGGGGAAATTGAACTTTCTTTCCTCTATGATCATCATGGAACTCCATCTTTCTCTTATTAGTCGAGTCAGGAAACTTACCAAATTTTACTTTATTGATCATATTATGAGATTGCTGATTCGGCATAATAATGATGTTTGGACTTCCAAATCCCATTTCATTTGTTTGCTCATGAAGAATATCATTCCATTGTCCATCATATCCTCCATTATTGTGAATCATCTTGTTTCCAGCCATTTTCTAAAACCCAAACAGAATAGTGATAGATGCAAAAATCATAATAATGGGGGAGTAACTTAAATATCTATCATCTTTGGTTTAATCTAATATTGTTACCATAGTTCTAGAACTATATCCTATATGTATACTTATCCTTAGGGGCATCCCTAAACATACCTTAGAAATATCTCTAGGGATCTCACTAACGTTTTCGCATCCTAGTTTCCAAAGGTTGACTAAACCTTTCCTCTGATACCAACTTTAGAGACCCGAAGTATGACGTAAATGGACATTACATTACTTTTGCGGAATACATGGTACATAACAAAAACACACACACAAGGATCGTAATAGTTTAGTGTCTTTGGAAACTCGGAATATAATCTTCTAATCGTGGTGAAATATCTTCAACATCTCCCATAAAAAGCTTCCCTTTTTTTTACCTAAAACCTTTCTTTATATCCTGGGGAAAATAAAACATAAAAGGGTGAGCTCAAATGCTCAGTAAGGGTATACAAAAGAAATAAAAATCATATCATATCTTTTTGAAAATCATAACCTGTAAAAGAGATCATAATATCTTAACATGGAACAAATCATAGAAGTGAAAATGAGATCACCATAATCATAACATGAAACTTGAAACTTTGTGGCATGCACACATAATCATGGAAAATCATTTCCTGTAAGTCATTACTCATTGCCAAGACTATCTTAGTGGACAAAGTCCCTTTCTGAACCGAGTTCACTCCTCGCTTCAGTCCTGTATCACTGAACCGAAATAACCTTCTGTTCCAGCCATGTCTATCTCATGAGATATAAAGTCTTTACCCAATGCATTGGAGGGAGATATAGGTCCCACCCATCTTATAATTAATCCTTTCTTATGTGTGCCACATAGTCATAAAACATACATCATCGCATAACACATGTAACAAAAATGGGATTCTTGAAACATCATGGCATCATAAATCAATTCATATAAGATAAAGGAATTCATAAACATAATTCCATCACAACATAGTCAAATCAATGTAAAAATATGGATAGAAACAGAACCCTTTATTATCTTAGATGGAAAATAATTTTGATAAAACACTTGAAATGAATTCTTGAGGAAAATATCCTTTCTTCTTCAAAATCAATTTCTTTTCAAAAAACATCATGCAATTTTAAAAGAAGGTGATTTTATTGAAAATAGTCATGAAATCTTTTAGAGGAAGCTTCATGAAAATAAGGCTTTATAAAACAGTAGAAATCCGTTCGTGCCGTATAAGTTAAAAAAAACATTCTTCGTACTTTTGTCGGAAAAGTCAAAAAGTACCTCGTACGAAAAACGACAAAAGATTCCTTTCATACGTATTACTAAAAACTCACCGAAGGGTAAAAAATGGATTTAAACAATTTTAGGTGGATGGAAATAATATTACATATTGAGTAAATATGGATGTGGATGATAAAATACACCCCAGTAAATACTTACGAATAAACAATCTCGGATAAAAATGAGATTGTGATATTTCCCTTACCTTAGGTCCAATTTGCTTCGTATGTGTCTAAACCTCCTGTATAATGATTTAAATAATGTCATTGACTTATTACAGAATCATATTAATTGTTATGATATCATATATTGTTCACTTATGACATTATATTACCCGTTCTTTTGTAAATTTCATGTTAAAGAAGCGTTTTGGGTAAAATCGTTTCATTTATCGTAGGTGTTTTGACTTGTTGTTCTTGACATCATTATTACTTATATCATGATTTACTTACTTTCAGAATATAAAATATGATTTATATATCATATATATTCAGTATATATATATATATATATAATAGATAGATAAATAAAATGAAAAACAACGTTCATGGAGACGGTAGTCCGTACGTACGCATGAACGCTGTTTTTCATTCCTTATTGTCTTGAAATGGAAGTTAGTAGATGACATACATATGTATATATATACATAAATCCAGTAGCTTTATAATGTCATATATTTCATTATTATTTCTTATATATACATTATAATCATTCTTAAATGGTTAACATGGAGAATGAATCTCATCGCGTCGTGGAGACGGTAGTCCGTACGTACGCATGAGCGATGACATCATTTCTATAAATATTGAATTGAATTGGAGTGGATTATACAATATATCAGAATCAATATGATGTTGTAATAACTATGTATAGTTATTCTTTACACCATTATACCCATCCATGTAAGGTGGTGGTGGAAAATAGATTACACCACGGCGTGGAGACGGTATTCCGTACGTACGCACGCGCGGTGATTTCTTTTTCCGTAGGATGGATAGATGGGGAAATAGGGTTGTTTCATACTTATAATAACATATCAGTATATTAGTGATACTTATGTTATTACTTCATAATGAAACAACCTAAGAAGAAGAAGTGGAAGAAGAAATAAAGATGAAAGAATTGGTAACGGTAATTACCTCTTCTTTGAAGTGCCTCTTTGAGACCTCCTATTAGGGCACTAGAATTGGTCTTTGAGGAATACCAGAACCTCTAGGATGTTTCTAGGGAAGTGGAGAAGGGATTTTGGCAGGGGTTGGCCGAGCTTGAGTGCTCAAATTGGTGTGAGGAGGAGGGGGAGGAGGTGTCCTTTTATAAGGGAGGAGAGGGGCACCTTAGGAATATCTCAAAATATTATTTTATATTAAAGTCAAAATCGGTTTATAATGGTTCCAAAGGGTCTTATTTCGAAGATAAGGTGGGTAGGGGTCGAAATCCTATCAACCAAAAGAATTTAGACAAGTTTAGGATATTATTTTAACCTTATCAATTAAATTTAACTCTAAGTTAAATAATTTAACTTTTACCATGTCTTTTTGTTTTCTTTCACTATATGGTTAATAAACTTACTATAACATGCCAAACGAACCCAAAATTGTTTATTATTAATATATATATCCTTATCTAAGTCATTTGGCCGAACCTTAGATTTTTAGGAATACAATAACAATTAATAATATAATATTTGATTTAAAAACTATTTTGTGTCAATTTTGACACTATTTGATATATGATTTTTGTGAAAGTCATAACAGAATTAAATGTTCGAACCAAGTTGATTAAATCAACATTAATATATCATAGTAACCTAGAAAATTAGTGGAATTCATAAAAAATCTCAAATTACATTTAATTTGGTGTTTATAACATCAATTATGTCAATATTTCATTAATAAGATAATTACTGCATCATCGTTGTGTCATAAATAAATTAAATTATTTTATGTCTAAAAATTACAAATAAAATACCATCATGTAGGAAATCTTTTTAGCTTTCTAATGAATATTTACAATCGAATTTATCTTATGTATAACCCCATATTAAAATGATTTACTTATTAAACTTTGATTTTAACTATTTTAACCTTTCTTTAAATAAATTAATAATAAATGTCCTAATCTAATCCAAGTGGGCCTAAATGGTCATATTTTATTCCTACGTTTGTTTTTGGTAGAATTACACTTGTCCAATAGAATTAGGACATGTGTTAGGGTAATAGTAATATCATATTTACCCTTAGTTACCCTATTTACTATTAACCGCGGTAAAAAAGTAAAAAGTTACTATTCACCAAAAAATTATTTTCATCTCATTGAACCACATTTTAGTACTTGATATTAACCGTGTCTCTCGGATTTTCGAAATTCCATTCACAGAAGCGGAAAAATTAAGTTTTATGAAAAATTCAGTTTTTTTAACTACCACTTAGTAGTTTCACTATTCATCAAAAATTGATGTTTTTCAGAACAATGCCAAAATTTCATCCTAATCTATATTTCATATTCCGAATTCAAAAATGTAATCTATTTTTCCAAATTCATAACATAGAAGTTGCATTAATTAATTTTATAATTAAATCCCGCTGTTAAAATAAATAGCGTGTTTTTAGGAAACAATATATATCAAAAGATTGACACTTGATTATGTCTGGTTTAAATGTGAAATTACAACCAATGACCAACATTGTATTAAATTGTAAAAATATATTCTAAATATACTTTAAAACCACTCAAATTAATAATTTATCACTATTAATTATTTCGATTAAAAAAGTTGTTTTTAATTATAATTTAGTAATTTTTCACTATTCATCAGAATATGAAAGTTATCCGAAAAGTACCAAAATTTAACCTTAGGCTAAATTCGATACTCCGAATCCAAGAATGAAGTTCATTTTGAAAAATAAGATTTACAGAATTTTAAAAAGTGGTTATTACTATTCATAACGGCTAGTTTTAATAATATTTTAATAGCACATCGTTGTTTAGTGAAACTCGGTATTGCGTATTACACACGCTATCGAGGAAGGTCGCGATTGCGTGTAATGAAAGGCAAGACAAGGATGCGTGTTGTGAAAGCTCCTTTTGGTGTAGCGTACAACACAATACATTAATAAAATTAAAAAGAATATTTCTTTATAAAATCTTGGGCTGTTACACAGAGAAGCTCTGATAATCTAGACAGAGAAAGATGTTTCTGGTTGATAGAGTTTCATTGCAGTTTCAATCGTAAAGGGAATTTGATACTGTTTAACACTGTATTAAGTTTCTCGGATTGGAGAATTCAGAGTGAAGAAGAATTCAGAGTGAAGAAGAAGTTCTAAGTGAAAAAGAACTCGGAGTGGAGATTCGAAATGGGCAATCAGTACTGGATGACACCATATTGAGTTTCTCAGACTGAGGAAGATTCAAGGTTAAGAATTCAGTGTGGAGATTCGGAATGGGATGTTCGAACTGTAATTGATCTATTTTAAGTCCAAGGAGTCCTTTCCTTTCTTCTAGGTAAGGAAGTGATGATTTGTACTGAACTTGGTTAAAATTGGGTATTTGAAAAGAAGTGTAGGTAACATAAGTTGTTACAAGAAAAGATACTTTTCCCTATTATTCTAAGAGGGTGCACATGCACTGGAGTGATTCTTTCACAGTGCTTCATGATTGTAAGGGTATATCCTACTCATTGTAATCCAAGGATTGTTTTCTTAGTGGATTGTATGGTGCTGGATTGTTTCCTACCATACCAAGGACGTAGCTATTCTTATTGAATAGTGAAACTTGTTAATTGTTGTGTTCCTTTGGATGTGTTCTTGTTTGTTTCTCAGTAGGGAATTATATCTTTAATAGGAGACAAAGGTTATTCTAAATCATAAGGGAACTTAAATGATGAAAAAGGGGTACCACTGATTCACCCCCCTCTTAGTGGTTCATTACTCCAACTGTGTCCTTTCACTATCACCACCAGGAATGAGAGGGCAGATAGAATGTAAACTATAATATTGAGGTGTCTCTAAAATGAGGGAATGAGGTTAGACATAAACATCATAGTGGTGTATAATGGTATAAAAATCCTCTTCTTAGGATTTATTTGGATTTTATTGACATGAAATTTATGGGAAACATATACAGAGTTTTTGGGGCATTGTTTTCATGGTCAAACAATAGTATACGCAAGACACAATCCATCTATTTTTTATTTCCATGGATAGTTATGGGGATTAGGACATTTATGATCAAAGAGTATGGTGAGTGAAGATGGGAACATGAATATGAAAAGGGGGAATTTTATCCAAATGCGTTCTTGGAATTAAAGAATACATGCTTCCCATATAGGTGTGATTAGGTTACCCAAGCAGGTCTAACCCTTCCGCGGTAAAGAATGAGACAGCGTTGTTTCTTAGTCAGACTCGAAATATAAGACTCAGGTGTTACTATGAATTCTATTATGATTGGAATAGATATGGATGTATTTCGTTAAATTATTATCCAAATTTATATCTAGTTAACCTATATTATTGGGAAACTATTTTTCCTAATTTGCACATGGGGTTAAAAAATGAAGTGGGACCCACATTTAGCATTCCTATACAGATTCATTCCATGCATAGGAACAAGGGGGAGAAAATTAGTTGGTATGTCTGGGCCTAAGAAGTAATCAACAAAAAATCTTTGGAATAAATTTTTAAGAAACATGAATGTGGATAATAAAGAGGTCTCAGTAGATACTTACATAAAAACAACCTCAGATAACAAAGAGATTGTGAAATTAACCCTTACCTTGTACTTTTACTTGGTTGAGGGTTGGATAACCTCATGTATAAGGGTAAAATAATTTTTACTAAATTAAACAAGAATCATATACATTAATATGATATCATATATTATCTTTTAACATTGCTTTGTAAATAATATATTAGTATTATCGTTGTTTCGGGTGTTAATAGATTCATTTTCCTTCATATTATTTGTAATGTGAGTCATATTTTCTATTGATGGGATCTTATTAATATCCACAATGATATTAAGTCTTTAAAAATTATTTTTAATCATCTAATGAAAATTAATCATTAATGGATATGATGGGGAATGAATCTCATCGCGTTCCTAGAGACGGTAATCCGTACGTACGCACGAGTGAAAATATTATTTATTTGATATTAAAATAATATATAATTGGATGGTATATCATTTATACAGAAAAATTATCATGTTATATTTATTATTTACATCAATTACACATCATTATTATACCCATAAAAACAATAATGTATTGAATAATAATTACACCACGGCGTGGAGACGGTAAGCCATACGTACACATGTATGGTGACATGTCATTCAAAGGATAGATAAAATAATGAATATGGTTGTACCATATTTATAATAATATTAAAATATATATTAGATACAAGAATTATTATTTATGAATAGAAATAACAAAGAAATAGGAAGTGGGGGATGAAATGAACTTGAAAGAGGTTATGAAATATTTACCTCTTCTACAGGTTCTTCCATTTGATTTGATCAAAAGGGATCCATAGGATGGATTTATGATGAATGGAAGGCCTCTAAGATTAATTTAGGACAATTGAGAGGGTATTTGGTCAGGGGTTGTCCGACCAAAATGGATTTGAAGACTTGAATTTGAGGGAAGGGGGAGTTCCCTTTTATAAGAGGGGTGAGGGCCACTATAGGAAAAACTTGAAATAATTATTTTATACGAAAATAATTTTTGGTTTATAATGGCCCCAAAATGAATTATTTAAATGATAAAGTGGGTATGGGTCAAAAACCTCTCAAATAATAGGTTATAGACAGGTTTGGGTCACTATATTAACCTTATCTTTTAGATTAAACTCTTAGTTAAATAGTTTGACATTTACCACGTCTCTTTGTTTTTTTATATTATATTGTTAATAAAGATACTATATACTTCCAAGAGAACCCCAAGTGGTTTAGTAATGATACACCTATCAATACATAATTATTTTGTCCAAACCATATATTTTTAAGAAGAGAATATAAATTAATATTATAATTTTTTTAAACACTTTTATGTCAATTTTGAGACTATCTGCTATTTTGATTTATTTGAATTCAAATAGCATTACTACTTCAAAAAAAATCATTTAATAAATCCTAACATGTCACATTAACCTATATAATTCGTGGATGACATAAAAACATTCAAATTATATTTATTTTATCATTTATAATACAATTTATTTGATTCATTAATTAATAAAGAAAATACTGTATCATCATTGTGTCATAAATAAGTTTAATTATTAAATGCCTAAATGTTATAAATAAAACACCATTATGTAGGAAATATTTTTATCTTTCTAATTAATATTTATAGTCAATGTGAAAACATTTATATACCTATATAAAAATTGTAGTGACCTAATGCTTGATGTACATGGACATTACATTACTTTTGTGGAATACGTAATACATAACAAAAACAAGCACCTGATGACCATAATAGTTTAGTGTCTTTGGAAACTCAGAACATAATCTTATAATCGTGGTGAAAGATCTTAAACATTTCCCATAAATATTTCCCCCTTTTTTCTTACCTAAAGCCCTTATTTATATCCTGGGGAAAATAAAATATATAGAGGGTGAGCTGAAATGCTCAGTAAGTGTAATAATAGAGAAATTAAAAAAAACCATATACATTTGAACAAAAAAACATGAACATAATGTTTAAACATCGAAATCTTGAGAAATTAGATAAAACATGGCAATATGTAAGGCATAGATCATAATGTAACATCAATTATGATAAAATATCTTAGAAATAAAACTTGTAATTATGGAAAAAAATTACGCACAAGATATTATTTCCATAGTAGCCAAGACATTACTGCCAAGACCATCTTAGTGGACAAAGTCCCTTTCTGAATCGAGTTCACTCCTCATTCTAGTCCTGTATCACTGAACCAGATTAACTTACCAATCCTGCCATGTCTATCTCATGATATATAAATCATTACCCAATGCTTTGGAGGCTGATATAGTTCCCACCCATCTCATAATGAAATCATTCTTACGTGTTCCACAACATAAACATAAATAATTCATCATAATCCAAAGAATAAAATGGGTTTCATAAACATCGTCCCATCATAGCATAATCTATATAAAACAAATGGATATCATTTCATAATAAGGCAATTGAAACCATGTAAATCATAGGGTCATTATACATGAAACATACACATATGAAATAATTTCATCTTAGATGGAAAATGGTTTTGATAAAACACTTGAAATGAATTCTCGAGGAAAATGTCATTTCTTATTCAAAATATTTTTATTTTCAAAAAATTCCATTCAATTTTAAAAGAAGAGTATTTTGTTGAAAATGGTCATTAAATCATGTAGAGTATGCTTCATGAAAATAAGGTGTTATAAAACCGTAAAAATCCATTCATGCCATATAAGTTGAAAAAACATTCTCCTCATACTTTTGTCTAAAAAGTCAAAAAGTACCTCGTATGGTAAAGAAAAGAAAGATTCCTTCCAAACCATGTGGTAAAAGTCATAAAAGGGTAAAAATGACTTTAAACATACATGGAAGAATACAAAAAATTTTATTATTTTTTTAGAAAACATGGACATGGATGATAAACATAACCCCAATAAATACTTACGAATAAACAATCTCGGATAAGAATGATATTGGAATAATTATCCCTTACCTTAGGTCTGATATGCTTCATACATATCATAACCTCCTGTATAATGATTTAAATATTGTCATTTACTAATGAAAGAATCATATTCATTGTTATTATATCATATATGCTTCACTTATGACCTTATATTACCCATTCATTTGTAAATTCCATGTTATAGTGGCGTTTTGGGAAAAATCGTTTTATTTATCTTACTTGTATGGACTTGTTGTTCCTGGTATTATTATTACTTATATCATGATTTAATTACTTATAGAATGTAAATCATGATTTATATAACATATATATTATGTATGTATATATATATATATTTATTTATAATAAATAGATAAATGAAATGAAATACACCGTTCATGGAGATAGTAGGCCGTACATACGCATGACAGCTATTTTCCTTTTCTTATTGACTTTAATTGAATTAAGTAGTTGACATACATATATATATACATAAATCACGTATCATTATTATGTAATATATTTCATGATTAATTATTATATATACTTTATAATCATTCTTGGATTGTTAACATGGAAAATGAATCTCATCGCGTCGTGGAGACGGTTATCCGTACGTACGCACGAGCGATGATATCTTTCCCATATTTATTGAATTGAATTGGAGTGGATGATATAATATCTTAGAATCTGTATGATGTTATAATAATCATATATAGTTATTATTTACACCATTATACCCAACCAAGTAGGGTGGTGGTGGAAAAACATATTACACCACGGTGTGGAGATGGTATTCATTACTTACGCACGCGCAGTGATTTCATTTTCCATAGGATGGATAGAAGTTGAAAAGGGGTTGATTAATACTTATAATAACATATATGTATATGAGTGATACTAATGTTATTAATTAAAAATGAAACAACTAATGAAGAGGAAGTAGAAGAAGAATGAAACTTGAAAGAGTCGGTAGAAGAGATTACCTCTTTCTCGATGCACCTCCTTTAAACATATTCTTAGGGCACTAGATTTGATCTTTTGAGAAGACAATAACCTCTATAATATAACTAGATGGGTTGACAAGAGGAATTTTCAGGGTTTGTATGAGATTCAAGGCCCAAAAGGGTTTGAAGAGAAGAGGGAATGGGTGCCCTTTTTATAATGGAGGAGAGGGGAACCTTAGGAAAACTTGAATTATTATTTTATAATAAATTCATATTCGGTTATTAATAGCTCAAAATTTATTTATTTCTAAGATAATGTGGGGATGGGTAGAAATAATCTCAACTACTAGGTTTTATACAAGTTTAGGTTACTATTTTATCATTATCATTTAGATTTAACTCTAAGTTAAATAATTTAATTTTTACCATGTCTTTTTGTTTTCATACATTATATGGTCAATAAACGTACTATAACAAACCAAAAGAACCCTAAGTGGTTAATTATTAATATATATATATCCTTATATAATTCATTTGTTAGAACCGTAGATTTTTAGGAATCAAATAACAATTAATAATATGATATTTTTTTAAAAAACTATTTTTGTCAATTTTGACACTATTTTGTAATTGATTTTTTTAAAATCATAACAAAATTATACGTTCTAAAAAAGTTAATTTATGAAATAATAACATGTCATAGTAACCTATAAAATTAGTGGAATTCATAAAAAGTCTAAAATTACATTTATTTGGGTATTTATAACATCAATTATGTTAATATTTCATTAATAAGGTAATTACTCCATCATCGTTTTGTCTTAAATAACATAAATTATTTAATGTCTAAAAATTAAAAATAAAATATCATTATGTAGGAATTATTTTTACATATCTAATTAATATTTATAGTCTATTTTATCTTATGTATAACCCTATATTAAAAATGTTTAGGTTATTAGTCTTTGATTTTAACTATTTTAATTCTTCTTTAAATAAAATAATAATAAATGTTGTAATCTAATACAAGTGGATCTAAATGGTCATATTTTATTCCTAAGGTTTTTTTCGGTCGAATTAAACATATCAAATAGAATTAGGACATGTTATAGGGTAATAATAATATCATATTTACCCTTAATTACCGTATTTACTTTTAACTGTGGTAAATAAAAGTAAAAAGTTACTTTTCACAAAATATTATTTTCATCTCATTGAACCACATTTTACTTACTGACATCAACCGTGTCTCTCTAATTTTTGAAATTCCATTCACAGAAGTGGTAAAATTAAGTTTTATGTAAATTTTCAAATTCTCCTAGGATGTGGGTAAAAGACGGTCAAAAGTTCAATAAACTTTTTTTATATCTAAAATTATTATAAAATGACCCCAATAAATTACATTGAATATATATAGGTATTATGTATAAATTTTGACCTAATGTAAATTTAAATAAAATAAATAATTATTTAAATAAAAAGTTGGCTTTTAAATAGTAACCAAGTGTTTTCTCTATTCATCAAAAATTGAATGTTTTCAGAAAAATACCAAAAATTCAGCCTTCAATAAATTTGATATTCCAAATACAAAATGAAGTCCATTTTAAAAGATAAAATTTCAAAAAGTGGGTATTACTATTCATAACTGCTAGTTTATAATAATATTATAATAATATCTCATTTAGTGAAACTTGGTAGTGCGTACTACACATGCTATCGAAGAAGGTATTGATTTCGTGTAATGAAAGCCAAGTCAGGGATGCATGTAGTGGAAGCTCTGTTTGGAGTTACATACAAAATAATCAAAACCAATTACATTTATAAAATAAACAAAATCTCCACATAATGTTGCGTAGAATAATTTCCATGAAACGAACTTGAAATTGTGTATAACATGAGCCAAGAATAGTGTTGCGTGTACTGCAAGATAATACGGTGTTGCATATAGTACTGGATAATTTTTGTGTAGCGTACAACAAAAGAAATCAATGTAATTAAAAATAATATTTCTCATAAAATCTAGGGCGGTTACATTCTACCCCCCTTAAAATGAATTTCGCCCTCGAAATTTATTAGGGTTATAAATGGTTTACTACTTGAAAGTTTCTTTCATAGAACCCCACATCGTAAAAAGGAATACTAAAACTTCATTTTAAAAAGTAAATTTAGAAATGTAACGGTTACCTAGATTAACACGTCACTGGGTTTCCACATAGGAGAGCATAGGTGGAAATATGGATATGGAAAAAATTTAACCATCATGTTCTGATGGAGAGTGGTAGAGGACATGGCTATGAAAAATCCATCAATCACAAATCCATAAATTTTTGATGATCAAAGGTACCATCTAATTCATTGGATATGAGGATACTAGTACAACATTTTTCTTTTTCAAGATCATTTCCCTAGAGTTGAAGAATTTGAATTAGAATAAATACTTACATTATTTTGGTATAATCTCACCGTTGTTTCATCCTTGTACAATTTCCACTTCATCTCATAATGAAATGAAGTTGAATTTTTCAATTGTGAAGTGTTAGCAGATCATGTGAGAAATGATGGGTGATTCCATATTTCTCAAACAAAAGGTTAGAAAAAGTTATCAAATATACATAAGTCTGTCTATGGTGAGGTTAATCGTATACGATTCCAAAAATGGACTTATACTTCATCTATCATACCGCTTAACAAAACTAGTTTCTACTAACCATGTACTTCCTGTAGGCCAGATAAAGTCCTGTCGTACTTCAGTTTTGGGTTCGATTCCCACAACCTTGTCCGACGCGACGGGTTGTCGCCCGACCTACGAGTTGTCCTTTTTCTAAAACTATACTGTTATAACATTCCAAAAATAATATCAAAAAGTTCTAGCATTAAACAATACTAACTTAGGTCCAACATAATCCCTTCCAATCTTTAGGCTTATCTAAAATACTTATGTCCAAGCTCATAGTATAAAGAAAATAATGACAAGAAATGTCATTTACCCAGCATGTGAATACCATCATTTATCCCCCATATATCATACGAGATATCTTGTTGGTCACATTCCAAACATGTGAATACATTAATCATGTATTCTCTTGAAAAATTAATACCCATTGAACAATAGTGAAACATGGATTCTCTAAAAAATTCACTATTTCCACATACCAAAATCCAAAAAAAATTATATACTCAAACCATGATATATCATTGTCCTTATATCAGTAATGAGCTTATGAATACTATCAAACATTTCATTTTCTATTTATCCCTTCATTATGTGCATATCATATTCTTTCCAAAAATATCTGAATAACCTTTCATGGTTACAGGTACCATTCAACATATACTTTCAAATACTTTAGGAAAAACAGTAGTGTAAAAATCCTTATATGTGTCTTTATTCCATAGTACTATTACCTATACAACATTACCCTTGATAAACATAAAATAATTCCACTACCTTCTTAAACCATTGACCTAGATTGGACAATTATTTCATCTCACATATCATTTGTAGTCTCTTCATCATCATCAACATAATTACTACCCATACAGCCATGCTGATTCTCTTCATGAGACTTTTCCTTAGGTCATTGGTTTTCATAATGCCCATACATTCCACATTGAAGACATTTAATCATTATTGATGTCATAGAAATACCATTATCCTTGTCTATGATGATAACTAATCCTTTTACTTTGCACTTACTGGATTTGTGTCCTTCTTTTCCACACCCAAAGAATCTTCCAGTTCCTTTGAAACAATCTCCCTGATGCCTCTTCCCACATGATTTACATGAGGGAAATTGAACTTTCTTTCCCCTATGATCATCATGAAACTCCATCTTTATCTTATTATCTGAGTCGGGAAACCTACCAAAGTTGAGATTATTGATCATATTTTGAGATTACTGATTAGGAATAATAATGATATGTGAACTTCCAGATCCAATTTCAATTGTTTACTCATGAAGAATATCATTCCATTGTCCATCATATCCTCCATTATCTTGAAACTTCCTGTTTCCAGCAATTTTCTAATACCCAAAAACAATAGTGTGAGAGGAAAAAATCATAATAAAGGGGGATTAACTTCAAAATCTAACATCTTAGGTTTAATTCTAATGTCATTTCCATAATTCAATGACTATAACCTATAATTATACATATCCTTTGGGACATCGCTAAACATACCTTGGAAATATATCTAGGGATCTCACTAAAGTTTTCACATTCTAGTTTCCAAAGGTTAAATAAACCAAACCTCTGATACCAACTATAGAGAACCAAATCTTGACATACATGGACATTACATTACTTTTTCTGAATACTTTATACATAACAAAAACAAACACTAAAGGACCATAATAGTTTAGTGTCTTTGGAAACTCGGAACATAATCTTCAAATCGTGGTGAAAGATCTTCAACATCTCCCAAAAAGATTTTCCCCTTTTATTTTCATACCTAAAGACCTTCTTTATATCCTAGGGAAAAGAAAACATATAAAGGGAGAGATCAAATGCTCAGTAAGGGTATCCATGGAGAAAATAAAACAAACCATATAAATTTGAACATAAAAACATGAACATAATGTATAAAAATCAAAATCATGAGCAATGGAATTAAACATGGTAGTACGTAAGGCATAGATCATAATGGAACATTAATCACGATAAAATAGCATGTAATTAAAACTTTTAATTATGTAAAAACATTCACCACATGATATGATTTCAATAGTAGCCAAGGAATTGCTGCCAGGACCATCTTAGTGGACAAATTCCCTTTTCTTAATCGAGTTCACTCCTCATTCCAGTCCAGTATCACTGAACCGGATTAACTTACCATTCTAGCCATGTCTTTCTCAAGAGATATAAATATTTACCCAATGCATTGGAGGGAGATATAGGTCCAACTAATATAATAATGAAATCATTCTTACGTGTGCCACAACATAAACATAAATTATTCATCATAACCCAAAGAATTAAATGGGTTTTATAAACATCATCACATCATATCATAATCCATATAAAACAAATGGAAATAATTTCATCATAAGAAAATTGAAACCATGTAAATAATGGGTTCATTATACTTGAAACATACATATATGAAATAATTTCATCTTAGATGGAAAACAGTTTTGATAAAACACTTGAAATGAATTCTTGAGGAAAATATCCTTTCTTTTTCAAAATATTTTTCTATTCACGTAATGAAATGCAATTTTAAAAGAATAGGATTTTGTTAAAAATGGTCTTGAAATCATGTAGAGTAAGCTTCATGAAAATAAACTGTTATAAAACCGTAAAAATCCATTCATGCCGTATAAGTTAAAAAAACATTCTCCTCGTACTTTTATCGGAAAACTAAAAAAGTACCTCATATGGTAAACAAAAGAAAGATTCCTTCCAAACCTTGTGGTAAAAGTTATACAAGGGTAAAAATGTCTTTAAACATACATGTAAGAATAATAAACATTTTATGAAAACATTTTTAGAAAACATGGACATAGATGATAAACATAACCCCAGTAAATACTTACGAATAAAAAATCTCGGATAAGAATGAGATTGGAATAAATATCTCTTACCTTAGGTCTGATATGCTTCGTACGTATCTAAACCTCCTGTATAATGATTTAAATAATTTCATTTACTTATTACAGAATCATATTCATTGTTATTATATCATATATGGTTCCCTTATGACTTTATATTACACGTTCTTTTGTAAATATCATGTTAAAGTCGCGTTTTGGATAAAATCTTTTTATGTATCATACTCTTTTTGGCATGTTGTTCTTGATATAATTATTACTTATAACATTATTTAATTACTTCTATAATTTAAATCATGATTTATATATCATATATATTCAGTATATTTATATAATAAATAGATAAATTAAATAAAATACACCGTTCATGTAGACGGTAGGCCGTACGTACGCATGAACACTATTTTTCTTTTCTTAATTACTTGAAGGGAATTAAGTAGATGACATACATATATATATCCATAAATCCAGTAGAATTATTATTTTTTATATTTCATGATTACTTATTATATATACTTTATAATCATTTTAGGATTGTTAACATGGAAAATGAATCTCATCGCGTCGTGGAGAGGGTAATCCGTACATACGCACGAGTGATGATATCATTCACATATTTATTGAATGGAATTGGAGTGGATGATATAATATCATAGAATCAGTATGATGATATAATTATCGTATATAGTTATTCTTTACACCATTATACCCATCCAACTAGGGTGGTGGTGGATAAACAGATTACACCACGACGTGGAGACGGTATTCCGTACGTACGCACGTGGGGTGATTTTGTTTTCCGTAGGATTGATAGAAGGTTAAATGGGGGTGTTTCATAATTATATTAACAAATCAGTATATTATTGATACTAATGTTATTACTTCAAATTGAAACAACTAAATAAGAGGAAGTAGAAGAAGAAAGAAACTTGAAAGAGTTGGTAGATGAGATTACCTCTTTATCGGCGCACCTCCTTTAAACTTATTCTTAGGGCACTAGAGATGGTCATTTGAGAAGACCAGAACATCTAAGATATAACTATAGAGGTTGTGAAAAGTAATTGGCATGGTTTTTCTGAAATTAAAGGCTCAAAAGGTTGTGATGAGAAGAGGGAAGGGGTTCCCTTTTTATGAGGTAGGAGAGGGGCACCTTAGGAAAACTTAAAATATTATTTTATAATAAAGTCATATTCTATTTTTAATAGCTCAAATTTTTTTTATTTCAAAGATAAAGTGGCTATGGATCGAAAGACTATCAACCAATAGGTTTTAGACAAGTGTAGGTTACTTTTTATCCTTATCATTTAGATTTAACTCTAAGTGAAATAATTTTACTTTTACCATGTCTTTTTGTTTTCTTACACTATATGGTTAATAAACATACAATAACAAGCCAAACAAACCCCAAGTGGTTCATTTTTAATATATATTTCTTTATCTAAGACATTTTTTCGAACCTTATAATTTATGAATAATATAACAATTAATAATATAATATTTGTTTTAAAAACTATTTTATGTCAATTTCAACACAATTTGGTAACTCATTTTTATGAAACTCAAAACAACATGACAAGTTCGAAAAAAGTTAATTGAACCAATGATAACATGTCATTGTAACCTAAAAAATTATTGGAATTCATAAAATGTCTAAAATTACATTTATTTGGTTTTTTATAACATCTATTATGTTAATATTTCATTAATAAGATAATTACTGCATCATCATTGTGTCATAAATAACATAATTTATTTAATGTATAAATATTATAAATAAAATACCATTATATAGTAAATCTTTTTATATTTCTAATGAATATTCATAGTATAATTTATCTTATGTATAACCGTATATTAAAAATGTTTTAGTTATTAAACATCGATTTTAACTATTTTTATTCTTCTTTAAATAAAATAATAGTAAATGTCCTAATCTAATCCAAGTAGACCTAAATGGACATATTTTATTCCTAAGGTTGTTTTTGGTCAATTTAAACTTCTCAAATAGAATTAGGACATGTGTTAGGGTATTAATAATATCATTTTTACCCTTAATTATCGTATTTATTTTTAACCGTGGTAAATAAAAGTAAAAAGTTTCTATTAACCAAAAATTATTTTCATCTCATTGAACCAAATTTTACTTACTGACATCAACCGTGTCTCTTGTGTTTTTGAAATTCCATTCATAGAAGCTGTAAAATTATGTTTTATTAAAATTTTCAAATTCTCCCAGGAGGTGGGTAAAAGACGGTCAAAAGTTCAATAAAATTTTTATATATCTAAAATTATTATAAAATGACTCTAATGAATTACATTGAACTTATATAGGTATTATGTATCAATTTTGAACTAAATTGAATTTAAATAAAATAAATAATTTTTAAATAAAAAGTCGGTTTTTAAATAGCAACCAAGTGTTTTCACTATTCATCAAAAATGAAAGTTTCCAGAAAAATACAAAAAATTCACCCTAGGATAATTTCTATATTCCGAATCTAAAAATGAAGTCCATTTTGAAAGTTAAAATTTCAAACAGTGGGTATTTCTATTCATAACGACTAGTTCATAATAATATTATAATAATATATCGTTTAGTGAAACTTGATATTTCGTACTACACACGCTATTGAAGAAGGTCTTGAATGCGTGTAATGTAAGCCATGTCTAGGCTGTGTGTAGTGAAATCTCCGTTTGGTGTTGCGTATAACATAATCATAACTTATTTCATTTATAAATTAAACAAAATCTATACTTAATGTTGTGTAGAATAATTTCCACAAAACTAACTTGAAATTGTGTGTAACACGAGCCATGAATAGTCTTGCGTGTATTGCAATCTAATACAGTGTTGCGTATAGTACAAGCTAATATTGGTGTAGCGTACAACACAAGACATCAATGTAATTAAAAATAATATTTCTCATTAAATCTCGGGCTATTACAAAAATTCTTTTACTAAAGGATATATGCTTATGTCATTTTTGTATTTAGTTTAACTTAATTAATATAAAGTGTCATCATCACTTACAAGTGGCTCCATGGGGTCCCAAAATCGACCAAAAGATGCCCATGGTCGGAAATATATCATAAAATATGGTTAGGACACATGTTAGGAAAATTTAAAATTATTATAATATTATTTGTTTTCCATTATTTACTAGATTACCCTTTAACCGTGGTAAATAAAATATTTACCGCAGTAATTATTCAAAATGTCTAAATATAGAAGTTACATATTTATACTATTGAGATCTCATGATTCTAAATATGGAATCCATTTTTCTGATTTCAAAAAACCGAAGTTGAAGAAATTAATTTAAAATTAATTCTTGTTGTCATAACAAAAAAGCGTGTTTTTAGGAAATAATAACTATCAAAAGATTGACACTTGCGTATGTCCAGTTTAAATCTAAAATTACGTCACATGACCAAAATTGGATTAAATGATAAAAATATAATCAAATTATACTTTAAAAACCCTCAATAGTATCATTTAGCACCATAAATTATTCTTATTAAAGAAGTTTATTTTAATTAATATTTAGTATTTTTCACTATTCATCAAAAACTGAATGTTTTAAGAAAAATACCAAAAATTCACCCTAAGATAATTTAAATACTCTGAATCCAAAAATGAAGTCCATTTTGAAAGACAAAATTTATGAAATTTCAGAATGTGGGTATTACTATTAATAACGGCTAGATTGATTGGTTGTGGTGTGTTAGAACTCAAAGTTGCATACACCACACACTATTGTATTATTCAAAGAGAAGTGTACCATGGAAACTTGTGGTATTACATTCTCCCCTAATTAAAATAATTTAATCCTTAACATTTCTAAAATATTACTACATAAAAAGACGCAGGGGGTTCTTCATCATATGTTTCCCAGGTTCCCATGTTGCCTCTTCCATCTTATGGTTTCTCCATAGAAATTTTACCAGATGAGTCGTCTGGTTTCTTAGCACCTGTTCTCTTATATAATGAATCCTGATAGGATCATCACAATAAGGCAGATTGGGTTACAGTTCTAATTCATTATTGGTGAGTACATACATTGGGTCAAGCATGTATTTTCTCAACAGTAATACGTAGAACACATCATCAACTTTGCAGAGACATGGAGGCATTTCAAAACAGTAAGCTACAACCCAAATTCGTTCTTGAATTTTGAAATATACGATGTACCTGGGACTTAGTTTACCCTTCTTACTGAAATATATAACAACCTTCAATGGAGATACCTTCATGAAAACATGATCTCCTACTTGAAATTCCAAAACCTTCCATTGGTTATCAGTATAGATCTTCTACCTACATTGAGAGACTTTGATGTGGGTTTGGATTACCCTCACCTTTTTCGTCATTTCCTCCACATGTTCTGGGCCTATGAGTTTTCATTCACCAATATCATCCCAACAGGTTGGTGTGTGACATCTCTTTCCATATAACGCTTCATATGGTTCCATCTGAATACTTGAATGGAAGCAATTTTAAAAATAAAATTCTACCAGATTTAAATATTGATCCCACATACCTTGAAATTCAAGTGAGCATGATATAAAATTTTTTTTATATAGTTTTAATATTTCATTCTGATTTTCCATCAGTTTGGGGGTGGTAGGCAGTGCTCAAACAAAGTTCAGTATCCACGGATTTCTGAATACTTTTCTTGAATCTTGATGTAAAACGTGGATCATGCTCAGAAACAATCGATAGGGGTACTCCATGAAGTCTCACAACTTCATTAATATATAGTCTTTCTAGACCTACACGTTGTAAATCTTCTCTTATAGCAAGAAAATTTGCTGACTTGGTATGATAATCAATAATGACCCATATTGCATTGTTCTTTCTATGAGTCTTTGGTAGTCCCCTGACAAAGTCCATCGTAGTATTATCCCATTTCCACTAAAGTATGAGAATAGGATGCATAACTCCTCCAGGTTGTTTCCTTCTATCTTTTAGTTGTTGATAAACCATACATCTAGACAAAAAAGCAGCAATCTCCTTCTTTATGTTGTCCCACCAAAAATTTTCCTTCAAATCCCTATACATCTTGGTACTACCATGGTGTATAGAGAAATTGGAACTATGAGCATTATCCAACAATTCCCTTTTTAGATCAGTTATATTAGGAACACAAATTATCTTCCCAAATTTCAACATTCCCTCTTCATACACAATGTCACTCAATCTCCCATCATTCATAGCTTTAATCTTCTTTTGAAACACCTCATCATTAGCCTGTGAACATTTTAACCTTTCGAGTAAAGATGATTTTGAAACCATTTGAAAAAGTATTGATGTTTCTAATTCTATGGTGATTACCTTATTCATATTCACAAGATCCATTTATATAGGTTCCTTTTCAACTCTCATTTTGTTCAAAACTCCATGATACTTTCTACTCAAAGCATATACCACCTTATTTGCCATCCCCGGGTGGTTGTGTATAGTGGAATCATAATCCATGAGTAGTTAAATTCATCTCTTTTTCCTCATGTTGAGTTCTTTTTGTGAAAAAATATACTACAAACTCTTGTGATCGGTATATATCTCACATTTTCAACATAGAAATAATGTCTCCATATATTCAAAGAAAATATTACAGCTTCTAACTCAAGATCATGAGTATGATAGTTTTTCTAAAGAATTTTCTACTGTCATGATGCATAGGAAATACCTAAATCATTCTGCAAATAGAAACAACCATGTCATTTCTTTGATGCATCACTATAAATAACAAACCCATCAAAGAAATGGTCAATCTTACTTCTTGGGTTACATATATAATCTGCAGCATGCATTGATAATCTTGAAAATTTAGCCTCATACTTTGCAACATTCTCATCCTCCTTTTTCATTAGACTCAAAAATTGTATTTCCATATCCACTCGATGGTCATGAGGAAATTATTTTTCTAAGAAAATTTCATTAAACTCCCTCCAATACTTATTTGATACTTAATCATCTTCCCTTGTGTTTTGAATCAATTACCAACATTGATCAGAACCTCCAGTGAGGTGGTAAACTACCATGACAACTTTATCCCTTTTGCTACTCACCAAGGCATGGAATATTTCTCCAAGGAATTTATTAATTTCTCAGCTACTAATCTATTTGTAACCCAATCAAATTTTGGTGGTTGTTCCATCATCAATCAGTCTACCATTGATCCTCCGCATTGTGGATCAGGGTGCTCCATACAGGTAATGTTTTTATTCATAACCTGTGTGAGTTGTCCCAGCATGGTGATAAGCTGATCAGCACCAACTGTATCACCATCCCCACTAAAATTATCTTGAGCAGGAGGGAAATCCCTATATACATTGTATGCATTGATACAGTTTCCATTCCCTCCACTAGGTGCCATTTCTAAACAATGTCCTGAACATGAATAGTTTATAAATCACAATACCTAAATCCAAACTAGTAAAACAGATAACATAAATTGAATAGTTAATGGATATAATCCATAAACATAAAACATGTTTTCCTTGAGGAAGTATATACTCATAAACACTTTATAATGGTTTGTAATGAAAATGAGAATTATCCTAAGCAAATTTCTTGGGAGTGTCGTAACCAAGAGTGCAGCAAGGCCTGTTGTCGTGCCCAATTCCCATTCGAGTATAGCTTAATGTGGTGTTTTCGGGTTTTACCCCTAGGTACATATGTGCCAAATCCACCTCTACCTGCTCATATACAGATAAGGATGTATGTTTTTGTAAAAATCACAAAATCTCTACAATACCAAAATTCTATGAAGTTCTTTTATACTAATCCTCAAAGTCTATCTTAGGGTAATGTGATCTAATCAGAGTTTTTCAAAAACTAGATTCCAAGGTTTGTACAAAAAATCCTATGATTCAAATGGTAATTCCCCAACCCTAGAAGCCCAGATTCAGTGCATTATTACATATCATTATAATGATAAATAAAGATCACGTCTCAAAAGACTAATTAGTTTAGTAGCCTTATAAGTACTAGACACATTCATAAGGTTTATATTAAATCATAAAATGGAAAACTACAGCAACATTGATTCCATAGACAATCTCTAAGTCCCCATAGAATATCCTTACATGTCAGTCATAATATACTTATTTACATCCTGGAAAAAATAAAATATAGAAAGGGGTGAGATTAGATGCTCAGTAAGGATAATAATATAGTGGAAACATTCATAAATAGGCATAAGAATTTAAGGTAATTTATAAGACTAAAACAAAATACTTTTAAACTTGAACATCATCATAATATAGAAAAGATAAAATAAAAATAATTCCATTTACATATTCACATGGATATTCTACTAGTTGAATAATCACATACAATATCAATATCCAATTTCATAACGAAGGAATGCATAATGTTGGACGTTCATATCTACATAGTCAAGGCCTTGTGGAAAGACTAAAAATAATATTTTTTCATGGCCATGTGCCAAGACACTAGTTTGTCTCATGAGACCTAACGATGAATCGAGGAGCTATAGGGGGCTCCACCTATCACTTATTAAGTCCAATTCATTCCTCATATATAAAGGTTTTAACATAACATAAACACTCATATTAAAACTATCATACGAAATGTCAATACATTATCCATAAACCATGTATGGTGAAATATAACACATCTACAGTCAAACATATCACAAAACCTTCAATACAATATGGAAGTTCTGTATCATAATAAATCAACTTCAATAAGCATAAAATCTATCAAAGGATATTGACATAGATAAAATCAAAACATTTTTTTGATAAATATCTCTTTCTACTTTGAAATCAGTTAAGAAAACATTTATTTAGAAAATATTATTATAATAAGGTATGTGAAGCTTCGATGATGTTATAACTGTGGAAAAATAGTCACACCCGCCATATATGTTAAAAAAGACATTCTTACCTTAATTTTTTCAAAAAGGTTAAAAAGTACCTTGTTTGGAAAATGAAAAAAATATTCCTTTTAAACCATATTATAAAAATTCATACAATGGTATAAATGAATTTTACCCATAGTCCAGTAAATAGTAAAAATGTTTTGGAATAAATTATTAAGAAACATGTATGTGGATGATAAAGAGGTCCCAGTAGATACTTACATAAAAACAACCTCAGATAATAAAAAGATTTTGAAATTAACCCTTACCCTGTACTTTTCCATGGTCGAGGGTAGGTTAACCTCTTTTATAATAGTGAAATAATTGTCATTAAATTATACAAGAATCATATATATTAATATGATATCATGTATGATCTTTTAACATTGCTTTGTTAATAATATCTTAGTATTATTGTCGTTTCAGGTGTTAACAAATTGGTTTTCCTTTATATTCTTTGTTATATGGGTCATATTTGTTATGGATTGGATGTATAAAATTCATATCCAAAATTATATTAAGTCATTAAACATTATTTTAAATTATCTAATGAAAATTAATTTTGAATGGATATGACAAGAAATGAATCTCATCGTGTTTGTGGAGACGGTAATCCGTACATATGTACGAGTAACAATATCATTATTTTGATATTAAAATAATATATAATATGATGTTATATCATATATAAAGAATAATTATCATGTTATATTTAATATTTTCATCAATTACACATCATTATTATCCCCATCCAAATAATAATGTATTGAATAACAATTACACCACGACGTGGAGATGGTAAGCTGTATGTACACACGTATGGTGACAAGTAATTCAAAGGATGGATAGAATAATGAATATGGTAGTACCATATTTATAATAACATCATAGTATATAGATGATACTGGTGTTATTATTTTATAATGGAAATAACAACGAAAGAGGAAGTGGATAAAGAAAGGAACTTGAAAGAGGTGATGAAATATTTACCTCTTTTTTGTATTCTTCATTTTGATTTGACAAAAAGGGCTCCATAGGTTGACTTTCTGACTAAATGAATGCCTCTAAGATGAATGCATGATAGTTTAGAGGGTATTTGGGTAGGTTTTTGCCGATCCAAATTACTTTGAAGATGTGAATTCGAGGGAAGGGGGAGTTTCCTTTTACAAGAGGGGTAAGGGGCACATTAGGAAAAGCAAGAAATATTATTTTATAATAAAATCATTTTAGGTTTTGAATTGTTCCAAAATTAATTATTTAAATGATACGATGGGTATGGGTCTAAAACCACTCAACCACTACGTTTTAGAATGGTTTGGGTCACTATATTAATCTTTTCTTTTATATTTAACTCTTAGTTAACTAGTTTGACATTTACTATGTCTCTTGGTATTTTTATATTATATGGTTAATAAACATACTATATACTTCCAGATGATCCCCAAGTGGTTAATTAATGATAGACCTATCATTACATAAGTCTTTTATCTGAGGATTATATTTTTAGCAATATAATATCAATTAATAATAATATATTGGTTTTAAAAACACTTTTATGTCAATTTTGACACTATTTTCTATTATTTTTTTAATTCCTAACAAAATTAATAGATGAAAAAAATTATTTAATTAATCCTAACATGTAAAAAAACCTATAAAATTCGTTTATGTCATCATAAATTTCAAATTATATTTATTTTTTCATTTATAATACCATTTATTAGATTATTTCATTAATAAAGAAACTACGACACTATTAGTGTGTCATAAATAAATTTAATTATTCAATGTCTAAAAATTAAAAATAAAATACCATTATGTTGGTAATTTTTTTAGATTTATAATGAATATTTATAGTATCAGATATAACATGTATAACCCTATATAATTTTTTTTTACTAAAAGATATATGCTTATGACATTTTTGTATTTACTTTAACTTAATTAATATAAAGTGTCATTATCACTTACAAGTCGCTCCATGGGGTCCCAAAATAGACCCAAATATGCCCATGGTTGGACATTTATCATCCAATAGGGTTAGAAAACGTGTTAGGGTAATTTAATATTATTATAATATTATTTTTTTACTTTTATTTACCAGATTTACACTATAATCTTGGTAAATAAAATATTTACCGCAGTAATTATTCAATATGTTTAAAAATAAAAGTTACCCATTTAAAAAAAATTTACCTCATCATTCTAAATATGTAATCCATTTTTATAAATTCAAAACATATAACTGGTAGAAATTAATTTAAAAATAATTCCAATTGTCAAAACAAAAAACGTGTTTTTATGAAATAATGACTATCAAAAGATTGACACCTGTTTATGTCCAGTGTAAATGTGAAATTACATCCAATGACAAACATTGGATTAAATGGTATGAATATAATCTAATTATACTTAAAAACCACTCAATGGTATAATTTATCAATATAAATTATTTTGATTAATTTTTTTTATTAAAATTTAGTATTTTTCACTATTCATAAAAAACTGAATGTTTTCAGAAAAGTACAAAAAATTCACCCTAAGATAATTTAAATTCATGGAATCTAAAAATGAAGTCCATTTTGAATGATACAATTTATAAAATTTTTAAAAGTTTGTATTACTATACATAATGGCTAGTTTGATTGGTTGTGGTGTGTTAGAACTCGAAGTTGCGTACAACACACTCTATTTTATTATTCAAAGAGAAGCGTACCGTGGAATCTTGGGATGTTATACTTCCAAATTTGGATGGGAAAATTCTATGGTTGAATTTTATAACACATCAGCTTGTGTATTTAATGATTATAAAATATGAGTTAAAGTCATCTCTGATGCAAATTCTTCCATCAATTCATGGCCATGGTCCATTAAAGGGATCAAAAACCATTTTTTATAGCATAGTCACCATTGGATGGCTTGATGAGCAGTTACAAGTCACATTTTATCTTAAAATAAACTTCTTCTATTTTTTATTCCAACTCTAGGCCTCTAATGTGAGCCTGATACTCTACTATATTGTTTTTGAACCCATCTGGATGTATGAAAGAGTAATGACAGATTTCCTTTTTTATAGATATAAGTATGACACCAAGCCCCACATTGTTGAACCTGGGGTCATCCATCATTTTCTTTGTCAAACTTCTCGATGCGATGTAGAATTAATTCTCCCATGTTTGTTGGTGAACACTCTGTGAGACGGTTATTTTATAATCACAAATTATTGTTTTATTTATGTTAATTTAGTTATTTGTTCAATTTGTCATAAATTTGTTTATATATGATTAAATATTTTCTAAATATGTATATCTAGGTTACTTTATTTCGTACTATTGACATGGAAGTGTTCTGGGTTAAACAGAAAGTTTTTGAAGATTTCATATCTCTTGACTCACCGTTAGTTATAATTCCGGTCTCACCGATGACAACAGTTGCATAGATGAGAACAGTTGCACCGATGAGAATGGTCGCACCGATGAGAACGGTCACACCGATGAGAACGGTCGCACCGATGAAAACGGTCGCACCGATGAGAACGGTCGCGCCGATGACAACAGTCATACCGATACGAATGCTGATCAACGAGAACCTACCGATACAGATGTTGATCAATGAGAACCTACCGATGCTGATGCTGATCACTGAGAACCTACCGATATCGATGTCGATCAATGACAACCTACCGATACCAATGCTCTTCAATAAAAACTACCTATACCGATGCTAATCAAAGGACCTACCAATACCGATGATGACCAAAGAACCTACCGATACCGATGGTGATCAAATGAGCTACCGATCTCATGACTCACCGACAGTCATAAAATCTGTTTGAATTTCTATTAACTCTTATTTAATTCCAATGGTCATATTTTATGTTTTAATGCAATTAATGTTATTTAATGATAGTTATTGGCCTGTTAGGGAACCATACATCATACCTATGAAAAGGTAATCATCCCTATTACCGGATCTCACAGAATATAAGGAAGATTGAGCTGCAGTAAGAAAAGATACTTCTGGATAGAGAAAACAGGAGATATATACAAGTAGATTCACACGTACATGAAAATAAAAACACACAAGGAACGTGAAGAACACTCATACCCATGAAGAACATAAGTTCAAAAGAAGAATTTGAATTGTTACAAAGAACAATCTCAATCTCAAGCTGAACACTTACACTGAAAGTGAGGGAAAAAGAACCACGACACTCTATTTTTCATGAATAAAACCATAGAAATTCTCAGAGCTTCATTTTCATAAAACCAAGGAGTCCATAGCTCCACTCATAACACATAGAGCACTCTAAAATCGTCACTATCTGTCTAGATCTATTGTGTTTCATTAATTTACATTTGAGTAGTGTGTGCTGTATTTATACACTGAATCATGGGCTGAACTAGAGGATACTAAATCCTCACTCCAAAATTATTACATCCTATTGTATCCAATTGTAAATTGTGAAAGAGCTCAAGTGTGACCTAGACAGCCTGTGTACTTTTGTGTTGTTTTCCTACGAAGAATAGTGGTAGAGGTCTTAGTACCATGATATTATTTGCAATGTTTTTTTCCCCGATCTAGGGTGTGGATCAAAAATTATATAAAATTTTCGAGAGGACTAAGTCTTGGCTTGAGACTGAACCTCTTGTTTTAAAGCTACTGTGCTTACTTATTTTGGTTTTATCTTATATTGCATATTCCGCTACTAATTACTTTGAAATATAATTTTTTTAAAGTTACTTTGATAGTTAATCAAGCAAGTGTTTGTAACTATTGTAAATTAGTATGTCAGTTTCAAAATCTTATTTATTCTTCTGGTCAAATTAACAGAGACCTAATCAATCTTTTGAGAACTTAATTGAACCCTTACAGTATTACAAATTCACTACAGTTTAACTTAGTTTTTATTTGGGGGTATTTAATAGAAATATTTTTAACAGAAATTTTAATTGGAACTAAATTCACCCCCCCCCTCTTGAGTATCCACTCTGACCAACATTTGGTATTAGAGGGACTGTTTTGTTTATCAAGGTTATCAAAATAGTCTGTTTTTCAACTGTGATTTTGGTTGTATCTTAAAGATATTAAATTTCTGTTAGTTCTAAATTTTATCTCTTAAAATATATTTATTAAAATATATTTATGGAAAATAGATTATAAGGTGATGATATCAACATGCCACCATTCATTAATGGTACAAATTATGCCTAGTGGAAGCTGAAAATGAAAATTCATTTTGAAACTATGGGATTTGACATCTGTACTGTTATAGACACACAATATAAAATTCTAGAAACCTAAATAAATATTTGGGATGAACCCACTAAGACTGCTTACCATAATAATTGTAATGCAATAAATGCCATGAATTGTGCTTTGGGAGATGAATAATTTAATAGCATATCTGCTTGTAAAACTGCTTATGAAATTTTGGGACACTTTGGATATTTTCCATGAGGGAACAACCAATGTTAAAGAAATGATAATAAACACCTATAATATTATGTATGATAATTTTAAAATAAAGCCTAATGAACACATTTCTGATATGTATCTCCGGTTCAATGATATTTTCAACACTATGAGCTCACATGGAAAAGTTGTTCCTACAAAGGAGAAAATTATGAGAATACTAAGATGTCTGCCAGACAAGTGGAGGGGCACATCAGTTTCAATTGGAGAATCATGTGATATTGGTGCTTTACCTGTTAAGGAATTAATTGGTATGCTTGTGATATATGCAGAAGAACTTAAGGTAAACAAGGAAGAAGATGATGAACCAAAAAGGAAGTCAGTGGATTTTAAGTCTACTGCCTCAAAGAGAAAGGATAAGGAGAAGGTACACATACGAACAAAAATCTCAACAAGTGAATGTTCAGATTCTGATAGTGATGCTGAAATAAATCAGATAGCCAGAAGGTTCATGAAGTTCTATAGGAAGAATAAATTATTCAAAAAAGAAAATTACAAAGGAAAATATGATAATAGAGGTAATTGGAAGAAGGATTGGAAAAATTATGATAAGAGTGATTAGATTTTCTGTTATGAGTGCAAAAGGAAAGGATATATGAAAGCTGAGTGTCCAAAATTTATGTTCAAGAAGAAATAGGACTAACATGTGCTTTATGACAAACACATCTGAGGTAACACTGGATACTCCTGCTTTAAATTCATATTATTATGGTGTTGATTCTGATTTGGAATCTGAAAATATGTCTAGTGAAGAGTTATTTGAATATTTTAATATGCTTGATGAAACTTGTAATGAAGTTAAGGAAGAGTATAAGACCTTGAAGAAACAGAATGCTTTGACCAGCTCTGTTAAATCTGCACTTGATGTAGAAAACGAAAAAAATGCTCAATTACTTAAGAAAAATAGTGAACTGAAATTTTGTAATGAGCAATTAAGGAAGGACATAGAAAAATTCAATAATGTAAAATATACAGTTACTCAAATTCTAGGTAACATGTGGCAGTAAAATATACCACTATAATAGGCTATCAGCCTTCATAGTGATAGATTACTAAGAATAGATTTATTCCTAAATCTGGACAGAATGGTGCTAGTTCAAGTTTAGGGAATTCATATGCTTTAACTAGTTACTCACATAGTTATAGATCAAATAGATTTTATCGTTCAAAATCAATTGTTTCTATAAATTATATGAGACCCATTAGACAAGTCTGGATACCGAACGTTTTCTTGCTAACCTGTCGGGACCCAAGAGAATCTGGGTACCCAAATCATTTTCCATCTAAATCTATTTTGTAGGAAACTTTCTTGAAATGTTTTTTTTTAGGAAGACATGGTATCTAGTTATTGGATGTTCAAGACACATGATAGAAGAATTTTCATGCTTCAAAAGCTTAATTAATGTTGATGGAGGCTATGTCACCTTTGGTGATAATTCTAATTGAAAGATCATCGACCTAGGCCATATTGGTAACACCGATTCAGTTTTAAAATCTCAAGTTTTTTTTGAGGGGGTTAAATATAATTTGTTATGTATTTCTCAGTTTTTTGATGATGGTTTCAATGTTAAATTTGAAAATGATTCCTGTAATTTGTTTGATTGAAATAATGTTTTAGTATTTTCTGATTTGAGAAATGAAAATTTTTATGCCGTTGATTTAAATTCTTTAGTCAAAAAAAGGTTACATGTTTAAATGATTTTCATAAAGAGTCTTGGCTATGGAACAAAAGATTAGGACACTAAAATATACACTCGCTGAGAAAACTGACTAGGAATAACTTAGTTAGAGACCTACCCAAACTAAAATTCCCAACTGACAATGTTTGTAATCAATGTCAAAAGGGAAAGCAATATAATGTTTCATTCAAATCAAATAAAGAAGTCTCAACTTCTCAACCACTCGAGTTGGTTCACATGGACATGTTCAGGCCTTCTAGAGTTTCTAGTTTAAATGGGATGCACTATGTCTATGTCTTAGCAGATGAATTTTCTATATATATACTTGGGTATACTTTTTAGCTCACAAAAGTGAAGCTGGTTCTTACATTATTAAATATTCCAAGACTATAAAAAACCATAGTGGACTTAAGATTAAGTCCCTGAGATGTGGCCATGGTCGTGGGTTTGAAAATCATGAGTTTGAATCTTATTTCTCACACAATGGATATAATCACAATTTCTCTGCCCCTAGGACACCTCATCAGAATGGTGTAGTAGAAAGAAGAAATAGAACCCTTCAGGAAATTGCAAGAACTATGCTAAATGAATATGATCTACTTATTTATTTTTGGGCTGAAGCTGTGATCAAATCATGCTATATTATTAATAGAGTCTTGATTAGGCATGTTCGTAAGAAGATCCATTATGAATTTTGGAATAATAGAAAGCCTAAATTTAGTTACATCAGAGTCTTTGGTTGTAAGGTCTTTATTCTCAAGACTAAAGATAAAATAGAAAAAATTTCATCCAAGACTGATGAAGGAATATTTTTGGTATTTTCAATTACTAGAAAATCCTTTAGAGTCTTTAATATGTGATCCAAGTGTGTGGATGAATCTGTTCACATCAAGTTTGATGAATCTAATCCACATGAACACAAATATTCCATTGAAAATATTAAAGAAGATTTGTCTGTTTTGAACCTTAGTGATAAAATCAAATGTACCTGTTGTAAATACAACCAGTTCTGGAAATATTCTAGAATATGCTCCGGGTGAACCCAAACCTAGAAAAGAACCTGAAATTTCAATTCCCAACTTTACTATATCAAATAAGATTCTAAAGAATCATCCTTTAGATGCTATTGTTTGTAATCTTGATTGAGGGACACAAACTAGATCTTCTCTAAGAAATCAGGTTGAACATCAAGCTTTTCTTTCACAGTTAGTACCTAAAAATATCAATGATGCAATCAATAATTTATTTTGGGTAAGTGATATACAAGAAGAACTAAATCAATTTGAATGAAACAAATATGGGAATTGGTTGAAAGACCTAAGGACACTTTGAACATAGGAACTAAATGAGTTTTTAGAAATAAAGTAGATGAATCAAGAAATATAGTTAGAAACAAATCAAGGATAGTTGCACAAGTTTATAGTCAAGATGAAGGAATAGACTATGAGAAAACCTTATCACATGTAGCTAGATTAGAGGCTATTAGGATTCTACTTGTATATGCTGCTCATATGAATTTCAAGTTATATCAAATGGATGATAAAAGTGCTTTTCTAAATGGTTTTATAATTGAAGATGTTTTTGTTGAACAACTATCTGGATTTACAATCCCCCATTTTCAAAATCATGTTTTAAACATTCTAAAGCTTTGTATGGTTTAAAATAGGCTCCAACAACTTGGTTTTATAGAATTAAAAATTTTATTATTTCAAAAGGTTTTACTAAAGGGATTGCTAATCCTAATCTTTTTAATAAAATAATTTCAAAAGATATTTTGATTGTAAAAATCTATGTTGATGATATTATATTTGGATCCTATAAACATTCTTTATGCACAGATTTTTCAATGATTATGCAAAATGAATTTGAAATGAATTTAATGGGAGAAATTAAGTATTTTCATGGATTTCAAATTTTTCAAAAGAAGGATGCTGTTATTTTAAATCAAAGTAAATATACAAAGCATATCTTAAAACGCTTTGGTTTGGATAGTAATAAGGGAAGTGAAACACCTATGAGTATCACCTGTAAGTTGGATGATGATGAAACTGGGAAACCAGTTGATCAATCTAATAATTGAGGTATGATTGGAATCTTACATTACCTTACTACTAGTCGACCAGATATCATGGTTAGTGTATGTATCTGTGCAAGATTTCAAGCCCATCCTAAAGAATCTCATTTTCCCACTGCTAAAATTATTTTCAAATATCTTAAAAATACTACAAATTTAGGTTTGTTTTATCCAAAAGGAAAATACTTTTACGTAATGAGTTATTCAGATGTTGACATTGCTGGTTGCATATTAGATAGGAAGAGCACATCTGGAAAATATCATCTTTTGGGAAAGTCCCTGGTATCTTGGTGTAGTAAGAAACAGAAATCTCTTACATTATCAACTGTCGAAGCAGAATACGTCGTTGCTGGTAGATGCTATGCATAGATTATATGGATAAAACAGACTTAGGTGGACTATGGATATCAATTTAGACATGTGTCTATAAATTGTGATAACACTAGTGAAATTAGCATCTCTAAGAATCCTGTGTCTCACTCTAGGACTAACCACATTGATGTTAGAGGTCATTTTTGTAGAGATCATTATCAAAAGGGTGATATCAATCTGAAATTTATTGACTCTGAACATAAATCAGCTGATATTTTTACCAATACGTTAACCTCAGAAAGGCAGAATTTTATTAAACGAGAGTTGGGTATGATATATCTATGAAACCAATCTGTAAAAATGATATGTGAAACCGATATGTGAAACTGATCTGTGAAACCGATCTATGAAACCGATATTTGAAACCGATTTGTGAAACTGATCTATGCTACCGTTTGAGTATTAGTGTTGGTCAAAATGACGATGTTTTACTATATCATTATTATTTATTATTATTATTATTGTAACCCTGAATGATAAAAATAATGACCTGCGCCTATTTCTAAAGACTTTAGACCTTCAATCTCCTGTCGAACTATAATTTTTCTGAATCCCAAACCTTGCAAACCTTTTCAACCTCTCAATCATCAGGAACCTTCTAATGGAAAAGAAAAAGCGACAAGGCAATGAATATGAAGGTTCCTATCCTGTGAAACATGCTCGAGGATAATCGAGTAGCAAGACTCAAAGGTCTGTAAACCCAAAGTTGGAAACTCGGTTAGTTACTTCAGAAAAGAAAGTGAGTGCCGAATGGGTGTTATCCATCAAGTATGCACTTTTGGAAGTTTTGGAGATGCAAGGATGGAAAGACTGGTTCTGTGATAATGACCGACTCTACTACCCGAATCTGGTGCATGAGTTTTATCTAAACATAAGTATTGTATTGGATAGGGCATAAGATATGAGATTATATTCTGTAATCAATGGGAAAAATATAACCTTTTCATCGAAGCAGTTGGATGAATGTTTAGGAGTACCTTATAATGGAATATACAAGGATTATACTAGTAATATTCCTCATACAACATATTATTTTTCATATGAACTTACTCTGGAGATGCTGACTAGAAATTCTGAATCCAGAAGAATAACATCTGCTATGTTAGATAGTGAAAGTAAATTTTTTTTAAGTTTATTCAGCACCAAATCTATCCTAGAAAGGGTGATTTTGCATTTGTGAAGTATCATGATGTTTTCTAGTTGTTTTTATTGCTAAATGATGAGAATGTCAATTTGTGTAGAAATTTTACTGTTCATATTGCTGAGATGGTAAAGCCATCCAAGAATGCTACAACCCTGTTCTATTCTAAGAAAATATCTGCCATGCTAATGTTTATGGGCTGTGTTGAAGATGGGGATGAGTGTATCTCATCCAGTAGTAGTTTCTATGTTAATAAGGACATTTGTAAAAGAATGAAAATCGACTGGAATATATGGAAGAATGCTTGGGTTGCTGATGAAGATAAGTTGTATAACTTCTTCAATCCTACTGATCATCCTAAGAGGCCAAAGGGGATGACAGATTCTAGTATAAAATCTGTTGAAGAAGTGGTTTATTCTATGGGGGAAGAAGAAATAGTAGCTTTAAAGGACACTGGAGAGTCCAGCATGGAGAAAGCAGAGGAAGCCATAGCTGATGATGTTGTGGAAGATGAAAAGGAACCTGAGTCTCCTCCTGATGACAGAAGTGATCATAATATAGTGAGTCCGAAGAAAAGAAGAATGGAATTTGGACCAGAAAGTCCACCTCTCAAGTTACCAGTGTCAGAACCTCTTATAGGAGATGAAGAAGAAGCTAAGACTAAAGAATCAAATTTTGAGGATTAAGAATCTAGTAGCAAAGATAGTACTGATGGAACTTTGGTAAATAATAATGGTGATGAAGATGATGGAAATGATGATGATAGTGGTGATGATAGTAGTGATGATGATGATGATGCAAGTACTCGACCAATGGATGGTCAAAATGTGATCCAAGATAATCCTCAACCCCAACTAAATGAGAAGGAAACTAATACTGATGCTGAAAGGACAGTACAATCTGAGATTGATGTGGATGAGGAAGTTTCGCCTAAAAATTCTGGAAGATCTAGTCTTGTGAAACCTCTATATCCTTCATGAAATGCTACATGGGAAGAACAACCAGGTATTGTGGTTCTGGGTTTAGATTATTTATAGGATTAGGAAGAAGAAGTGGATCTTACAAGAGTAAGAGATTTAGTTAAGGTTAGATTAGTTGCTGAGAATATGCAAGTGATAGTAGACAGACATGGTCCTTCAGTTTCACATTATAGACCTGGTCCTTCAGTTTCACAATCTGATCTTGACAGTTTTAAATCTGAGTTTCTCCATGCAGTTAGAGTGACAATAAAAGAGGAATTGTCTAATGATCCTACCCCTCCTCAAGTGAATCTATCTTACGCAACTATGGATTATTTAACCCAATGAGTGGTAAGTATTATTAAGCCAGACCTGTGCGATACTAGTGAGAAGATTGGCATGAATATTACTTCTATAAATCAAACGCTCAAGGATTTAACCAGTGGCTTAGTGTCTTTGTCAGGTGAATTTAGATCAACCATCTCTAGTATGATGGAAGTTTTGAGAAATTTGGTTGAACACCTAATGAAATCTGATTTGAGAAAGTTGAAGGCTGAGATAAGTCAGATTGTCTCTCAGGCTAGCACCTCCAAAGTGAACAAGATCACTGGTCATGAGATCAATACCCTAAAGGATGTTATTAGGGAAGATTTGACCACTCTTGGGAAGATTCTGGATTTAGACTCCTTAAAAAGGATGAAAGACAATAGTAATCATATTCACAAGATGATGCAGATGTATTTAGCTGATGCTACTAAGGTTCAGAAAGAGATCAAAGAGAATGTTGATCACAACTTTTCTAAAATTTATTCCAACCATGCGTTGAACCATCAATTTAATGTCTTGGATGAGAATTTGAGGCTTCCCCCAGTCAGTCAAGCCTTTAAGGATCAATTCAACAGTTGAAGGATTTTAATCCTATTTTGGAAAGTTTCATGCAAAACAAAGATGAATTTGAGAAGGCCATGAAATATGGTGGTGATGTAATTCAAGATTTTATCAATCTTCTGAAACCATATATTTATGTCAAATTGATGACAATTTTTCTTCCTACTGCAGAGCCTCTCAGTCCAATAGATATTGCTCTTGGTCAGATATCAGTCTCTCAAGTGCTATCCAATATCCGTACAGTCATCTAGCAGCCACTTTCATAAGGATCTTCTACTCGTCAGCATGTAACTTTAGCACCCACTATGCTACCGGATCGAGTTGTGCTACCTCCTCTCTCCATCCGTCCAGATCAACCATCCACTAAAGCACCCTCTAGTCCATCCATTCCACCAATGTCTGAAGGGAATGCTCCTTTGCACCCAATGAAATAGATGTGTCTGTTATTTTTGATAGGGTGTCTATTCCTGAACATTTAACTTGTATCTCCTTATTGTACCTTTTCATTCAAATTTTATTTTTAATGGAATATTCTTCATGGCTTTTCTTCCTTCCCCTCTTCTTTTTGATATTCCCAAAGGTGGAGAATAGAATCATATTATATGGGGAAGAATAGAAATATAGAATCACTTCTTATATATCCAAGGGGGAGAAACAAATCTTTTCACATATATGTCTATGGGGGTGACCTTTATATAAGCTCTGTTTTCTATTCTAAACATTGATTATGATCAGATTACTTTTGGAATATATTCGTTTTATATAGGGGGAGCATACTGAATGTCATACCATCTTCCCTCTTTTATGTCATTGATTTGTGATTATCAAAAAGCGAGAGATTTGTTGAACTCTCTGTGAGATGGTTATTTTAATAATCAATGATCATTTTTTTATTTATGTTAATTTATAATTTTGTTAAATTTGTTCTAAATGTGTTTAAATATGTTTAAATCTTTTCAAAATATGTTTATAAATGTTATCTTATGTCTTACTGTTGACATGGAAGTGTTCTGGGTTAAACAGATACATTGTGAAGATTTTATATCTCTTGACTCACTGTTACTTATAATTCGTGTCGCAACGATGACAACAGTCACACTGATGATTATGGTCGCACCACTGAGAATGGTCACACCGATGAGAATGGTCGCACCGATGAGAATGGTCCCACTGATTAGAACGGTCACACCGATGAGAATGGTCGCACCAATGACAACGATTACACTGATGACAACGGTCGCACAATTGAGAACGTTTGCACCGATGAGAATGGTCGCACCGATGAGAACTATCGCACCGATGAGAACTGTCGCACCTATAACAACAATTGTACCGATGAAAACGATCGCACCAATGAAAATGGTCACACTAATGACAAATGTCGTACCGATACTGATGTTCATCAATGAGAACCTACCGATACGGATGCTGATCAATGAGAACCTAGTGATACTGATGCCGATCAATGAGAACCTACCGATACCGATGCTGATCAATGAGAACCTACCGATACCGATGCTGATCAATGAGAACTATCGATACCGATGCTGATCAATGTACCTACCGATACTGATGATGATCAAAGAACCTACTGATACCGATGCTGATGAAATGACCTACCGATCTCATGACTCACCGACAGTCACAAAAACTGTATGAATTTCTATTAACTCTTATTTAATTCCAACAGTCATATTTTATGTTTTTAATGCAATTAATATTATTTAATGATAGTTTTTGGCATGTCGGGGAAACGTACCTCGTACCTAGGAAAAGGTAATTATCCCTATTTCCAGAGCTCATGGAATATAAAGAAGATTGAGCTATATTAAGAAAAGGGACTTCTGGATAGAGAAAATAGGAGACATATTCAAGTAGAAACACACATACATGAAAATAATAACACATGATGAACTTGAAGAACACTCATACTCGTCAAGAACAGAAGTTAAAAAGAAGAAGCTGAAGTGTTACAAAGAACAGTCTCATTCTCAAGCTAAACACGTACACTAAATGTTATGGAACAAGAACCACGACACTCTGTTTCACTTGAAAAAAACCATAGAAAGACTCAGAGCTTAATTTTCATCAAACCAAGGATTCTAGATCTCCACTCATAACACATAGAAAACTCTAAACTCATCTCTATCTATTTAGCTTTATTTTGTTTCATTCATTTACTTTTGAGTAGTGTATGTCCTATTTATACACTGACTCCTGGGCTAAAATGGAAGATACTAAATCCTTACTCCAAACTTCTTACATCTTATTATATCCCACTGTGAATTGTGGAATAGGTCACGTGTGACCTGGATAGCCTGTGGGCTGTTGTGTTGTTTTCCCATGAAGAACTGTGGTAGAGTTCTTAGTACCTAGACAGTCTTTGCACTGTTTTTTACACCGATACAGGGTGTGGATCAAAATTTATATAAATTGTTTGAGAGGTCTAAGTCTCAGCTTGATAATGAACCTCTTGTTTTAAAACTGTTGTGCTTACTTATTTTGGTTTTAAACTATATTGCATATTCCATTGCTAACTATGTTGAAATATAAAATTATTTAAAGTTACTTTGATAGTTAATCTACCATGTTTTTGTAACTATTGTAAATTAATAGGTTAGTTTCAAAAGCTAATTTAATATTCTGATCAAATTAACTCAGACCTAATCAATCTTTTAAGAAACTAATTGAACCCTTAGAGTTTTACAAATTCACTACAATTTATCTTAGTTTTTTAATTGGGGGTTTTTAATAGAAATATTTTTAATAAAAATTTTAATTGGAACTCAATTCACCCCCCCTCTTGAGTATCCACTCCGACCAACATTTGGGAACCCTATTGAACATAGAATACCTATTCATTGGGTAGTTCAACATCCAACAATATCATGTTTTCTAAGGGGTTCTCTGCTAAAAATTATACTAATGTCTTACCTTTGATGAATTTTTGAGGCACAAATAAAAAGTTGAACTACTACATAGTGACCACCCACTAGTACAAGAATCCACTCTACATCTGAAGGCTAAGAATGTACTTCAGTGAGATTCTACAAGAGATAAAATGGATCTCATGGCACTATAGATAGTGTCTCATCTTTTGAAATGAAAATATTAGGGCTAATAACCTCTTCTTTATTTATGAATAATGAATCTTAGTGTAATTCATGGTTTGGATATGACAATAGAGGCTATTCTCACTACCAGCATCATTCATCTTTGAAAAGACGATGCCTAATGATGAATCCAAGGATGCCACATACAAAATTAGTGATCTTCCATCGACAGATGGTATTATCCGTAGTCGGATCAAAAGGTATTTCTTGAGGTTTTTGAATTCTTCCTGACAATCTTCCATCCATTGATACATGACCCTTTTTCATAAAACTAGTGAACTGAAAATAGTCTCTTACAAGGTTGTCTATAAATCACTTAATGTAGGAAAAATTTACAACAAGACATTTCAACTCATTATGTTTTCATTGAGGTGAAATTCCAGGTATGGAATTTTTATTTTCAAGGTTAGCATCAATGGAATGGTGGCTTAAAACTAAGACGATAAATTTTTTTGAGGTAACACTGATAGCACACATTCAGGGGTTCATTTTCAGACTGTTCTATAATATTTTATTGACTAAGGTTTCAAGATCATCTTGTTGGTTGATGTATTGTCCTTATTTATCCACCATATAATCAACATATATTTTTAAAAACATTATTATGAAGGTTTTGAAAATGTGATGCATGGTACGATGATATATGGCGCTGTCATTTTTCAAAACGAATGTAATTAATTTATAGAAACAATCTACCTAGGGATACCTGAAGGTTATGACTTATTCATATTTATGAGACATTATAATTTTATTATAACCAAAATTGATGTTTTTGAATGATTTATCATCATATCTGGTAGTTTCATCAATCAGAAATTTTGTTATTGGGACAAGGAAATAGTCTTTCAGGAAATGACGATTGAGATCCATGATATATAAGCATGCTCTGATCTACCCATTTTTATTTTTGATGGAGAAAATATTGGTTAGCATGATCGATTATTGTAATTACATAATGATGTTGGATATTATGAGCATGTTGAATTCAACATCCATTTTGGAAGCATGTGTCGAGTAGGTACTTCTGGTAGCTTTCTTGTTACTATGGAGTTATTCTGGCTGGACTAGGTAGTGAGTAGCCATCCCTAGATCATGGAATATCATTTTTTTAATTCCCAGAAAAAAATTCTTGATTCTTCTTTAAGAAATAGGTTCATACCTCTTACTATTTGGAAATCATGGATGCACTAATAAGAGTGGGTCACGATTCATCTTTCATATACAAGTTGAATTCCTTGAGTTCATCAAATGGTTGTAGAGATGCCTTCTTCAAAAGATGGAGGGGAATAACTTAGGTCTTCTTCATCCTAATCTTCTTCCTAACCATCTACCTATTTTTCTTTTATTAGGGAAACAATTTTTGATATGACCATTCCATAGTTGAGTTAAGGGTTTCAATTTTGATCGCTGGGAGGTGAAGCAACCTCTTCTAACATTGCTGTCAGTGGGAGATTCTCCAGAGAAGATCTAGTGAGGGTTAAAAGACTTTACTCATCATATTTGAGTGAAATGACACTTACTCATTCCGTTATTGGTGAGGTAGGGATTTTATCTGGTTTTAATGATAGTTTAGGGGCATTTTATCTGAACCTCCACCATTAACTTATGAGTTAGTGAGATTTTAAATATTATCAGGATCAGTGACCATGAAAAAAATTATGATTCCTGTTGAATATGTGTATACATTTATATTTGTGCACTCAATTTGATTCATGGGTAGCACATATTCTTCCCAGAGCTACATGAGGGGATCGGTGGGAACCATTTCTAAATAGGATGGGGTGTCAATACAATCAACACCATATACTAGAAGTCCCTTCCCCTTTTACTCATAGAACCCTGCATCAATATATTGTGATTCACAGAGGTCAAATGGGGCATTATCCCCAGTAAGTGTCCCACTCTATTCATTAATTCTCTATTCAACGCCTTGATTGTAAGGGTAGGGGATTGTAGCATGTTGATGCAGCCAAGGAATCCCAAGAAGAGCGTTGAATGATGTATTATTTAGGACAACTAGAAATTATAGGTGAGCTAAGAGGTCACCAATTTTTTTTTTGTGGTAAATATATCCTAATTGATCATTTTCAATTTTTCCCTAGCCAACAAAGCCTTGGTGCAATGTGTCAGATCATCTTCATTGCAACCCACCTGGAAAAGTATCCACAATGGGAGGATAATAACAATAAATCAATTTTCAATGATGGATTTTTGGATATCGACACCATTTATCCTGCCAGACACATATAAGGTTTGGTTTTATGCTTTCTTGATGGCGTTATCATCTTGATCCATGAAGGGAATAACAACATGGAATTTTATAGGGTTGGTATTTATCAATTATAATTCAATATCTTTTATCTCGTCTATAAACACCTGAGGATATAGAAAAGAATCGATGAGTGATTACATGAGATCTACTAATATATTAATCTAATCCCATACTGATAGAATAGCTGATAGTAAAGATAAATGATTAATAATATCATTTTTTATCTAAAGGTCGGTACTTCCTAGTTCATGGATGCTCTTCCACAGGCACTTTAGGGGATTGCACATTTTATGCAAATGGGTTATCCCTTGAGATCAAAGCTAAAAGAGATTCCATCCTTTATTGATTTTGTTGGGAATGCCTTCCCACAAGTTGAGGAAAATTAGTCACTTTTTTTCCTTTGATGGATATTTTATAAATATTATACTGGGGTGGCCTCTTTTGGGGGTAGGATAAATTTCAATACCCTATTAGATCTGCTGGAGGGACCTTCCATGGGTTTCAACAACATTTATGGTTAAAGTGGGGGGGGGGGTGACCATAATCTTGATTTCATACATGGTTACATATACCATGATATTCCTTGCTTATATGGATTCTTCCTATGATCCCCTAATTGGGTTTGAGGAATTCAAGTTGATAAAAATATTCATCATCGGTGAAGGGATCTATTAAGTGGATGACATTGACAGATACAAAAATCTTCTTCTCATTAATGAGACTATGTCTCATCATCTGCCTATATTGGTGACATTTTTTGGGGTGGTTACCATACTCTTAGATTAGATGGCATCAAATTTGAAACTGTTAGAGACATCTTTGTCTTTGGTGAATGTTCATATTCTTGTACATTCTTTCTGCCCTTTTTATTTGATTGCTTTTTGGGTAGGCAACCTTTGGAGGATTGTGAGGCTGAGGATGTCAGTAGTGTTGAATCCAGAGACATTGTAGGCACAATCAATTTCATTAACTGATTTGAGAGTATACTTTGGGATCAGTTTTTTGTTTTCCAATTCACCTAATAACAATACATTTTCTCCATTATGTTAAAAAGTTTTTCCACTCCCCTCATTCATCTAGGTGAGTGGTCGAAATGTATGGAACTTGTTCTGGAGATGGTCCCATCTTGACCTAACTAGAATAAATTATTAACTATAGGAGGTACATAAAGGGAAATAACTCATGGATTTAGTTGCCCAATATCTGGTGGAATGGATACAAATATGGCCCTTCATCAAGACCTACATCATTAGCCATCTTTAGTTCTGGAAGTGGGAGCATGTTGCAATTCCAAGTGGCTCAGATGTTTCCACAAAAATGGACATCCTGTAATGAGTAAAAATTATTATTTAGTTACATGAATTGATTTGATAGGGTTCATCTTTTATCATCTTGATTGAGGGGTGGATAGTCGCATTATGAATCTCTTCAAATTATATGTTCACTGTACTAATTTTTTTACAGTGTAACAGTAACCCTAGGTCATCTCTTAACGGATCCTTATATCATTTATTAAAAATTATGTTTTTATTATAATAATAGAAGGGGGGTGGTATTTTTAAAAACATATTTTTTGATAATTTAATATTCAAAAGGTAAATTATAATGTGATCAAACAAAGTGTAAATTAACAATATTATTTAACCATGATCAACCTAGGGAATTATCATATTTCTCAACCTTCATCGCTTCATGATAAAGGGAGCAGATCTTTTGATCCCTAGTTTATAACAACTAGTGACATAATTTTACTAAATTTATTCTAGGATACCTTGTAGGATTCAGTCAAAAATAGACAACAATTCACCAGATACTACTGATTACTATGTGATTTTTGTTCAATTTCATAACTGAAACTCTCCAAAGAAACACATGAAGAGATCAATGTACTATCTACGTTTTTATGTTAATTCTATGTAATATAATGAAATTAATGTACATGGCCTTATTAGTGATTATGTGAGTTCAATTGACCAATATGAACCACACAAACACCACAATTTAATGAGGGATGAAAAAGGGATGAACGGTGTGTGAAACCACACATGAAATGGTAACCACAACCATGCTCATTTGAGTTTGAGTATAATGTACCTGTGTATAACCTAATTAAATAATAATTTAAGATGGTGAAAAACAACATAAAACTTGGAATTAAAAGGATCATTCAAAAATATTACAAACATAATGCTCAGGATTACATCATGTTCTTCCCAAGGTGATCATAACGGGTTTAGAAATCCTTGGTAGGGGAGAAAGAAGAAGATGTTGAAATAACACCAACCATAGCCTTTGGAACTAATATGAATGATGAGAAGACTAAATTGTGACTCCAAAATGGAAACACCTTTAATCCTGATCGGACTCCCAAATAAGGTCCCCAAGGATCAAATTTATAGGCAAGTGGGAAGTAGTTTTGGGAACCTTGATTTTGAGAATATTATTGGTCTGAGGTTTTGAGCAGATAAAATTATTAAATAACTTTTGAAAATAATATAAATTTTTATTTTGAGACCTTTTATATCTCCATGTCAAATATAGAGGCCATATATTCATTATAATAAGATACATTTCCAAAATAAAGTGGAAAAGTTTAGACACAGTGCTGATTCATTTTATAGGGGAAAGGCCTCATAGTGAACGAATTGGGATTCAGTTCCATTAAGAATGTTGTATCTTATGTAGCTATGGATTTCTTCACAATATTTCATCCTATTCGGATTTACATATTTCATAGATCATGTAAAAAAGAAGATATGTGTTCATGGTCTTCCGTGGAGTGTAACCCATTTCACATCTGCATCATCGTGGGCTCTCCGAATCACATTCACCTTTAATGAAATCATCAAAACAAGTTAAATTTTACTTTTTAATAGTGATAAGGGAAAACTTATTTAATAAATCATTTAGTTCAATTTTAATTTATAATTATAATTTTCAATACAAAACTAGCTTAATACATGGGTATAATGGTGACATAAAACTGTAAATCGTGGTACGATCACACCCACACCCCTTAAAATTTTTAGTCCAATGAAAATTATAATATCCTAATTAGGTAACATTTTTAAATCAATGCTTTTCAAACATCCAAGATTATTTTAAAATTAAACTCATCATGTCTCGTTTATGGAATCATTTTCTTATGATTTTCTTCTCTCACAATCGTATTTGTACAACTTCACTTGTTCACTCATGCATCATGTTGCTACACACATCACCTATATATTTTCAATATTAACTAAAGAATCATATTAAGGTGTATTCATTCTATTTTCATATATTTCATGTGATTTTACCATATTCTCGCCAAGATTCTCAGTTCTCTACCTGTAAAAACTAGTGTGATACTCAACAGGACTTCTAACAGGTTGTTCTGAGGTTCATGGGTTGGTAGGATTTAATGTATAAAACATTGAGGTAGAAGAGGGGTGTTTAATATCTGGTATATAAAATTTTTCAAAAATAAAAAAGTTCTCACAATTAATGTACACACTCAACCCCTCAAAATGTATATCACCTCTAACTCACTGTTCCAATTGTGTATTTTTGTAGGTCAAACCAAGAAGTGAATAATAATGAGTAAACATTATCTTTTCTCCATTTTAGTATTTTATAGTATTTTTTCTATGTAAAAAACTATTATTTTTAATATATAGTATTTTTGAAGATGAAGTGGGAAACATGTGTAAAATAATGATGTAATAGGAATGTGAACCGACTACCCAAGGAAAATGTAGGAACTATTTATATCACCCCATAACAATGATTATATCTATATAATTTCTATGGAAACCCCCATTCATCCACACTTTATGAAAATAAAACGAGAATATACACAAGAGATGGGTAGTTAGGGATACATTATCTTGTAATGTGGCTACCTAACATGCATTTCTTGGTCTATAAGGCTTAAGAATGATAAAATGTAAAGGTGGATAAAAATGGAGGATAATTATTCAAATGGATTGTCAATGAATTATTACCTCTATAATGAATTTATAATACTCGTATCACATGGCTTCAAACAAAAGTAAGGAAATTTATAGTTTCTCTACATGACCCTAGACCCCCAATAAAGTTATTAAATGGAAGAATATACATTAAATGGTTTAGAAAGAATCTAGTATGGGATCAAAATGTTGGTCAGTGCTAATGAGGTATCAAATTCTAAAATACATTAAACAGATAAGAATGATTTAAAAATACAAATTCTAGAAAAATATTCCATATCAACATTCATTTGATTTTTTTTCCAAAAAATGGAATTTTCCTCCCAATCGATGTGACATTGGAAAATTAGTTTGGATATAATTTTTTTGTCAACGATTATCTCAAAACACAAAAATAAAGAAAAAAATAAGTAATGAAAAACCCAATTTTTTTTGGTTTTTTAAACCTATCTAGGACATGTCACGCACCCCCACACCTAAAAATTACATTTCCCTCAATGAAAATATTTTAATTAAATATAAAATTATATAAAGGTAAGGAGAAGGTACAACCTCTTATGTGGTGTGATATGTGGCATCTATCAGTTTTATTTCCTCTATGAGAGGCTTTGGAAAATTATAATTGAAGTTTTTAATCCTCTTCCAGATGATAGTAATCCTCTTTCTAGTCTTGTCATGAAAAACAAGTATAAAACCTAAATGGTAAACATCAGTAACAGTATAAGGACCAAGCCATTGGGAACAAAGTTAATACATGGGTGGACCTTTAACCTCGAATTATACATAAGAACATTCTCACTGATATGAAATATTCACTGATGAAAAATACCACCATGGATAGCCTTTGACTTATCTTTATAGATTTTAGAGTTCCCATATGCATCACATTGAATTTCTTCAAACTCATGATTTTTATACTTCTTATGCTCACATGCATCTAAGAGATTCATATTACATAATTTAATAGGAAAATATTCATTGTGTTATAACTCTAACCGTTGGTGAAAAGCCTTTACAAAAATAATCTTATATGGTGACATTATGGTTGGGATTTTAAAATCTATACAGTATGAAAAAAGTTCATTATCTAATCACAAACACCAATCTTTCCTATTGGGTTTTACGATTTATTCCATGATTATCTTAACATCCAGATTTGAGATTTCTGATTGTTCTGTAGATTGGGGGTAATATGTTGTGGATACATTATGAACAACCTCATACTTATGAAGAAATTTTTTCATGTTGTGATTTAAAAAATGTGAACCCTAGTTACAAATGATACGTCTTCACAAACTATACCAAATGAAAATATGGGAACTCACAAAATCAATAACCACTCGAGAGTCATCCGTCCTGGTGGCCTATGCATCCACCCATTTAGATACTTATTCAACAACCAAAAAAATGTACACAACGACAAATGTATTTGTAAAATTACCCATGAACTCAATTCCCCATGCATCAAATATCTCATAACATAATAACGGTTATTGGGGCATTTTATTCCTCTTGATGATATTCCCTATGAATTGACTTCAAGTATATGACTTACAAAACTGATGGGAATATATATACAATATTTGGCAATAATGACCTGAGTCAAGGACCATTGGTGCTGTATGTTGAGAGCCAAATTGACCCCCACATGCTAAAGATTAGAAGATGGTTGAAACAGAGGTGAAATCAAGGTCAGAGACACACCAATGAACTACTTAGTCACTAAAATTCTCCACAAATATGGGTCATCCCAAATGTACCATCAAGAATCATGCTTATGTTCCTGGGATTGAGAAGTGATGAAATTAGTGGTGATGATACATGTTGCAAGAAAATTCACAATGTCTACATATGAGAGAGTAAGGTACATATTATCACAAAGGTTATTATGAGGGGAGATTTATCCAATGGTGAGGGGTCGGTTAGCATAATGTTCTAGGGGTGGGGAAATCCTACTAATGTGGGAAGCCACCACATTTCCCCCTCCTCTCTTATCTCTAATCTCATGTTCAAACTCTTGGAGGAGGAGCACCCCCCAAATGACAGGGGGGTTAGCTTCTAGTTTTTTTAAGAGAAAACGAAGGGCCTCATGATCATATAAGATAATGAATTTTGACCCGATAAGATATGATGAGAATTTTTCAAAGGAAAAAAAATATAAATAAGTTCTTTTTTAGTGGCTATGTAGTTTTCCTAGGAAAGGTCAATGTTATGTGAGGCATACATAATGACATGAGGATATTTCTTAACCCATTGTGATAAAACTACCCCAACTGCAATGTTAAAGGCATTAAACATAACTTTATTGGAAGATTCCACCATGGTGGATAGATGATGGGATGTGATGCGAGACTATTTTTTAGTGAATTAAAACCATCCACACAATTTTATTTTTAAAAAATATTCAGAATCCTTTTTCTATAATCGATACAGGCGAAGTGTGATCATACTAATGTCTTTAATGAATCGATAGAAAAAAATCATGAACCAAGAATGATCACACCTAACGAACACATTTTGGAGACCGAAGAGTTGAAATTATTTCAATTTTATATTTATCAACTTTAATTAAATCTCTTGAAATAACATTCCCATGAACTCTCCCCCATTCAAACATTAAATGGAATTTCTCTAAATTTAATAAAAGAGGTTTATCTATGTAATGATAGAGGATAGAACTTAGGTTACCCCAATATTCATCAATGGATGTTCCATAAACCGTGAATTCATCAATAAAATGTTAGGTCCTCTAGGATAGACACCCTGAGCGGGGGGGGGGGGGGTGAATCAGGGTATGGCAAATTAAAAAGACTAACCCTTTTGATCTTGTTTTTCTATTAGACAAAACCATCTTCTCGGTCTTTCCTGATGCAGAGTATGAATAAACCATAAAGCATGCACATGACACAATGATTATTTACTTTTTCTACCCTCACTGGGATATGTTCAAGGAGTATACACTGGAAATGTGCCAATTTAACAATTCTACTATTGGAGCACAGCTGTTTGAAAGTTTGAAGCAGACTCACTATCCCTCTTAGTTTACAACCACTCACAATTTGAGAACTCACTACTCTCTCAACTGATGTGAGATCACTTCTTTTTCAGAAGATCCACTCACATTATATAGACATGTAGGTATCTTCATTACCACTAATTAATGAATCCTCCACTATACGTAGATGCATTATTTAAGTAAAAAGTTCATCCATTAATGAATACCCCTTTTCCCCTGAACACCGAGCATCTCACTTTGGAAACACCATCGCAAAACACCCTACTTCTTGAGGCTCCCAATTTCGTAGAGCTCAATCAAGCCATTGTGAATATTTTGCCTTTTGTGAAGCACTCTCGTGAAGCTCAAGATGTCACAATGCTTAGGACATCGCGGATCTAAAGTCCTCACTGATTGACTTCCTTCGCGAATCTCACTAAGCCAATGCAGAGCACAAAACGTTCACGGAACTAGAATAGTCACTACGAATCCCCTTCCTTTAGTGAATCACACAGCCTTTGCGAACTACATTCATGAACTGAGAGAAAAATATTTTCTCTAAAAACTCTCTACTTCTCCCATGAGGTTCAACGTCTATTTATAGGCGATTCCACCGACCCTCAAACCTTCCACGCGAAGTCAACGCCACATTAACACAAATCGCGATGCTCCAAATTTCTCGCCAAAATTATCTCAAAAGCGCGACGTACCACATAAATTTTCCGATCACAGAGCTCATTGTAATTGTAGAGAATCCAATAAATTCCTTCGTACCTTTTCTGTGATGCTACACTTGCAATGCCCTTTGCCGCCACCATGCTCTTCAATTATTCCCTTTGCGAAACTCATCTTTATCACAAAGCATCACCGTCCACATTCTTTTGGTCTTCATGAAATCCAATACTTGAATCCTATATTCACAAAAATCATGCCCCTTCCATGTTTTGATGAGATCTCCATGGAAATCTATATTTCGCAATGCTCACCAAAATACAAATTTTGGACCCCAAAAATTTGGCAAACATTGGAAAACGACACCACTTTGTATCTATTCATTTATACCGCCTCCATATTGTCAATTGTTTTTTCATGGTTCTTTGTCAACATGGATTGTCAACAAAATCTCTGGAACATGAAAATTCACGATGGAAACCTACTTTGTCAACAAACACAATCAACCCAAAATGCTGCAATGTTACCTTGAGGGATTTTTTCCCAACAATATCTCCCTTTGTGTTTATTGACAACTATTCTCAGGATGATTTTCGATACATTGATACCCCACTAACTCTCCTTCCATCATCAACCATCCTTCACCTATTGTGATTCAGATAGAGACCAATGATTCACTCACCACATACTTTAATCCCACAAGAGAAATGCTCGGCGTGAGAAACAAGAGCAGTATGAAAAGTTCATCAATGAATCACATCATTTCAGACACCATATGTGGACACCAAACCGATTCCAATTTCCAAATTGATACCAATTGTTGATCGCTGGAACCCTTCTCACATAATTCAAACATCATTGTTCTACGTTTATCATGATCTATAGCTATCGTGATATCTATGCTTTGATCGATCACTTCTAAAATCGTCAAATTTTATATTCTGCCCTATATTATTTCTCTCCCCTATCTCACTGCTCAACCTATCAGCTTCACCATATGTCTTTTACTAAGACAATTTTTCCTTTTATTATCCACAGTTTCTCCCCATTTAAGAGTCGTTATTTATCCCCCTTTGTCAATAAACCCAAAGTTCTCCCCTTTGCGGTCCGCAACATTGGAAAGAACATAGATTAGCGCATTAGAAAAAACACGCCATACATTAGGGAGATAGGGTCCCATATACACACAATTTCAGGTGTGGGGAGTCTAATGGACTCCAATAGTCTTTCGTTGCCTCTCAAAATCTTCCTTGGTTAAGGACATCTTCATAATGTATGCAACATGGAGTTCTATAGGCACACACTCCAACTTCACGCTTCCCTGCTCAACCATATCCTTAATAAAATGGCACTTTATCTCAATGTGAAATGTCCTTGATTGATGGAATTTATTTTTTTGAGATTGATATCACTTGAGTTATCACAATGGATTCCAATCAGATACATCACTTAAAATCCCATATCATCGAGCTGCTGCTTCATCCACAATAACTATGTGCATGGTTGAGTGGCCACAATATACTCAGCTTCTGGGGTGCTTAATGAGATGAAATAAAACATCTTTTTTAGCCAAGCATGACATATTCCACCAAGATAGAATGCACCTATTGACGTTGATTTCATGTCATATGCTGAACTGGCATAATCTGCGTCAGTATATCCCAATAACTCTTTCTGATATTTTTTATTATACATCAAACTGATGTCCACCGTGCCTTTGATATACCGAAGTATTATTTTTACTTCAAGAATGTGACTTTTCCTTGGGATGTATTTGATATCATGCTTCTTGACAGGAAGAGAAAACAATATCATGTCTCGTCACTATCAGGTACAATAATCTTCCAATAATATGCTTGTATTCTTTGATATTAACTACCTTTCCATTATAATCTTTTGATAATTTCATCTGGGTAACAACTAGTGTTTCATCTCCTTGGAATTTTCCATTCCAAATCTTTTCAAAACCTCCTTGGCATATCTGGATTGAGAAATGAATGTTCCATTCCTTCCTTGTATCACCTGTAAACCATGGAAAAATTTTAGCTCTCCAATCATTGACATTTCGAACTCACTTTTTTTGAATTTAGAGAACTGTAAGCACTGAGCTTTATCTGATACACAATAAATTACATCGTCAACATAATCCAATACCATAATCATTTGATTACTGTCGTTGTGGAAATAGAGATTGTAATCAACTCCACCATTATGGAAACCATTCTTATTCAAGTACTGATCATGCATTGAGTACCATGCTCTTGGTGCTTGTTTAAACACATACAATGCCTTATTCAGTCTGCAAACCTTGTTCTAATCCTCATGAATGATAAAACCATCTGGTGGCTCAATATATACCTCTTCCTATATAAAACCGTTCAAAAATTATTAATTGATGTCCATCGTGAAAACATTGAACTCTTTTTGCAATACAATGTCTAGAAATAATTCGATTGTCTCTAGTCTCACAATCGATGCAATTATCTCATCAATATCTATTCCCTCTATCTAGGAGTATCCCTGTCACACTAGAAATTCTTTGTTCCAAATCACTGTGACATCTTCAATCATTATATTCTGATAGACCCATTTAGCCCTGATGATATTCTTATCCAGTGGCCTAGAAACAATCACCCACATCTGATTCTTCTCAATTTGATCTAGCTCTTCATTTTTAGCATGAACCCAGTTTTCATCTTCAGCTGCATCAGCAATGCATTTAGGATCTACCTATGATAATAATGATATCCTTTGTAGTGTCTTCGTTATTCTTTTCTGAATTGGAGATGATTGATTTCCAATGATATTCTTCCTCTCAATTTCATCTTATCTCTTTGGTTTCTGTGCAGATACAGATTTTTCTTCTTCATGCTCATCATCATTATCTTCTTCTGAATCAGTGTCAGCCACTTCTGATCCTCCTAAATTACTTTCCTCCTCATCGATATCATCTGGAAATTGTTCACTGTGCTTTTGAATACTCTCTAAATTCTCTACAATAGTGACATCATTGCTCTCAACTACTTTTAACAGCCTTTTTTAAAGAACATATATGCCTTACTTTTTCATGAGTAGACAAGGAATACCCCTTCATCTCCTCATGAATCATATTTCCTGTGTTTTACTTGTTGAGGATAAGGAACATAATTCCAAATATTAAAATGTATTTCACTTTTTGGCTTCTTTACATACCACATCAAGTGCTATCCAATATCCGTACAGTCATCTAGCAGCCACTTTCATAAGGATCCTCTACTACTCAGCAAGTAACTTTATCACCCACTATGCTACCGACTCGAGTTGTGCTACCTCCTCTCTCCATCCGTCCAGATCAAACGTCCACTAAAGCACCCTCTAGTCCATCCATTCCACCAACTTCTGAAGGGAATGCTCCTTTGCACCCAATGAAATAGATGTGTCTATTATTTTTGATAGGGTGTCTATTCCTGAACATTTAACTTGTATCTCTTTATTGTACCTTTTCATTCAAATTTTATTTTAAATGGAATATTCTTCATGGCTTTTATTCCTTCCCCTCTTCTTTTTGATATTCCCAAAGGTGGAGAATAGAATCATATTATATGGGGAAGAATAGAAATATAGAATCACTTCTTATATATCCAAGGGGTAGAAACAAATCTTTTCACATATATATCTATGGGGGAGACCTTTATATAAGCTCTGTTTGCTATTCTAAACTTTGATTATGATAAGATTACTTTTGGAATATATTCGTTTTATATAGGGGAGCATACTGAATGTCATACCATCTTCCCTCTTTTATGTCATTGATTTGTGATTATCAAAAAGTGAGAGATTTTTTGAACTCTCTGTGAGTTGGTTATTTTAATAATCAAAAATCATTTTTTTATTTATGTTAATTTATACTTTTGTTCAATTTGTTCTAAATGTGTTTAAATATGTTTGAATCCTTTCAAAATATGTTTATCAATGTTATCTTATGTCTTACTGTTGACATGGAAGTGTTCTTGGTTAAACAGATACATTGTGAAGATTTTATATCTCTTGACTCACCGTTACTTATAATTCTTGTCGCAACGATGACAACAGTCACACTGATGATTACGGTCGCACCAATAATAACGGTCGCACTGATGAGAACGGTCGCACCGATGAGAATGGTCCCACTGATGAGAACAGTCACACCGATGAGAATGGTCGCACCAATGACAACGGTTGCACTGATGACAACGGTCGCACAATTGAGGACGTTTGCACCGATGAGAATGGTCGCACCGAGGAGAACGATCACACCGATGAAAACTGTCACACCTATAACAACAGTTGTACTGATGAAAACGATCGCACCGATGAAAATGGTCACACTAATGACAACTGTTGTACCGATACTGATGGTGATCAATGAGATCCTACCGATACGGATGCTGATCAATGAGAACCTAGTGATACCGATGTTGATCAATGAGAACCTACCGATACCGATGCTGATCAATGAGAACCTACCGATACCGATGCTGATCAATGAGAACTATCGATACCTATGCTGATCAATGTACCTACCGATACTGATGATGATCAAAGAACCTACTGATACCGATGCTGATGAAATGACCTACCGATCTCATGACTCACCGACAGTCACAAAAACTGTTTGAATTTCTATTAACTCTTATTTAATTCCAACAGTCATATTTTATGTTTTTAATGCAATTAATATTATTTAATGATATTTTTTGGCATGTCGGGGAAACGTACCTCGTACCTAGGAAAAGGTAATTATCCCTATTTCCAGAGCTCATGGAATATAAAGAAGATTGAGCTATAGTAAGAAAAGGGACTTCTGGATAGAGAAAATAGGAGACATATTCAAGTAGATACACACATACATGAAAATAAGAACACATGATGAACTTGAAGAACACTCATACTCGTCAAGAATAGATGTTCAAAAGAAGAAGCTGAAGTGTTACAAAGAACAGTCTCATTCTCAAGCTAAACACGTACACTAAATGTTATGGAACAAGAACCACGACACTCTGTTTTACTTGACAAAAACAATATAAAGACTCAGAGCTTAATTTGCATCAAACCAAGGAGTCTAGATCTCCACTCATAACACATAGAGCACTCTAAACTCATCTCTATCAATTTATCTCTATTGTGTTTCATTCATTTACTTTTGAGTAGTGTATGTCGTATTTATACACTGACTCCTGGGCTGAACTGGAAGATACTAAATCCTTACTCCAAACTTCTTACATCTTATTATATCCCACTGTGAATTGTGGAAGAGGTCACGTGTGACCTGGATAGCCTCTGTGTGGTTGTGTTGTTTTCCCATGAAGAACTGTGGTAGAGTTCTTAGTACCTAGACAGTCTTTGCACTGTTTTTTACCCCGATACAGGGTGTGGATCAAAATTTATATAAATTGTTTGAGAGGTCTAAGTCTCAGCTTGAGAATGAACCTCTTGTTTTAAAACTACTGTGCTTACTTATTTTGGTTTTAACCTATATTGCATATTCCGTTGCTAACTATGTTGAAATATAAAATTATTTAAAGTTACTTTTATAGTTAATCTACCATGTTTTTGTAACTATTGTAAATTAATAGGTTAGTTTCAAAAGCTAATTTAATCTTCTGATCAAATTAACTCAGACCTAATCAATATTTTGAGAAACTAATTGAACCCTTAGAGTTTTACAAATTCACTACAGTTTATCTTAGTTTTTTAATTGAGGGTTTTTAATAGAAATAGTTTTAACAAAAATTTTAGTTGGAACTCAATTCACCCCCCTCTTGAGTATCCACTCCGACCAACATTTGGGAACCCTATTGAACATAGAATACCTATTCATTGGGTACTTCAACATCCAACAATCTCATGTTTTCTAAGGGGTTCTCTGCAAAAAAGTATACTAATGTCTTACCTTTGATGAATTTTTGAGGCACAAATCAAAAGTTGAACTACTACATAGTGACCACCCACCAGTACAAGAATCCACTCTACATCTGAAGGCTAAGAATGTACTTCAGTGAGATTATACAAGAGATACAATGGATCTCATGGCACTATAGATAGTGTCTCATCTTTTGAAATGAAAATATTAGGGCTAATAACCTCTTCTTGATTTATGAATAATGAATCTTAGTGTAATTCATGGTTTGGATATGATAATTGAGGCTATTATCACTACCAGCATCATTCATCCTTGAAAAGACGATGCCTAACGATGAATCCAAGGATGCCACATAAAAAATTAGTGGTCTTCCATCGACAGATGGTATTATCCCTAGTCGGATCAAAAGGTATTTCTTGAGGTTTTTGAATTCTTCCTAACAATCTTCCATCCATTGATACATGACCCTTTTTCATAAAACTAGTGAATTGAAAAGAGTCTCTTACAAGGTTGTCTATAAATCACTTAATGTAGGACAAATTTACAACAAGACATTTCCACCCATTATGTTTTCATTGAGGTGAAATTTCAGGTATGGAATTTTTATTTTCAAGGTTAGGATCAATGGCATGGTGGCTTAAAACTAAGACGATAAATTTTTTTGAGGTAACACTGATAGCACACATTCAGGGGTTCATTTTCAGACTGTTCTATAATATTTTATTGATTAAGGTTTCAAGATCATCTGGTTGGTTTATGTATTGTCCTGATTTATCCACCATATCATCAACATATATTTTTAAAAACATTATTATGAAGGTTTTGAAAATGTGATGCATGGTATGATGATATATGGCGCTGTCATTTTTCAAAACGAATGTAATTAATTTATAGAAACAATCTACCTAGGGATCCCTGAAGGTTATGACTTATTCATATTTATGAGACATTATAATTTTATTATAACCAAAATTTATGTTTTTGAATGATTTATCATCATATCTGGTAGTTTCATCAATCATAAATTATGTTATTGGGACAAGGAAATAGTCTTTCAGGAAATGACGATTGAGATCCATGATATATAAGCAGGCTCTGATCTACCAATTTTTATTTTTGATGGAGAAAATATTGGTTAGCATGATCGGTTATTGTAATTACATAATGATGTTGGATATTATGAGCTTGTTGAATTCAACATCCATTTTGGAAGCATGTGTCGAGTACGTACTTCTGGTAGCTTTCTTTTAACTATGGAGTTATTCTGGCTGGACTAGGTAGTGAGTAGCCATCCCTAGATCATGGCATAGCATTTTTTTAATTCCCAGAAAAAAATTCTTGATTCTTCTTTAAGAAATAGGTTCATACCTCTTACTATTTGGAAATCATGGATGCACTAATAAGAGTGGGTCACGAGTCATCTTTCATATGCAAGTTGAATTCCTTGAGTTCATCAAATGGTTGTAGAGATGCCTTCTTCAAAAGATGGAGGGGAATAACTTAGGTCTTCTTAATCCTAATCTTCTTCCTAACCATCTACCTATTTTTCTTTTCTTAAGGAAACAATTTTTGATATGGCCATTCCATAGTTGAGTTAAGGGTTTCAATTTTGATCGCTGGGAGGTGAAGCCACCTCTTCTAACATGGATGTCAGTGGGAGATTCTCCAGAGAAGATCTAGTGAGGGTTAAAAGAGTTTACTCGTCATATTTGAGTGAAATGACACTTACTCATTCCGTTATTGGTGAGGTAGGGATTTTATGTTGTTTTAATGATGGTTTAGGGGCATTTTATCCGAACCTCCACCATTAACTTATGAGTTAGTGAGATTTTAAAAATTATCAGGATCAGTGACCATGAAAAAAATTATGATTCTTGTTGAATATGTGTATACATTTATATTTTTGCACTCAATTTGATTCATGGGTAGCACATATTCTTCCCAGAGCTACATGAGGGGATCGGTGGGAACCATTTCTAAATATGTTGGGGTGTCAATACAATCAACACCATCTACTAGAAGTCCCTTCCCCTTTTACTCATAGAACCCTGCATCAATATATTGTGATTCACAGAGGTCAAATGGGGCATTATCCCCAATAAGTGTCCCAATCTATTCAGTAATTATCTATTCAACGCCTTGATTGTAAGGGTAGGGGATTGTAGCATGTTGATGCAGACAAGGAATCCCAAGAAGAGCATTGAAGGATGTATTATTTAGGACAACTAGAAATTATAGGTGACCTAAGAGGTCACCAAATTTTGTTTTGTGGTAAATATATCCTAATTGATCATTTTCAATTTTTTCCTAGCCAACAAAGCCTTGGTGCAATGTGTCAGATCATCTTCATTGTAGCCCACCTGACAAAGTATCCACAATGGGAGGATAATAACAATAAATCAATTTTCAATGAAGGATTTTTGGATATCGACACCATTTATCCTTCCAGACACATATAAGGTTTGGTTTTATGCTTTCTTGATGGCGTTATCATCTTGATCCATGAAGGGAATAACTACATGGAATTTTATAGGGTTGGTATTTATCTATTATAATTCAATATCTTTTATCTCGTCTATAAACACCCGAGGATATAGAAAAGCATCGATGAGTGATAACATGAGATCTACTAATATATTCATCTAATCCCATAATGATAGAATAGCTGATACTAAAGATAAATGATTAATAATATTGTTTTTTATCTAAAGGTCGGTACTTCCTAGTTCATGGATGCTCTTCCACAGGCACTTTAGGGGATTGCACATTTTATGCAAATGGGTTATCCCTTGATATCAAAGCTAAAAGAGATTCCATCCTTTATTGATATTGTTGGGAATGCCTTCCCACATGTTGAGGAAAATTAGTCACTTTTTTTCCTTTGATGGATATTTTATAAATATTATACTGGGGTGGCCTCTTTTGGGGGTAGGATAAATTTCAATCCCCTATTAGATCTACTGGAGGGTCCTTCCATGGGTTTCAACAACATTTATGGTTAAAGTGGGTGGGTGACCATAATCTTGATTTCATACATGGTTACATATACCTTGATATTCCTTTCTTATATGGCTTCTTCCTATGATCCCTTAATTGGGTTTGGGGAATTCAAGTTGATAAAAATATTCATCATCGGTGAAGGGATCTATTAAGTGGATGACGTTGACAGATCCGAAAATCTTCTTCTCATTAATGAGACTATGTCTCATCATCTGCCTATATTGGTGACATTTTTTTGGGGTGGTTACCATACTCTTAGACCGGATGGCATCAAATTTGAAACTATTAGAGACATATTTGTCTTTGGTGAATGTTCATATTCTTGTACTTTCATTCTGCCCTTTTTATTGGATTGCTTTTTGGGTAGGCTACCTTTGGAGGATTGTGCGGCTGAAGATGTCAGTAGTGTTTAATACAGAGACATTGTAGGCACAATCAATTTCATTAACTGATTTGGGAGTATACTTTGGGATATGTTTTTTGTTTTCCAATTCACCTAATAACAATACATTTTCTCCATTATGTTAATATTTTTTTCCACTCCCCTCATTCATCTAGGTGAGTGGTCAAAATGTATGGAACTTGTTCTAGCGATGGTCCCATCTTGACCTAACTAGAATATATTATTAACTATTGGAGGTACATAAAGGGAAATAACTCAAGGATTTAGTTGCCCAATATCTGGTGGAATGGATAAAAATATGGCCCTTCATCAAGACCTACATCATTAGCCATCTTTAGTTCTGGAAGTGGGAGCATGTTGCAATTCCAAGTGGCTCAGATGTTTCCACAAAAATGGCCATCCTGTAATGAGTAGAAATTATTATTTAGTTACGTGAATTGATTTGATATGGTTCATCTTTTATCATCTTGATGGAGGGGTGGATAGTCGCATAATGAATCTCTTCAAATTATATGTTCATTGTACTAAATTTTTTAAAGTGTAATTGTAACCCTAGGTCATCTCTTAACGGATCCTTATATCATTTATTAAAAAATATTTTTTTATTATAATAATAGAAGGGGGATGGTATTTTTAAAAACATATTTTTTTTGATAATTTAATATTCAAAAGGTAAATTATAATGTGATCAAACAAAGTGTAAATTAACAATATTATTTAACCATGATCAACCTAGGGAATTATCATATTTCTCAACCTTCATCGCTTCATGATAAAGGGAACATAACTTTTGATCCCTAGTTTATAACAACTAGTGACATAATTTTACTAAATTTATTCTAGGATACCTTGTAGGATTCAGTCAAAAATAGACAACAATTCACCAGATACTACTGATTACTAAGTGATTTTTGTTCAATTTCATAACTGAAACTCTCCAATGAAACACATGAAGAGATCGATGTACTATCTACGTTTTTATGTTAATTCTATGTAATATAATGAAATTAATGTACATGGCCTTATTAGTGATTATGTGAGTTCAATTGACCAATATGAACCACACAAACACCACAATTTAATGAGGGATGAAAAAGGGATGAACGGTGTGTGAAACCACACATGAAATGGTAACCACAACCATGATCATTTGAGTTTGAGTATAATATACCTGTGTATAACCCAATTAAATAATAATTTAGGATGGTGAAAAACAACATAAAACTTGGAATTAAAAGTATCATTCAAAAATATTACTAACATGATGCTCGGGATTACATCATGTTCTTCCCAAGGTGATCATAACGGGTTTAGAAATCCTTGGTAGGGGAGAAAGAAGAAGATGTTGAAATAACACCTACCATAGCCTTTGGAACTAATAGGAATGATGAGAAGACTAAATTGTGACTCCAAAATGGAAAAACCATTAATCCTGATCGGACTCCCAAATAAGGTCCCCAAGGAAAAAATTTATAGGCTAGTGGGAAGTAGTTTTGGGAACCTTGATTTTGATAATCTTATTGGTCTGAGGTTTTGAGCAGATAAAATTATTAAATCACTTTTGAAAATAATATAAATTTTTATTTTGAGACCTTTTATATCTCCATGTCAAATATAGAGGCCATATATTCATTATAATAAGAGACATTTCCAAAATAAAGTGGAAAAGTTTAGACACAGTGCTGATTCATTTTATAGGGAAAAGGCCTCATAGTGAACGAATTGGGATTCAGTTCCATTAAGAATGTTGTATCTTATGTAGCTATGGATTTCTTCACAATATTTCATCCTATTCGGATTTACATATTTCATAGATCATGTAAAAAAGCAGATATGTGTTCATGGTCTTCCGTGGAGTGTAACCCATTTCACATCTGCATCATCGTGGGCTCTCCGAATCACATTCACCTTTAATGAAATCATCAAAACAAGTTAAATTTTACTTTTTATTAGTGATAGGGGAAAACTTATTTAATAAATCATTTAGTTCAATTTTAATTTATAATTATAATTTTCAATACAAAACTAGCTTAATACTTGGGTATAATGGTGAAATAAAACTCTGAATCGTGGTACGATCACACCCACACCCCTTAAAATTTTTAGTCCAATGAAAATTATAATATCCTAATTAGGTAACATTTGTAAATCAATTCTTTTCAAACATCCTAGATTATTTTAAAATTAAATTCATCATGTCTCATTTGTGGAATCATTTTCTTATGATTTTCTTCTATCACAATCATATTTGTACAACTTCACTTGTTCACTCATGCATCATGTTGCTACACACATCACCTATATATTTTCAATATTAACTAAAGAATCATATTAAGGTGTATTCATTCTATTTTCATATATTTCATGTGATTTTACCATATTCTCGCCATGATTCTCAGTTCTCTACCTGTAAAAACTAGTGTGATACTCAACAGGACTTCTAACAGGTTGTTCTGAGGTTCATGGGTTGGTAGGATTTAATGTATAAAAATTTGAGGTAGAAGAGGGGTGTTTAATATCTGGTATATAAAATTTTTCAAAAATCAAAAAGTTCTCACAATTAATGTACACACTCAACCCCTCAAAATGTATATCACCTCTAACTCACTGTTCCAATTGTGTATTTTTGTAGGTCAAACCAAGAAGTGAATAATAATGAGTAAACATCATCTTTTCTCCATTTTAGTATTTTATAGTATTTTTTCTATGTAAAAAACTATTATTTTTAATATATATTATTTTTGAAGATGAAGTGGGAAACATGTGTAAAATAATGATGTAATAGGCATGTGAACCCACTACCCAAGGAAAATGTAGGAACTATTTATATCACCCCATAACAATGATTATATCTATATAATTTCTATGGAAACCCCCATTCATCCACACTTTTTGAAAATAAAACGAGAATATACACAAGAGATGGGTAGTTAGGGATAAATTAGCTTGTAATGTGGCTACCTAACATGCATTTCTTGGTCTATAAGGCTTAAGAAGGATAAAATGTAAAGGTGGATAAAAATGAAGGTTAATTATTCAAATGGATTTTCAATGAATTAATGCCTTTATAATGAATTTATAATACTCGTATCACATGGATTCAAACAAAAGTAAGGAAATTTATAGTTTCTCTACATGACCCTAGACTCCCAAGAAAGTTATTAAATGGAAGAATATACATTAAATGGTTTAGAAAGAATCTAGTATGGGATCAAAATGTTGGTCAATACTAATGAGGTATCGAATTCTAAAATCCATTAAATAGATAAGAATGATTTAAAAATAAAAATTCTAGAAAAATATTTCATATCAACATTCATTTGATTTTTTTTCCAAAAAATGGAATTTTTCTCCTAATCGATGTGATCTTGGAAAATTAGTTTGGATATAATTTTTTGGTCAACGATTATCTCAAAACACAAAATAATGAATAAAAATAAGTAATGAAAAACACAATTATTTTTTTTGGTTTTTTAAACCTATCTAGGACATGTCACGCACCCCCACACCTAAAAATTACATTTCCCTCAATGAAAATATTTTAATTAAATATAAAATTAAATAATGGTAAGGAGAAGGTACAACCTCTTATGTGGTGTGATATGTGGCATCTATCAGTTGTATTTCCTCTATGAGAGGCTTTGGAAAATCTTAATTGAAGTTTTTAATCCTCTTCCAGATGATAGTAATCCTCTTTCTAGTCTTGTCATTCAAAAAAAGTATAAAACCTAAATGGTAAACATCAGTAACAGTATAAGGACCAAGCCATTGGGAACAATGTTTATACATGGGTGGACCTTTAGCCTTGAATTATACATAAGAACATTCTCACTGATATGAAACATTCACTGATGAAAAATACCACCATGGATAGCCTTTGACTTATCTTTATAGATTTTAGAGTTCCCATATGCATCACATTGAATTTCTTCAAACTCATGATTTTAATACTTCTTATGCTCACATGCATCTAAGAGATTCATATTACATTATTTAATAGGAAAATATTCATTGTGTTATAACTCTAACAGTTGGTGAAAAGCCTTTCCAAAAATAATCTTATATGGTGACATTCTGATTGGGATTTTAAAAGCTATACAGTATGAAAAAAGTTCATTATCTAATCACAAACACAAATCATTCCTATTGGGTTTTACGATTTATTCCATGATTCTCTTAACATCCAGATTTGAGATTTCTGATTGTTCTGTAGATTGGGGGTAATATGTTGTGGATACATTATGAACAACCTTATACTTATGAAGAAATTTTTTCATGTTGTGATTTAAAAAATGTGAACCCTAGTTACAAATGATACATCTTCACAAACTATACCAAATGAAAATATGGGAACTCACAAAATCAATAACCACTTGAGAGTCATCCGTCCGGGTGGCCTATGCATCTACCCATTTAGATACTTATTCAACAACCAAAAATATGTACACAATGAAAAATGTATTTGTAAAATTACCCATGAATTAAATTCCCCATACATCGAATATCTCATAAAATAACAACGGTTATTGGGACATTTTATTCCTCTTGATGATATTCCCTATGAATTGACTTCAAGTATATGACTTACAAAACTGATGGGAATATATATACAATATTTGGCAATAATGACATGAGTCAAGGACCATTGGAGATGTATGTTGAGAGTAAAATTGACCCCCACATGCTAAAGATTAGAAGATGGTTGAAACAGAGGTGAAATCAAGGTCAGAGACACACCAATGAACTACTTAGTCACTAAAATTATCCACAAATATGGGTCATCCCAAATGTACCATCAAGAATCATGCTTATGTTCCTGGGATTGAGAAGTGATGAAATTAGTAGTGATGCTACATGTTGCAAGAAAATTCACAATGTCTACATACGAGAGAGTAAGGTACATATTATCACAAAGGTTATTATGAGGGGAGAATTATCCAATGGTGAGGGGTCGGTTAACATAATGTTCTAGGGGTGGGGAAATCCTACTAATGTGGGAAGCCACCACATTCCCCCCTCCTCTCTTATCTCTAATCTCATGGTCAAACTCTTGGAGGAGGAGCACCCCCCAAATGACAGGGGGGTTAGCTTATAGTGTTTTTAAGAGAAAACGAAGGGCCTCATGATCATATAAGATAATGAATTTTGACCTGATAAGATATGATGAGAATTTTTCAAAGGAAAAAAAATATAAATAAGTTCTTTTTTAGTGGCTATGTAGTTTTCCTAGGAAAGGTCAATGTTATGTGAGGCATACATAATGACATGAGGATATTTCTTAACCCATTGTGATAAAACTACCCCAACTGCAATGTTAAAGGCATTAAACATAACTTTATTGGAAGATTCCACCATGGTGGATGGATGATGGGATGTGATGTGAGACTATTTTTTTAGTGAATTAAAACCATCCACACAATTTTATTTTTAAAAAATATTCAGAATCCTTTTTCTATAATCGATACAGGCGAAGTGTGATCATACTAATGTCTTTAATGAATCGATAGAAAAAAATCATGAACCAAGAAAGATCACACCTAACGAACACATTTTGGAGACCGAAGAGTTGAAATTATTTCAATTTTATATTTATAAACTTTAATTAAATCTCCTGAAATAACATTCCCAAGAACTCTCCCCAATTCAAACATTAAATGGAATTTCTCTAAATTTAATAAAAGAGGTTTATCTATGTAATGATGGAGGATAGAACTTAGGTTACCCAAATATTCATCAATGGATGTTCCATAAACCGTGAATCCATCAATAAAATGTTAGGTCATCTAGGATAGACACCCTGAGCGGGGGGGGGGGTGAATCAGGGTATGGCAAATTAAAACGACTACCCCTTTTGATCTTGTTTTTCTATTAGACAAAACCATCTTCTCTGTCCTTCCTGATGCAGAGTATGAATAAACCATAAAGCATGCACATGACACAATGATTATTTACCTTTTCCACCCTCATTGGGATATGTTCAAGGAGTATACACAGGAAATGTGCCAATTTAACAATTCCACTATAGGAGCACTGCTGTTTGAATGTTTGAAGCAGACTCACTATCCCTCTTAGTTTACAACCACTCACAATTTGAGAACTCACTACTCTCTCAACTGATGTGAGATCACTTCTTTTTCAGAAGATCCACTCACATTATATAGACATGTAGGTATCTTCATTACCACTAATTAATGCATCCTCCACTATACATAGATGCATTATTGAAGTAAAAAGTTCATCCATTGATGAATACCCCTTTTCCCCTGAACACCGAGCATCTCACTTTGGAAACACCTTCGCAAAACACCCTACTTCTTGAGGCTCCCAATTTTGTAGAGCTCAATCAAGCCATTGTGAATATTTTGCCTTTTGCGAAGCACTCTCGTGAAGCTCAAGCTATCACAATGCTTAGGACATCGCGGATCTAAAGTCCTCACAGATTGACTTCCTTTACGAATCTCACTAAGCCAATGCAGAGCACAAAACGTTCACGGAACTAGAATAGTCACTGCGAAGCCCCTTCCTTTAGTGAATCACACAGCCTTTGCGAACTACATTCATGAACTGAGAGAAAAATATTTTCTCTAAAAACTCTCTACTTCTCCCATGTGGGTCAACGTCTATTTATAGGCGATTCCACCGACCCTCAAACCTTCCACGCGAAGTCAACGCCACGTTAGCACAAATCGCGATGCTCCAAATTTCTCGCCAAAATTATCTCAAAATCGCGACGAACCACATAAATTTTCCGATCACAGAGCTCATTGTAATTGTACCTTTTCTGTGACTCTACACTTGCAATGCCCTTTGCCTCCACCATGCTCTACAATTCTTCCCTTCGCGAAACTCGTCTTTATCACAAAGCATCACCGCCCACATTCTTTTGGTCTTCATGAAATCCAATACTTGAATCCTATCTTCACGAAAATCATTCCCCTTCCATGTTTTGATGAGATCTCCATGGAAATCTATATTTCGCTATGCTCACCAAAATACAAATTTTGGACCCCAAAAATTGGGCAAACATTGGAAAACGACACCACTTTGTATCTATTCATTTATAACGCCTCCATATTGTCATTTGTTTTTTCATGGTTCTTTGTCAACATGGATTGTCCACAAAATCTCTGGAACATGAAAATTCACGATGGAAACCTACTTTGTCAACAAACACAATCAACCCAAAATGCTGCAATGTTACCTTGAGGGATTTTTCCCCAACAATATCTCCCTTTGTGTTTATTGACAACTATTCTCAGGATGATTTTCGATACATTGATACCCAACTAACTCTCCTTCCATCATCAAACATCCTTCACCTATTGTGATTCAGATAGAGACCAATGATTCACTCACCACATACTCTAATCCCACATGAGCAATGCTCGGCGTGAGAAACAAGAGCAGTATGAAAAGTTCATCAATGAATCACATCATTTCAGACACCATATGTGGACACCAAACTGATTCCAATTGCCAAATCGATACCAATTGTTGATCACTGGAACCCTTCTCACATAATTCAAACATCATTGTTCTATGTTTATCATGATCTATAGCTATCGTGATATCTATGCTTTGATCGATCACTTCTAGAATCGTCAAATTTTATATTCTTCCCTATATTATTTCTCTCCCCTATCTCACTGCTCAACCTATCAGCTTCTCCATATGTCTTTTACTAAGACATTTTTTCCTTTTATTATCCACAGTTTCTCCCCATTTAAGAGTCACTATTTATCCCCCTTTGACAATAAACCAAAAGTTCGCCCCTTTGCGGTCTGCAACATTGGAAAGAACATAGATTAGCGCATTAGAAAAAACACGCAATACCTTAGGGAGAGAGGGTCCCATATCCACACATTTTCCGGTGTGGGGAGTCTAATGGACCCCAAAAGTCTTTCATTGACTCTCAAAAGCTTCCTTGGTTAAGGACATCATCATAATGTATGCAACATGGAGTTCTATAGGCACACACTCCAACTTCACGATTCCCTGCTCAACCATATCCTTAATAAAATGGCACTTTATCTCAATGTGAATTGTCCTTGATTGATGTAATTGATTTTTTTGAGATTGATATCACTTGAGTTATCACAATGGATTCTAATCAGAGACATCACTTAAACTCCCAAATCATCGAGCTGCTGCTTCATCCACAATAACTATGTGCATGGTTGAGTGGCCACAATATACTCAGCTTCTGGAGTGCTTAATGAGATGAAATAAAACTTCTTTTTTAGCAAAGCATGACATGTTCCACCAAGATAGAATGCACCTATTGACGTTGATTTCATGTCATCTGCTGAAATGGCATAATCTGCATCAGTATATCCCAATAACTCTTTCTGATATTTTTTATTATACATCAAACTGATGTCCACCGTGCCTTTGATATACCGAAGTATTATTTTTACTTAAAGCATGTGACTTTACTTGGGATTTATTTGATATCAGGCTTCTTGACAGGAAGAGAAAACAATATCATGTCTTGTCACTATCAGGTACAATAATCTTCCAATAATATGCTTGTATTCTTTGATATTAACTACTTTTCCATTATAATCGTTCGATAATTTCATCTGGGTAACAACTAGTGTTTCATCTCCTTGGAATTTTCCATTCCAAATCTTTTCAAAACCTCCTTGGCATATTTGGATTGAGAAATGAATGTTCCATTCCTTCCTTGTATCACCTTTAATCCATGGAAAAAATTTAGCTCTCCAATCATTGACATTTCGAACTCACTTTTGTTGAATTTAGAGAACTGTAAGCACTGAGCTTTATCTGATCCAAAATAAATTACATCGTCAACATAATCCAATACCATAATCATTTGATTACTGCCGTTGTGGAAATATTGATTGTAATTAAATCCCCCATGATGGAAACCATTTTTATTCAAGTACTGATCAAGCATTGAGTACCATGCTCTTGTTGATTGTTTGAACCCATACAATGCCTTATTCAGTCTACAAACCTTGTTCTAATCCTTATGAATGATAAAACCATCTGGTGGCTCAATATATACCTCTTCCTATATAAAACCGTTCAAAAATTATTATTTTATTTCCATCGTGAAAACATTGAACTCTTTTTGCAATACAATGTCTAGAAATAATCTGATTGTCTCTAGTCTCACAATCGATGAAATTGTCTCATCAACATCTATTCCCTCTATCTGGGAGTATCCCTGTCACACTAGACATTCTTTGTTCCAAATAAATGTGACATCTTCAATCATCTTATTCTGATAGACCCATTTAGCCCTGATGATATTCTTATCCAGTGGCCTAGAAACAATCACCCACATCTGATTCTTCTCAATTTGATCTAGCTCTTCATTTTTAGCATGAACCCAGTTTTCATCTTCAGCTGCATCAGCAAAGAATTTAGGATCTACCTATGATAATAAATATATCCTTTGTAGTGTCTTCATTATTATTTTTTGAATTGGAGATGATTGATTTCCAATGATATTCTTCCTATCAATTTCATCTTATCTCTTTGGTTTATGTGCAGATACAGATTTTTATTCTTCATGCTCATCATCATTATCTTCTTCTGAATCAGTGTCAGCCACTTCTACTCCTCATAAATTACTTTCCTCCTAATCGATATCATCTGGAAATTGTTCACTATGCTATTGAATACTCTCTAAATTCTCTACAATAGTGACATCACTGCTCTCAACTACTTTTCACAGCCTTTTTTAAAGAACGTATATGCCTTACTTTTTCATGAGTAGACAAGGAATACCCCTTCGTCTCCTCATGACTCATATTTCCTGTGTTTTCCTTGTTGAGGATAAAGAACATACTTCCAAATATTCAAATTTATTTCACTTTTGGCTTCGTTACATACCACATCTTGTACGAAGTATTTACATCCTTCAGACACAACAGAGTATTGTTAGGAATGTATAATGATGTCAAAACTACTTCCTTACAAAATTTATCTAGTATATCTTTTTCAATGAGCATCATTCTGTCCATATTGTTGATGATCAGATTTCTCCTTTCCACTACTCCATTCTGTTGGGGACTTCTTACTGAGGAGACTGGATGCCTTATCCTATGTTTCGTAAGATTGTCTTCCACTTAACTATTTGTGAATTCCATACCATTATCAGTACGAACCGTTAGAATATTCTATCCAAAAATCCTTTTGCACTCCCTCTAGTATTGTTTTAAGTAGCTGAACACATATGACTTATGGGAAATAACAAATACCATTGCCATTCGAAAATATTCATCTATGAAAAGATCATAGTACCACTTTCCTTTTATTTCTCTTGGTGTGATAGGACCACAAACATCATCATGCACAAATTTGAGCACTATTGTTGTCTTGTTTTCATTTGCCTTATGCATCTTACTGATGAGCTTCCCTTGTTAGAATGCATAAAACATGTGAGTGGGATCACGTGATAGCATAGGGAGGCCTCTTGCTGCATCACACTTTACAAGATCTTCTTGGGATCATTGGAAAAGATGACCAAGTTATTTATGCCACAGCTTGTTTTTTTCCTCTCTAGATAGAAAACACATATCTTCTTCTCCACTTACCAGGTAGTGATTTCCCTTTGTTTTCCCTATAGAAACACTTCCTTGTCTATTCCTTTTATTAAACACATCTTATTAATAAACCTTATAAATTTTTTTGATTCACATATTTGACTGATGCTGAGAAAATTGTTAATGAGGACTTCTTCTACTAAAACATCAGCACTTCTCATCTCTTTACTCCAAAAACTAGCCTTTCCTAAGACAATAATCTCCAAGACTTCATCATTTACAGACATGAAATCTCCTTCTTTGTAATATTTTACACCTGTAACAAGATCCATGTTACCTATCATTTGAGATGTGTAACCACTATCCAGGATCCACACAACAGAGCATTGTGATGCCTTAAGTGAAATTTCTGCCACAACGACCTTCTCAAACATCTTCTTATTGGTCAATATTTTTTCCTTCACACTTGGAATGGATTGAGACTTTTGTTCTTTCTTAGAGTATGATGGACCATCTTCATATTGCAAAGGTGAAAATATATTTTGCATTTTCAACTCACATATTGGTTCATTGATCTGCTACTTGCGATCATTCTGGTTATGCTTTTCCACATTACACTTTACGGTCAATGTGTAGTACCTATCCATGTTCCCAATTCCTCCGCACAAAAATAGTTTCCTTTAAAATATGTTCCATGTAACACCCCGAGCTGCCACAATACGCTTCTCATTCAATAATGCAATAGCTTGCATTATACGCAACTTCGAGTTCTAAAACACCGCGACTAATCAAAGTAGCAGTTATGAATAGTAATAACCACTTTTTAAAATTATAGAAATTTTATATTTCAAAATGTAATTCATTTTTGGATTCGGAATATCCAAATTAGCCTATGTTGAATTTTTGGTATTTTTCTGAGAACTTCTAATTTTTTATGAATAGTGAAAAATACTTAAAAACAAATTTTTTTAATCAAAATAATTTATAGTGATAAATTATACTATTTAGTGATTTTAAAGTATAATTAGAATATATTTTTACAATTTTATCCAATGGTGGTCATTAGAATTAATTTAACATTGAAATTGGACATAAACAATTGTCAATCTTTTGATATAAATTGTTTCTTAAAAACACGCTATTGTTGTGACAGCGGGAATTAATTATAAAATTAATTAATGAAACTTATATGTTTGGAATTTTTTAGAATAGACATCATTTTTGAATTCGGAATATCCATTATAGCTTAGGGTGAAATTTTGGCATTATTCTGAAAAACTTCAATTTTTGATGAATAGTGAAACCACTAAGTGGTAGTTAAATAACTGATTTTTCGTTTAAATAAAATATTACCAATTCTGTGATTTGATTTTCAAAAACCCGACATACATGGTTGTCATTAAGAAGTAAAATGTGGTTCAATGAGATTAAAATAATTTTTTGGTGAATAATAACTTTTAAGTTCTTAATCGCGATTAGAGGTAATCAGTGTAATTTAAGGTAAAAATAATGTTTTAATAATATGAGATGAGCTTGAAAATTTTCCTACTCCTATTGTATGAGTCATCGCCGTCCAAGAAAACCCATGGGTCAACTTGGGGACCCCATGGAGCCACTTTGGTTGGAAAATGACATTAATATATATTTATTTAATGTTAAAATTAAATTGACACAAACATGAGTTGTTCTACTAAAATAGTTTTTAAGTGGGGTTAAAGAAGTCCATATTTTTACTATAAATATTCATTAGAAAGATAAAACGATTTACTACATCATAGTATTTTTTTTATAATTTTTAGACATTAAATAAATTAAAATATTTATGACATCATGATGATGCATCGATGACCTCATTATTTAACGATTTAAATAAAATGGAAAGATAATGTAATATCTAAGACCTACACATGTCCAAAACCTATTGGATGATGAGATTTCGAACCATTATCACCTTACCCTAGAATTATACAAGTGTGGGACCTTTAGAATCCGAAAAGCATTGTATAATAGAATAAAATTTCATTACTTTCCAAAAGTGCCCCTCCTCTCCACTTATAAAACGCCCCCACCACTACCACCTCATTAACACTTTCAAGCCATTTGGCTCGGCCAAACTCTGCCCAAATACTCTCCCAACTTCCCCCTATTACTCTTAGAAGTCTCACTTTGGGCAGAACTCTTCCCAAGGAAGCCTTTGGCTCAAACCAAAAAGAGTTACCCGATTTTGAGGTAATGCCTTCTCTAATGTTGTTTTGTTTTATTTTTCTTCTCCAACCCCATAAACTATTTTTATTCATTTCTTTTGTAAAAACACCAGTATACTCAATATACTAGGATGTTGTTATAAGAAGGATTCTAGCTACAGTTACACACACCTACATCTAATGGTTAATGAACATACGGTTTCTGTGGATGGCGAATTTCTGCCTCACGAAACGATGATTATTCAACACTCATATAACACCTTCAAAGGTGGCCATTAAGATGTCACTATATTTATATATGATATATAATATGTTTATGTTTTACTTATGCTTCTGTATTTCTCATTAATGGAATAATTTATGATTTCTATTATGGGTAAAACGCGATAATTTCATTTTAGGAAGTGCGGACTACCGCCCCCTCAAAGTGATTTGAATCGTTAATGCCATATGTGGGATGTATAAAGGATGGAGTAAATGGTATTATACACTATATTATACTGGAATTATATTATAAATTTATATCATTATGATTTCATTCCATTAAATATGAAATAGAAATGAAAGTAGCGTTCATGCGTACGTACGGCTTACCGTCTCCATGAATGGTGCATTTCATTTCTTACCTCTAAATGTTACATAATAAATGAATGTATATACTGGATATATATGATATATATGACATCTAAATCATGAATATAATTCTGGAGATAATGGATATTCTACCACATAAACAACTTGTAATTATAAGAAGTTTATTGTTGACTCAAGTACCAAAGATCGACAAAACGACTGTTATTAACTTAAATAATTACATAATGTTCATAACATTGTAATAAGTGATATAAAAAGGATAATGAAATTAAAAATGGTTCTTAATAAGGTATATATTAACTCTAGTTATTATCCAGGAGGTTAAAGAATGGTTGAGTCAAGTCAGAAACGAGGTAAGGGAACTTCTTAACCCAATTTCTATTCTTTGGGTTAATCTCCTACTTTCAAATTATGTCATGATATTATTATGTCTTATTTTGTATTTTTACTTTCTTTATGTGTACCTATAGTGAATACACATAATATATATATATTTTATTTTAAAAATGATCTTTGTAAGGACTTCGTCTCAATCTCCTTTCATTGAGGCATATTTGGTTTTATACACAAATTTCTTTTATACGGTGTATAAACCACTTTGACTTTTACGTTTATTCAAAAGGATTCTTTTTTATACGAAGGGTTTACTAAACGACAAAAGGGAATGTTTTTTTTGTATGTATGCGGCGACAATGACTTCTCCGCCGCCGTGACCACTATTTGAGTTTCGGCTTCCTCTACAAGCCATACCCTTTTTTTAATGAAAAATAAATACCATTTTATACTTTTCTTTTATTTTGGTATTGAAAATGGTTTTGAAAGCGTTTTTATTATATCAATGTGTTGTATTGATATCTTGTGATTGAAATGTGGAAATTTTATGTTTCCTTTATGCATGTTTTATGTGATACAATTATGTTATGGTTTATGAGAAGTTTAAACCTGTTCATATGAGGAATGTATTGGACATAATAAGTGACGGGCGGAGCCCGCTATAGCTCCTTGATGCATCAGTAGGTCTCATGAGACAACTAGACGTGGAATTGGCCGAGGCCCTTTCCCAATTTGATTTCTGGTTTTGGCCGAGGCCTTAATCATTTTAGATGTCTTGGCCGAGGCCTTGAAAAAATGTTTCAGAATGTCTGGCATTATACATTCCCTCATTATGAAAGTGGTTATTGATCTTTCATGTGATTATTCGTCTAGTAGAATATCCATGTGAGTAAGTAAGTGGCATTATTTGATTTTACTTTTTCCATACTGTGATGAAGTTCAAGTTTAATAAGGCTTTTGTTTAGTTATACATTGCCTTAATTGTTAATTTTTATTTATGAAAGGTTCCGCAATATCGTTATCCTTACTGAGCATCTGAGCTCACCCATTTCAATGTTTTAATGTTTTACAGAATGTGAAGAAGTATATTATGAATGAACTTCAGGGATAGTGTGAGGGGATATAAAGACAATATGTTGTTGTAGTTTTGTTTTACTTTATGATGTAATGAAAGACTTATGAATGTATCTAGTGTTTCCAAGGCTACTAAACTAATCGGTCTTTCGAGACTTGATCTTTTGTGATCATGCCAATGTAATGAAGTAAAGCACCGACTCTGGGTAGCTGGGGTCGGGGCGTTACAGTTGGTATCAGAGGCAGTTTAGTACTAACCTTGGAAGATAGATTTAGATAAACTCTGATTAGAGCACATAGCCCAATGATAGACTTTGAGGATTAGTATTGAAGAACTTCTTACAATTTTTTTATTTTAGAGATTTTGTGTGTTTTCCGAGCAATACATCCCTATCTGGAAACGAGCAGGTAGAGGAGGCTCTGGAACAGATGTACCTAGGGGTAAAACCTTAAAACACCGCTTTGAGCTAGACTCGAACGGTAACTGGTGCATGACAATGGGCCTTGCTGCACTCTTGGTTACGACACTCCCGGGGGATATGCTTAGGATAATTATCATTTTCTTTACAAACCACTATGAACGGTTATGAGTATATACTTCCTCAAATAAAACCTTTTTATGATTAATGATTATATCCATAAATAGTTTAATTTATGTTAAGTATTTTACATGTATGGAATTATGTATTCTGATTCATAAACTAATCTAGTTTATGCCATTGTTTAGAAATGGCGCATAGTGGAAGGAATGGAAATTGTATCAATGCACGCACTCCGTGTAGGGATTGCCCTCCCGCTCAAGATAATTATTGTGGATCTGGAGATACAACTGGTGCTGATCAACTTATTACCCTACTGGGAAAACTCACTCAGGTTATGAATAATAAACTTTCTCGTATGGAGCACCCTGATCCGCAACTTGGAGGATCAATGTTAGACCGCTTCATGAGGCAACAACCACCAACATTTAATGGGGGTACAAATCCATTAGTAGATGAGAAATGGATAAACTCCTTAGAGAAAATATTCCATGCCTTGGGGAGTAGCGAAAGGGAGAAGGTTGTCATGACAGTTTACCGCCTCACTGGAGATGCCGATCAATGGTGGTCACTAATTCAAAACACAAAGGAAGATGATGAATTAACAAACATGGAATGGCAGGAGTTCAAAGAGCTGTTCTTAGAAAAATACTTTCCTCGAGACCATCGAGCGGATATGGAAAGGCAATTTCTGAGTCTGAGGAAGAAGGAGGATGAGAATGTCGCAAAGTATGAGGCTAACTTTACAAGGTTTTCAAGGTATGCTGCAGATTACATACGTAACCCAAGAAGTAAGACTGATCGTTTCTTTGATGGGTTAAAACCATTTCTCCGTCGAGATTTAGAATCACAAACCTTCTCTTCATTCAAAGGTATTGTCTCGTGCGCTATCAAGGCAGAAAAGGAATTCTCTAAGTCTTATGACAACAAAGTAAAGAAAGAGAAGAAGAGAACGGTGGAACAAGAGACAGATAAAGGGAAAAAGGGAAAGAAGAATTTTCCATTATGTGATAATTGTGGGAAAAATCACCATGGTACTTGCCTAAAAGGAATGGGAGTTTGTTATAAATGTGGAGAAAAGGGTCACCAGGCTCGTGATTGCAAGGGAAAGAAAGAGTCTATCAAAGTTGAATGCTACAATTGTAGAGAAATGGGTCATTATGCAAATGAATGTCCTAAGCGTCAGGGAAACTTACCTCAGAAAAGGCCAAAGGATCAAGGACAATCTTATGTTGTTACTACAGTTGAAGCAGAATAACTAATGTATTGGTGCTTTTGGACTCATGGATTATATTCTGGTTATTAGAATAATGTGATATATATAGAAGGATTGTACTGCAGTACTTGTTGATTTCAGTAAGGTTTTAATATGTTGAAGGTAATTATATTTTTAGTATGCGACAATAAGATAAACTTTACTTTGTTTGGGGAATCTGATAAATTGATTTTGGAATAAAGAGACCTTTTAGAGAAAGTCTGGATAGAGGTATTTTGGATAACTATAAAGGTTGGAGTGGATTAAGGTTGGAGTGGATTAAGTTGATCTTTGGATAGTATTGTTTAAGGTTAAAAAATTTATGAAGATTATTTTTGGAATATTATGATACTATAGTTTTAGGAAATGGACAACCTGCAGGGTGGGGCATAACCCGTCGCGTCGGAAAAAGCAGCAGGAATCGAACCCACAATCATAGTGCGACAGGCCTTTATTTCCTACCACTAGCCTACAGAAGTCCCCGGTTATTACAAAATAATTTTACTAATCTAAATGGTATGTGTTAACATTTGGAACCTTATACAATTAGGATAAGTATAATATTTTTGAGTTCTATTATCTTTTTGAGTGAAAGATGAGTTGAAGGTTGAAACTCTAATTGTCAAGCATAAATATATATATACCTATCTCTTATTCAATGAATAAATTAATTCATAAACTTTAGTAAAGGGATATTAAAACAAAAAAATGTGTTATCCTAATACCTTATGTCCTGTTGAACTGATGATATTTTAAATCAACATAGATTGAAGGCTTTGAGGCCCTCAATTTGACAGTTGATTGTGATTGACGACCTCAATCACTCCCTACAAATATTTACGTTTTTCCTCCAATTATATGTCTCTAATTTCCACTAATGTTCTCCTAATCGAGATCATAATTGGGTGGTGACCTTTTCATTTCCCTTTCCCTCTTATTAAGGCTAAATTTTATTAATCTTATTTCCGATGTGGGTTTTCCACAAAGATATTTTCTATTTTCAACCTTTTATTTTCAAAGAAAAATTTCAAATTGCGAGGACGCAATTTATTGAAGGTGGGGAGAGTGTAACATCCCGAGCTGCAACAATATTCTTCTCATTCAATAATGCAATAGCTTGCATTATACGCAACTTCGAGTTCTAAAACACCCCGACTAATCAAAGTAGCCGTTATGAATTGTAATAACCACTTTTTAAAATTATAGAAATTTTATATTTCAAAATGGACTTCATTTTTGGATTCGGAATATCGAAATTAGCCTATTTTGAATTTTTGGTATTTTTCTGAGAACTTCTAATTTTTTATGAATAGTGAAAAATACTTAAAAACAACTTTTTTTAATAAAAATAATTTATAGTGATAAATTATACTATTTAGTGGTTTTAAAGTATAATTAGAATATATTTTTACAATTTTATCCAATGGTGGTCAATAGAATTAATTTAACATTGAAATTGGACATAAACAATTGCCAATCTTTTGATATAAATTGTTTCTTAAAAACACACTATTGTTGTGACAGCGGGAATTAATTATAAAATTAATTAATGCAACTTATATGTTTGGAATTTTGTAAAATAGACATCATTTTTGAATTCGGAATATCAATTATAGCTTAGGGTGAAATTTTGGCATTGTTCTGAAAAACTTCAATTTTTGATGAATAGTGAAACCACTAAGTGGTAGTTAAATAACTGATTTTTCGTTTAAATGAAATATTACCACTTCTGTGATTTTATTTTCAAAAATCCGACATACATGGTTGTCATTAAGAAGTAAAATGTGGTTCAATGAGATTAAAATAATTTTTTGGTGAATAGTAACTTTTAAGTTCTTAATCGCGATTAGAGGTAATCAGTGTAATTTAAGGTAAAAATAATGTTTTAATAATATGAGATGAGCTTGAAACTTTTCCTACTACTATTGGATGAGTCATGGCCGACCAAGAAAACCCATGGGTCAACTTGGGGACCCCATGGAGCCACTTTGGTTGGAAAATGACATTAATATATATTTATTTAATGTTAAAATTAAATTGAAACAAACATGAGTTGTTCTACTAAAACAGTTTTTAAGTGGGGTTAAACAAGTCCAAATTTTGACTATAAATATTAATTAGAAAGATAAAAAGATTTCCTACATCATAGTATTTTTATTTATAATTTTTAGACATTAAATAAATTAAATTATTTATGACATCATGATGATGCATCGATGCCCTCATTATTTAACGATTTAAATAAAATGGAAAGATAATTTAATATCTAAAACCTACACATGTCCAAAACCTATTGGCTGAGGATATTTCGAACCATTATCACCTTATCCTCGAATTATACAAGTGTGGGGCCTTTATAATCCGAAAAGAATTGTATAAAAGAATGACATTTCATTACTTTCCAAAAGTGCCCCTCCTCTCCTCTTATAAAAGGCCCCCACCACTACCACCTCATTAACACTTTCAAGCCATTTTTCTCGGCCAAACTCTGCCCAAATACTCTCCCAACTTCCCCCTATTACTCCTAGAAGCCTCACTTTGGGTAGAACTCTTCCCAAGGAAGCCTTTGGCTCAAACCAAAAAGAGTTACCCGATTTTGAGGTAATGTCTTCTCTAATGTTGTTTTGGTTTATTTTTCTTCTCCAACCCCCTAAACTATTTTTATTCATTTCTTTTGTAACAACACCAGTATACTCAATATACTAGGATTTTTTTATAATAATGATTCTAACTACACTTACACACACCTACATCTAATGGTTAATGAACATACGGTTTCTGTGGATGGAGAATTTCTGCCTCACGAAACGATGATTGTTCAACACTCATATAACACCTTCAAAGGTGGCCATTAAGATGTCACTATATTTATATATGATATATAATATGTTATTGTTTTACTTATGCTTCTGTATTTCTCATTAATGGCATACTTTATGATTTCTATTATGGGTAAAACGCGATAATTTCATTTTAGGAAGTGCGGACTACCGCCCCCTCAAAGTGATTTGAATCGTTAATGCCATATGTGGGATGTATAAAGGATGGAGTAAATGGTATTATAAACTATATTATACTGGAATTATATTATACATTTATATCATTATGATTTCATTCCATTAAATATGAAATAAAAATGAAAGTAGTGTTCGTGCGTACGTACAGCTCACCGTCTCCATGAATTGCGCATTTCATTTCTTACCTCTAAATGTTACGTAATAAATGAATGTATATACTGGATATATATGATATATATGACATCTAAATCATGAATATAATTCTGGATATAATGGATATTCTACCACATAAACAACTTGTAATTATAAGAAGTTTATTGTTGACTCAAGTACCAAAGATCGACAAAACGACCATTATTAACTTAAATAATTACATAATGTTCATAACATTGTAATAAGTGATATAAAAAAGAATAATGAAATTAAAAATGGTTCTTAATAAGGTATATATTAACTCTAGTTATTATTCAGGAGGTTAAAGAATGGTTGAGTCAAGTCAGACATGAGGTAAGGGAACTTCTTAACCCAATTTCTATTCTTTGGGTTAATCTCCTACTTTCAAATTATGTCATGATATTATTATGTCTTATTTTGTATTTTTACTTTCTTTATGTGTTCCTATAGTGAATAAACATAATATATATATATATATTTTATTTTAAAAATGATCTTTGTATGGACTTCGTCTCAATATCCTTTCATTGAGGCATATTTGGTTTTATACACAAATTTCTTTTATACGGTGTATAAACCACTTTGACTTTTACGTTTATTCAAAAGGAATATTTTTTATACGAAGCATTTACTAAACGACAAAAGGGAATGTTTTTGTCGTACGTATGTGGCGACAACAACTTCTCCGCCGCCGTGACCACTATTTGAGTTTCGGCTTCCTCTACAAGCCATACCCTTTTTTAATGAAAAATAAATACCATGTTATACTTTTCTTTTACTTTGGTATTGAAAATGGTTTTGAAAGTGTTTTAATTATATCAATGTGTTGTATTGATATCTTGTGATTGAAATGTGTAAATGTTATGTTTCCTTTATGCATGTTTTATGTGATACTATTATGTTATGGTTTATGAGATGTTTAAACCTGTTCATATGAGGAATGTACTGGACTTAATAAGTGACGGGTGGAGCCCGCTATAGCTCCTCGATGCATCGGTAGGTCTCATGAGACAACTAGACGTGGAATTGGCCGAGGCTCTTTCCCAATTTGATTTGTGGTTTTGGACGAGGCCTTAATCATTTTAGACGTCTTGGCCGAGGCCTTGACAAAATGTTTCAGAATGTCTGGCATTATACATTCCCTCATTATGAAAGTGGTTATTGATCTTTCATGTGATTATTCGTCTAGAAGAATATACATGTGAGTAAGTAAGTTGAATTATTTGATTTTACTTTTTCCATATAATGCTGAAGTTCAAGTTTAATAAGGCTTTTTTTTAGTTATACATTTCCTTAATTGTTAATTTTTATTTATGAAAGCTTCCACAATATCGTTATCCTTACTGAGCATCTGAGCTCACCCCTTTCAATGTTTTAATGTTTTCCAGGATGTGAAGAATTATATTATGAATGACCTTTAGGGATAGTGTGAGGGGATATGAAGACAATATGTTGTTGTAGTTTTTTTTTACTTTATGATGTAATGAAGGACTTATGAATGTATCTACTGTTTCCAAGGCTACTAAACTAATCGGTCTTTCGAGACTTGATCTTTTGTGATCATGCCAATGTTACGAAGTAATGCACCGACTCTGGGTAGCTGGGGTCAGGGCGTTACATTCCAGATAACCATTCTCTATTTTTCTGCCACCTTTGTTCTTTTCCCTTCGATATCTCTTGGCTATGGAACACACATACTGTGAATGTCCCATATTTCCACAATAATAACACAAGATATGAAGTTTATTCCTTTGTGTGACTCTTTCACTGTGTGTTTCCCCTTGGGATCACTGAATATTCTGATTCTTCCTTGTTCCCATATCAACCTTTAATCTTGGAGTGGGTGATTGTGGTCTAAACTCAATTTTCACACCTCTTTGTTTTTTTATCAATCACTTCATCGTTATTACCATATGAACATAGTTGATTATTCTTTTATGCTGACCCAAGATTCTCTACTTTTAGATTCTCAGTTTTCTGAGTGATCTGCTTTCCTGATGACCCAACATGAGTCAAGAGTTTTTCTTCATCATTAACCTTTTTCTGCAAACTGACAACTCCTCCTTCATATTCTTTGATACACTTGATTTGATCTTTCCTTGTGTTATCCAAGCTATCGATCTCCCTTTTCTGTTCTTCAATTTTTATTTTATATTCACTAACTGATTAAAAGTCATATGATGGAGATGACTTGAGTTTCATAATTTCTTCAATCAAATCATACTTCTCTTATTTCTACTGTATCATATAGAGTTTGGCATCATGAATAAAATTATTGGATTTCATAGTTTTGGCTCTCCAAACATCTATCTCCTCAAGAGAAGCCTATAACTCATCTTTAATATTAACTCTTCAATCTTCTTCTTCTTCTTCTTATTCTTATTCTTCTTCATCAAATTTAGTTTCATTCGTATTCTGAGAACTACCAACAAATTACACTATAGAATTTTCTCCACTATCTCTGCAGCTCTTTATCTCTTAAACCTCCTCAACCTCAGACTCGTCTAAACTGTCATATTCTTTTGAAAGATGGTTCTTCTTCATAAATAAATTTCATCTGAACTGTTTCCTACCTTTCCAAAAGGCTAGAGACTACTTCTTTGGAATTTCAATATCATCAACATCATCATTCTATTGGAACATTTTGGGGCACCTTGCTGCAAGATGTCCAACCTTTCCACATCAAAAACAAGCAATTGTAAGCTTCCCTTTAAACATTACTTTCCATCTTTTAAAGATTGAGGAGAGGAAAGAAATCACCTCATATGTCTCTTCTCCTTCCTTAGAGTCTTCAATGGTGAGCTTCTTTATGGCCTTGAATGCCACCTCTTTAGATTTCCCCTTTTCCACAACATCATTATCATAATTTCTCATTTCATAAGAAACAAGGTTGTTGTGCAGGTAATACAATGTCATCTCTTTCAGGTCTTTATCATAAAAAACTGAAACGTTAAGATTGAACCGAGGTGGATGTTTCCTCAAGATGTGCTTCAATATATTTATGTCTTCAATTACTTTTCCAATACCTCGCATGTCTACCACTACAACATTTACCCAATCGAAGAATGAATCAACAGTCTCATTTGAGTTCATTATCAGATATTCATACATATTCTACAACACTTGAATCTTTTCCTGTATGACCTTTGTATCCCCTTTATATATATTCAGTAGCTTTTCCAACATGGCCTGTGATGTTTTTCCGGACATCACCATTGTATAGATAGGATTGGATAGCGCTCCCCATAAGGCATTAATTCCTTTGGCATCAGTATCCAACTCTCTATGGTCAGCTTTTGATAATGTACCACTATTAATATCAGCTGTTATTCCATGCATTGCTGTAATGAATACATCCATTCATAATGATTGGAAGTAGTGTTGCATCTGATTCTTCTATAGCTAGAAATTGTTCCCGTCGAATATCAGAATCCCGAAAATTATTAGTGACCTCTATTAGAGAGATAAATAATGACATTAACCTTTCCCTATGATACCAATTGTTAGGTCCACTGGGATAGATATCCCGAGGGGGGGGGGATTATGGTATGACAGATTAAAACAACTTCCCCATTTCATCTTGTTTTTCTGTTAGAAAAAATCCTCTTCTATCTCCTTCCCGATACAAAGTATGAATAAACCATAAATCATGCACATGACACAACTATGTTTTACATGGTTCACCCTCACTAGGCTACATCCAAGTAGCATACACTGGTAGTGTGCTGATGTACTAATTCCACTATAAGAACATGGATATTTAAAAGTTTTATGTAGACTCACTGTCCTTCCTTGTTTACAACTACTAATAATTTAAGAACTCACTGCTCTCTCAACTGAAGTGAGCCCACTACTTCTTCAGAAGATCCACTCATAGTTTATAGGCCTATAGGTATCTTCATTATCACTAATGAATGAATCCTCCATTGTATGTAGATACTTAATTTAAGTTAAAAGTTCATCCAATGATGAATACCCCTTTGCCCACGAACATCGGGAAACTCACAGTGGAAACACCTTCGCAATGTACCCTACTTTCAGAGTCTCCCAATTTCATGAATCTCAAACAAGACTTCATGAATCTCTTACCTTTTCACGAATAACTCCTGTGGAGATCAATCCTTCGCAATACTTAGGCCTTCACAGAGCTCAATTTGTCATAGAGAGATAGCCATTACGAAGCTCACTTTGCCAACACGGAGCACACAAGTTTCGCGGAGCTAGAATAGCCAACACAAAGCTCCTTCCTTTCACGAAGCACACTCACGTTTTTTACTACCTTCATGAAATGAGCACAAAATATTTTCTCTGAAAAACTCACTACTTCTCTCAAGGGGTCAAGGTCTATTTACAGGTGATTCCCCTGATCCGCAAACCTTCCACAAGAAGTCAACGCCATGTCAGCTCAAACCGTAAATCTTAAAAATTCCAACCAAAATTATCTCAAAATTGCGAAGCACCACATAAATTTTCCGATCATAGAGATCATCATAATAATGGAGAATCCTGTAAATTCCTTTGCGTCTTCTCCACGAATCGCCACTCACAATGCCCTTCACCACCGCATTTCTCTTTAAAACTTCCGTTTGGGAATCTCATCATAATTGTGAAGCATCACCGTCAACATTTTTCGGGTCTTCGCAAAATCCAATGCATGAAGCCTATCTTCACAAGACTCATGAATGTGCCTTGTTTTGATGAGATCTTGAAAAAATTTCATATTCTGTGATTGCCACCAAACTCTAAATTTTAGACCCCAAAAATTTGGAAAGCACTAGAAATTAGTTCCACCTAGTATCTATTCTTTTATACCACCTCCAGATCATCCATTCTATTGTCATGGTTCGTTGTCAACATGGATTATTAACAATATCTCTAGAACATGACAATTCACCATGGAAACCTGCTTTTTCAACAAACACAATCAACCAAAAAATGCAGCAATGTTACCTTGAGACGGAAAAAACAAGAATAAACCAAGAAATATCACACCTAACAAACACAATTCAGAGATAGAAGGGTTGAAATTAATTCAATTTTCTATTTGTACACTTTAATTCCATATATGGAAATAAAATTTCCAAGAACTATCCCCCGTTCAACCAGGAAATGTCATTTCCTGAAATTTTATACAAGAGATTTTTCTATGTAATGATAGAGGATAGAACCTAGGTTTTCCAAAGATTTATCAAAATAAGTTCCATAAACCATGAATTCATCAAAAAAACGTCCATGAAATTATCTAGGTAATCAAAAATTAATATTCAATGTATATCACTAAAAAGTTCCAAGAGAATTACATAGAATAAAAGGCAACCTTCTATAAAAAAATGTGCCAAATGGATAGGTAAATGTTGTCTTTTATTGATCGCCAGGGGCTATATGGATTTAAAAATAACCTTAATATCCATCAAAGAATCCATAATGGGACTTAACAATGAATGTTTTTATCATTTAGTTAAAGAAATATAGGGGAATTTTTCCCTTCTCATAGCTTGATTCAGTCGATGGTAGTCAATACGGACTCGCCCATAGTTTTTTCACATGTGTTGGAACCAATTCATTGCTTTCATTAGACACTTTTGTTATTCTAGTTTTTTAGGAACAATTAGAACCAGTCTATGACATTTACTATCAGATATCAGTTAAATGATCCTAGAAGTATGTAATTTAACACAATCCAATTTAACAACATCAAGGAGAGTGGGATTCAATTGGATTTGATCATGTCGTACGAGATAATCCTCATCATCCAAAAATATTTATTGAATACAAATAGATGGGATAATCCCATGAATATATCCTAAATTCTATACTATCACCATTTTACAATATCTAAAAAGGTCATTCAGTTTTGATTCGTAATATAAAGATAATTTATTGGAAATAATGACAGGCGATTGGTCGATACCCTTAAGATAAAAGTATTATAAATTTGATGGAAGTGGTCTCAGTTTCAACACTATTGGGGGTGTATTGAGGGATGGGATTTATGTGGAGTAGGGTATAAGAAACTGTCTATCTACTCATGTTTATACTCTAAGGATATACAATCTATTGAAATGAATTGTTTAGAATCATTGACAGTCTTGGGTAGAATGAGAACACTCATCAATTAATGGACAAAATATACACTTTTCAGGACCCACACAACACTCAAAACATGAACCAAAACTCAAATCATCTAATGCTGAAGGAGAGAAAAAAATCATTGTATGGTTCAAGGAGAGAATTTTGTATGAGTGTTTCATTATGGAGAACTACCATCGAATAAATAGGAAGAGTGGAGTTCTATTCAATGCGGTGTTTCATGGAATCAAGAATGGTAAAACTTACATTTTCTTTACTAAAATACATGGATAATGTACCATTGTAAACATTGATGATATTATTTTCTATTTTGAGGAATGTCCTCCCATGTATGAGAGGAGCATGTCCTTGTGTTTAGGTATCCTCCATCTCATGAATGTAGAACACAATGGGGAAGATGAGATTCTTCAATTTTATAAGGACATCTGTGACCACTCCTAATGGGTTTTTTATGCCCTAGTTGGAAATTTTTACTTTTATTCCAATTGGTTGAGGCTCTCCAAACTGCAGAGAGGAGTACAGAGAGTAACACATTACATTAATTGAATCACCTAAATCTAGCATAGAATCTAAAAATAATGTCTCTCCTATGATGCAAGGTATCGTGAATGTTCCCATAGTCTTGCACTTGGTAGGAATTTCTGGTTGAATCATGGCTGAGACATTCCTTACCATGTTGACTCTCTCATCCAACTTCATTCTTCATCTATTGGTGGAATGTTTTTTATGAAATTAGGATTAACGAAAAATACATTTAACTACCTCCAATAAAATAATGTCAACTTGTACAATTTTTATTGTATCCAATATCTCTTTATCCATCTCATTATAAATTTTTTTATTAGATTTGGAATATTTGGGGGATGAGGAAGAGGATTGTATTTTTTCAGTGGAATACTCATGGAATATTTATTTAGAATATTTGTTTGGGTTTTCAACATTAAATTATTTTAAGGGTAGGGAAATAAAGTTTTCAAGAGGGGGACATTAATTTTCTATTGAATAATTGGATGAAAAATCTTATTTAAAACTATGAAGTGTTATTTCGCAAACCTTAACATTGTCTTTTGGATTAGAAATAGGTTGGGATGGTAGTTTTCCATAACCTATTATCGTTACCTCACCAATATTGTTTGATAATTGTCCCACATGTGTTCACAAGTCCTGAATAAATGATTTTGTGGAAAGTTAAAACTGGAGGTTTTGGGATGCTATTTTCTTTACCATGTCTCCAATGCATGTTTCACATTTGGTAGGAGGAGAATGATTGTTCTATGAAGTTGATGGATAATAAGATAGCATATCAGGGCCTTATTGAAACCACATTTTCATGGGGTATCCTGGGTTACATCCTTATGGTTTCTATGGTTGTTTTTTCCACCCAGGGTTTGGATTTGGCCAAAATGGATCTTTCTGGAAGAGTGGTTCTTGCTGAAAAGGATGCACTAGGAATACAGCTGCAAAAGATGTAGATGAATCCTGAAGTTGTGGGCACTGGTAAAAAAAAAGAGTGTTATCAGAACAAATTCCACAATGTAATGGAATAGAATAAGGGTGTGGGTCACCTTGTGTGTGAGATAATTTTCATACAAGGGTAATTATCTCATCATGATTATTATCTACATTTTTTATATGGATGAATGACATGCCTCATGTACTTTTCAGGACGGTGCAATTTATCATGTACAAAATTGTTGTTCATTTTGAGACATATTTTCTATTACATCATGAGTGGAAGAAGAAGTTTTATAATCTATGGAACCACCCACTGCAGTATCTATCATTCAACATTCCATGGGGACAATTCCTCATAGATATATTTAATTTGAATTTTTTTACAAATTTGGTGGCGGGGGAATGTCTTTTGAATATCTCTTAATTTTCATGAAGGGCCTATCTTTATGATTTCCTAATTCAATATATATCTTTTATAATTGATTCAGTTTGGGGGGTATGAAAGAAATTTTCTAGAAAGATTCATTTAGGTTCATTTAAGCCACCAATTGTTCTTGGTATATTGTATATCCAGTGTTTGGGTACACCATCAAGCGAGAAAGGAATGTTCTTAAACATAATGAGATCCTCATATACATTTTGAGGTTTCATTATGGAGCACACTATGGGAAACTCATAGAGATGTTTGAGAGGGTACTCACTATGAAGACCATGGAATATGGGATGTTTGAGGATGAGTCCTAAACTCAACTCAAAGTTGGATGCTTCCTCAAGATATTTGATGTACGCAGGTTGGTACTCCACAACCGCGGTGGTTAGTTTTTTAAGGTTTGATTATTTGCATCCATTTTTCTTGGATATGATTGGGTTCATTTTTTTATTGTTTTAAACCCACTTGTGTTTCCACAATGGGTTTCTTAGTGTTACTTTATTATCCTACTCTATATTTTTGGATTTGTGAGTGCTGTTTATTTTCAATTTCAGGGTCATATTCAAGCAGTTTTTCTTTTTCTAATCAGGTCAACCAAATAAGTTGTGAATTGTTTTTGTATTTTTTTCATTTTATGATTGAATATGTATAAAATAAAATATCATAATAAGTTTTAATAGTGAATAAAAGATAATATTATACTATATAATGAGAGAGAGAGAAGTAGAAGAAGATAGAGAGAGAGAAAGAACACACACACACAAAACAATAACAATAACAAAAAAAAAATAAACAAAACCATTACAGAAAAAATAAAATGGGGGGGGGGATATTGGAACTAATAATTTGTAAATAAAAGGCTATGAGTAAAAAAAATTCTTGAATCCATGAAAATATCACCAAAATTTGATCGCGTTGTCCAGTGCGTCAAATTATATGTTTGGTGTACTAGAATTTCTATAGTATAGAAGTAACCCTAGGTCGCCTCTTGATAGATCCATAGATAAATAAGTAAAAATAATGATTTTTATTATAAAAATATAAGGGGAATCATATTTTTAAAAACATGTTGTCTGATAATTTAATATACGAAAGGAGAAAAAGAATGCTATAAAAAAGTGGAAATTAACAAAATTAATTAAGTGTGATCAACCTTGGGAATTCTCATGATTCTCATACTTCATTGCATCATGATAAAGGGTATTAATCTTGTAATAAATCGTTTTTAAAACCTAGTACCATAATTTTACTGATTTTATCCATTGATACCTCATATGTTTGAGTCGAAAACACACAATGATTCACCAGATATCAGTGATGATTAAGTGATTTGTATTCAACTTCATAACTGAAAATCTCCATGGAAACACATGAAAAACTCTATGTGTTTTCATGTTTTTTGAGTTATTTAATTATTATACCATGAAATAAATTTACATGGGATTTATAGTTCTTATTTGATTTTAATTGACCATTATAAGCCACAGAAACACCACAATTGAATGAGGGAAGAAAAAAGGATGAACTGTGTGTGAAACATCACACGAAAGGGTACCCACGTGATCCTTCGATTTTGGGTATAACATACCAATATATAAATGAATTAAATAATAAGGTATGATGATGAAAAAAAACATACAACCTAGAATTAAAAAAATCATTCAAAATAATACAAACATGAAGCTTAAAAATACATCACATTCCTCCCTGGTTGATCACTAGGGGCTTAGAAATCCATGGGCGGGGAGGAAGAAGAAGATTTTGAAGTAGCACTTTTTGTAGCCTCCAGATCATATAGGGATGATAAGAAGACTCCATTGGGACTCCAAAATGGTAACACATTTATTCCAACTAGAAATCCTAGTGGGTTTCCCAGGTTGCCAATTTATAGGCAATGTGGGATGTGGTTTTTGGAACCCTTCTTTTGATAATCATATTGGTCTATAGTTTAGGGGGGTAAGACATATGAAATAACATTTTTCAAAACTAAAAAGTTTTTTGGATACACCTTCTCTATGTACATGTAGAATTTTATGGCCATATATTTTTTATATAAGAGATATTCCCAAATATATTGGCAGTGTTTTAACCCCTTTCATATTTATTTTATTAGAAAAATCAGTTTCTATGTGCCTCTTATTTGAACAATTGTTCTTTAATTCCTTAATAAATGTTGTAGAACAAGGAGACATGGATCTTATCACAAATTTTTTTCCCATTTGGATGCATAGATTTCTCGGATGATTCAAATCAGGGTACATGTGTTCTTGGTATTCCATGCAGTTTGGCCTATTTTCCTTCCGCATCATCATGGGCTCTCCAAATCACCCACACCTTTAATGAAATCATCAAAATAAGTGAAATATCCATTTTTAACAATTAAAAGAGAAAATTTGTTTAATAAATCATGAAGAGAAATTTGTTTTCATAATTATAATTTTCAATACAAAACTAGTTTAATACATTTGTATAAGCATTAAATAAAATTGTGAATCATGGTACGATCACTGGCTGATGACATTCATGGGGAACTTAATGATTTGGTGTGTTTCTAGGAGCCAGAGCTAGTACCGGAGTAGATTAAGTGTTATAAAAGCCACTTCAGCTCTTCCCACTCATTTTACTGGGGATGATGGGGCTTCCAGGGACTTGAGTTTAGTCCGTTGCAATGAATATTTTATCCTTTGATTGATGGTAGAGAAGTTCCAGAACCCACATGTATATTTCACTAGAATAGTTGGAGTTAAATGATCATCATTGAGATTGTCTATACACATGGCCAAAATCTCATATTGGGGGAGTGGTCAATTCAAGAAGTATGTCAGACCCTTCTATATTTCAATGAAATATGAAACTTTCTCATTCTCTTGATATTTATAGATCATGAGGTCACTGACTACTGTTTGTGGTAATGTTGAGCTGAAATAGAATATGGACTGGCTCTAGAGATACATCCATCCCATTATTTGGATAGCTAGAAAACTAGTGTACCACAAAAAGGCTGAAACTTGCGGAGTTCACAAAAATCATTCGAGCATCATAACTTCTTATTTTTCTTGGGTTCCCATCATGGGATCACAGTAAAGTGAGTAGTTCATCAAGTGTTTCTCTCGGTCAATAGAGCCATTGATCACTGTGACCATGGGGTTCCCAAAATTTCGAAGTGGGGGAACATTAATTACCCAACTAGGTTATGGTTTCTGTTCTGGATGTATCAAATCATGTCACCCTTCCATTGCTTCCAACTAAGCTATTAATGACCCAATGGTACACATGCAACCTTGATGTCTATATTGTTGGACATGAGCATAGGTGGGTATAACAAGGGGAGAGATAGGTTGTGATGAATCTACTAGTACCTATATAAGATATCATACTAGGGAATCCTTTAGTGATTTACTTGGAACAACTCTTGTTGTTTCCTCAATTGAGGGAAATCATGGTATCCTTACATTTCAAGATTCAAAAATGTTGATGGTCCCAGCACCATGTTTGATGAGCATCTGAGCCTCAATTTGTTTCATACGGGGACCCCTCTTAGTAGGAGAACCTTCATTTAGAGTGTATGTTTATGTGCTTCTTGGGTAACATATCTAGTATAATGGATTGTATGAAGAAACTTAGTGTTTATTCTCTTTAGTGGTTTAATTTATTCTTCCTATCGAGTGAATCCCTCCTCGTGCGTTAGTGGCATGTTTCCATGAGGAGGTGGTGGTGGGTCAAGTGTGACCTTATTTTTATTTTCTCCATGTTATTGATCTGAAAATTATGTAATGATGGATTTGATGAAGGACTGCCCATGTTTAGGGAAACCTATTGGTTCTGGGACTACACCCCTCTAGGCTCACCGTAGAAGACCTCCTAGAGGGAACAATCTTATGCTGCATCATCACCATTTGTGTTTTTTAAGTGATATCTATGAGGATTACTTCTAAGATGATCACTGATGCATACTGAGTTGCAGGTGGCGTACCAGGTGTTGAATAGTATAAGAAATTCTTACATCCCTTATTGGATCATTTCCTTCCATTTTGGGTTCCTCTTTGAGTTTCTTGTCGAAGAGTGACTGGAAGGAAGCCTTTATGTTACCTAGAAGTATGCCTATGTTCTAAGGTTCATGAGTCATGAGATGGGATGGAAAAAGTCAGCTCTCTATTTATTTTCCTCCCCATACAAGAAAATAACAAATTCCACTAGGTGGGTTGTTGAAGTAAAAACTCCCCCAATCTAATGGGTTGAGGTTTCTCTCATTTCCCTTTTAATATGTTTCGGCTTGATTTTATGGTCTTAATGGGGCATTGTATTTTAAAAATTCCCCCCCCCCATCCCTATGGGTTGGGTTTTCTCTTATACTATGGTGGTTTCTGTTCCTATCACCTTCTTCTAGACCTCATGCATTCTAATGTGCTCATGAGATAGATATGGTTTCATATTTTAATGTGAATTATTTTCTTCTGAGAAAATATTCATCACTCATTGGAAAACATCTGTTATTTGAGAATCCAATTGAATGTTATCTATAGCCTATTTAGATATTTATTCTATAGATTTATCTCATCAAGACTGATGCCTTTGATACATACCCTTATGGTCTATTTTTTTTGAGCATTCCACATTTCTAAAATAGATACAAAATTTTGATTACATCCTAGGTTGATGACATTACCTGATTCCATTACTTGTGGGTCCTACTGGATAGGACATGGGGTTATGTGTATTCCTCACTGTTCTCCCACCCTTAGATGGGAACACCAGATTGGGTTTCATCGATGGGGCAACCCAATTTTTATAGCGCATGGAGGAAAACCAATTCACAGTTTTTGTTTTTTCCTTTATGATTGCTACTGTCATAAAGACCTAAAGGCTTATATGTGAATTTAAAAATTATCCTCCCCCAATATACTGATATTATATGCTTAACCTTAATATTGAATAAATATCAATTTCAAATATTGGATATTTTTTAAGAAATGTAGATGAATGTTGTTCATATATTTTCCTAAAATATCAATTGGAATATCGAACAAAGAAGATTTTATGGGCCATAAAATAAATTGTATGTGATCAATGGATAGAATTATTCCCATAAGAAATATATTATGTTTTTCTTCTTCGATAAATTCCTCTACTTTTTTCCCTATCATGGATTCATAGTGATTATTTCATTCTAGGTAGTATGGATTGTTGGGATTTCATTAATGGCTGAATAGTGCGGGGGTGGTTCAATGGATGAACATGGGACTAGGCCATCTATTTGTTGAGAAATGATGTATCTTTTCATCAATAGAGTTTCTAGTATATCTAAACCTCTCCTTCAAAGTGCATAAGAATATGAGGGAAATCTTGTATTTTTACTCGTAAGGGGAGGAATTTCTTGCGAGTATGAATTTGTGTTTTGGGGAGGACATTAACATGTTAACATCTAACCACATGGAGATTTTCCATGATGTGTACCTATGAGAGGACCTTAAGTGTGGAATAAATCAAGGGTCAGACCTTATTGTTATTTATTTCATTATAGGGAGGACATTTTCAATGAATGACATCATGATGAGTGCTATGATTATACCTTCATGTTCAGCTATAATGAGAATATCAGTAGTGTACATAATGTAGAGGGAATTCAGGATTTATTATAATGAGTGGAGGGCCTTCTCATTTCTTTATTTCACTATGGGGTGATCCTTCATAGTGACTTCCATCATGGCATGGAATACCATTATAGATTGTCATCCAACTACAGATAGAATAATATATATAGCTTTTACCCCGGGGAGGACCATCTGAGAAGATGACATCAACGATAGGACCAACATACTGTTTTATCTTCTCTTCATGTTTAGGCCTACCCTGACGTGCATTAGGAGATTGGATCTTTCAATCAATCATTTCTATCCCACTTTGTAATCCCTCACTGGTGCTATGAGGAGGACCTTCATAGCTTCTAGTAGAAACTTTTTCGGGGGAGCATTGCAACTTCTACTGTCAGTTCCATAATTTCTTTATAAAAGATCATGATATTGATCCTCTATTAATAGATGTCTTATGGAAATAAGAACTCCTTTTTCTAGTACAGTCTAATCTTGAATAAACTCTTCTTTTTCCAGATACCTTTGTCACGATTCATTTTTGGATGTTCTCTTGCGTACAACTGGGGCTAACTACTTTTGGTAATGACCTTCATATACAAATAGCTATTTAGTTTGTTCCTATGATGTCACTAGGATACACCAAAACACTTCATTATTTATAGAAGGGATATACGGCTACCCTGGAGTGGCGACCACATTGGATCAGTGACCCCCAGTTAAAACATGTGAATTTTCTCGATCTGATTGTCCATGTATTGAAGACTATATCTATCGACCCTCTTTGGCTGGAGTAGGAATGAATGTATGCTCCAAAGTGATCATTTTATTTTGTAGATGAATCCCCCTTGCTATGGAGATGAGATCATGGTCCTGACTCATCTCTTTTTCCATAGACATGCTGACGTCTTCTTAGGTTTAAAGGAGATGGTATATAATCATATTTTGATCCACCATTATTACATTTATGTGTTGAGATATGTATTTGGATGGAGAGGGTATAAATTAACATTCCTATGTATTACCAATATTTTAGGCCTGATTTAGTCCTCCACAAGTGGCTAGTGGGTAATGGATGTTCTCTTATGGTGAGGCAGAAAAATGAGTCTATCCTTGACATGAAGCCAGGATATGCCAGCTACATTCTCATGTTGACACTTTACTTGACTGGTGGGAATTATATTTGGGAGAAAGAATTTGCGTCTTCTTATTTTTTATTGAGATTTTCTCATGGTATTGATGTGTCTTTTAAAAAAATTTGCTCTTTATATATTTTATTTCCACCATATTTAATTGGTTGGCATGAAATGGGTCAGAAGTAATTTACATCTACCTTTTGATTGACGTTGTATTTGTGTGGTGGGCTTAAAATGCATTATAAGTGTTGTGTGACCACCAATATTTTTTCAACCTATTTAGATGGAGGGCTTGATATTCCTGAGTAGAAATTTTCACATACTTGTAGCTGGTTACTTTCCTATTTGGATAGAGGGATTCTTATGTATTGACAGAGAGTCTCATCAATCGAAAATATTCCACCTTAATTTCATGGCTAGACTAACGAGTATTAATTGAAATATGAATTTTTTTATAATGTGCTGCCATATTTCCATGGAGGGATTCATATGAGGGTACATGGATATATGTATTCCCATAGTCTACCACTATGTTTGTTTGGTATATATCCTCCTGAAGAATAAGAATGGTGACCTATTATTGGTGATATGTTCATCTCCCTCATCAAATTGTCTGATGAGACTATGTATGTTGGATGTTATTAGGATCCCTTGGTATGAAATCCTTTTTAGAGAAAAGTTATAGGACTGTGAATCGCTTGGAATGACATTCCCCGGCATGGGTCCCCGTGTGGGGTTCCTATACAGCATGGAAATAGTTGTTGGAGATGTCCCCATCCTCCTCCCCATGGTAAGGGAGGTACTCATTATTTCTCTTCAGGGACAAGCACCTAATGAAATTGTAGATGGATAGTGGGGTTGCCTTTTTCTTGGACATTGACCACGGTGGAAGAGGAGGCTGGAAAGTATTAACTAACTTGAGGGCCTATCTTGCAAGATCCATCATGGGGAGAGTACTATTCTAGTGGTACTCCTAGTTTAGTGCATTAGAAACCAAACGTTTAAGATTTTGGATAGGTGATGAATTTGTATACTTCATTGGGGACCTGACCTCCTTTTTTTTCGCCAATGTCCATGTCTAACCAATTTGTTGAGATGCCATTGGATTTATGGTTGATATGTGAATCCCCTAAAACTTATATGAAATGTAAAAACAATAAAACCCTATCATATTATCATCTCATAATCATAGGTATAGTTGATGATCTTTCATGGAACACTTCCTTTTGGATGCGGAAGGGGATTAAGGTGGGGTAACACACCACCTTGTTTTAGGATTCACGTCAGTTTCACAATTTTAGTCGACATAATTCATTTCGTGACCCATTTTAGTTTGTGAGATGGTTACATTAGGACTGGGCAGTATATACATCATGTTTTATGAAGCTGGTTCAACTATTGATTGGTCTAATTGGGTGGTTACATGGGGTTTAGGGTTTGAAGAATCATCCCACATTGGGTATGACGTCTTCGAATGGTCTACAGCGGGTTCATTCACAGAGCTAGAAATTCCCAAGGACCCTTTTATACATGATTGATGGACCAGATTTCCAAAGGTAGGTACTCAATTAAATATTTCTCCAACAAATCTTAAGGACTCCATTGGTCGAGAGGATGAGAGATTGAGAACATCACACAATTTTTAGGAGAATTATTTCCTATTTCAAGACTCATATATAGATTTATCTAATGTTCAAATGTTCATTAATCATTGTTTCATTCCCATGAAATTTTTTGTGTTGTACCCCTAGGGTAGAAAAATTAGTCAGTAGTATGCATGGTTTTAGAATCATCTTTATTTATCATATGATCTTCATGGAAGAAGACATCTATTTGTATCTGATGTTATTCATAGATGTTACCCTTTTATGGAGACATTATGGATTCTTCGGTGTTTCATCTAGGAAATGATGATTTAATCCATACGATTAGGTTCTCTGGATTTTATGATCATCAATGGGGGTGGATATTGATTTGATGTCAAGGTCAAACCCTTAAGATGGGCTTCCTATGTATCCACATGTGAGGAATTAGATTCCATGTATTTCAGTGTCTCTTTACTGGACACACCACCTTTTATGATCATGTTATAGGTACCCATCCATTGAATTTAATATCATGTAGAAAAGATGTATAGGTAGGATATTCCTATTAATAATTTTCTATTAGGCTTACACAAAGGTGGACCAGGATTCATAGAAGATACATGGTCTACTGGGTGTATATGACCCTACCAGGGATATGGTTTAGTGAACAAAATGGTGATTTTGGAGTTGGTTTTAGACCTTAGGGAGGAGTCCTATGTATCTTAGTTAGTGGGGAATTGAATCCATCATAGTTTGGTTTATGTTGGATATTATACTGTATAGGAGTTCCTATTAGAGAGAATTAAATAATTGCATATTTATGAAGAGGATTCCCTATGAGTTAGGGGAAATTTTTATTGGGGCTGACATTCAAGGATAACGTCCCACAAGCATGAACCTTAGGAAAGTGAAATATGTATCCTAATCAAAGTAAGAATTAATGTTCTCATTATTCATTTTGATTGAATTTTGTGGATTTTTTGATCATCACAAACCTCCAAACCAACATGAGTCATACTTGGTCTTAAAAATAAGAGGACATGGAAGATTCATCAAACCACATGTCTATTCATTTTCATGGATAGAATGGAATTGGATGATAACAGAAGTGTCCAAGGTGAGAGACCAAATATAGTGATAGAAGGGAATTAAGGGTGCCCATTTCCTCCCCTGTTTTGATATTTTGGATAATCATGTCCAGTGGTTTATCCAGATGTCTCCCAGGTAGAGGTGAATGGGTGGAATAGATCCACCTCCTGTAATAATAACCATGGTATTATGTTAGGAGGAGATACATTCTAGTTTTATGATAAATGGGAGAAGCATTGTTACTTATCAAGAGTAAACATGAGCATGATCTCTTTTTTCATCACTAGCCCTCGTGAAAGGGAAAGTACATTGATTAACATTAGTCCCTAAAAGAGGGAGGTGCAAGTGTGTATCCCAAGGTCGTTCCCCATGCTGGCATGGGAATGTAATATTTGGGAATTTCTGGGGGTTTGATCCATTGTATGGATTACCCATATATCCCCACTTTCCATTGTTATGTAAACTCAAATGCGAAATCTGATGTGCTCGATGGTTTTATAATACGGGTCTGATGGCTTTAGAAGAGGTTTTGGCATGATGTCGTTAGAATGGTTTGTGCAGGGCCTATAGCGGGTATGATATTAATGGAAGGACATGATCAAAGCCAAAGAGTGGAACCTCCCAGGGTACCCACTTATATATATTGTTTCTTCTAATAAGATGGGGGCCACCCTACATAGAATGTAGCTATGTGGTTGGAGGGACCGTTCTGATACCATAATGGTACACAGACCTATATGTCATCAACATAGTGTTTTTTTGTGACATCATGTTACGTCCATATAACAGGATACTATGCAGTGTAGAGTTCCATTTCCACAACATGGTGCTATGCATCATAGGGTTTCACCCACATTGCATGGTGCAACACTGGGTAGTAGATTGAAGAAAGGGCATTGATTCCGCACTATTTTAGAATTTCATATTTGAAATAGATATGGTTCATGGTCCAGCAATCATTATAATTCCTCCATTAGGTTTCCATTAAGAGGTTAATTTATACCTATGGTAATTAATTAGAATAGATTTGTGTGTCTTTGATAAATCTATTTTGAAATCCATCTCAAAAGATAGTCTCATATTCTCAAATCCGATCGTATTCTTGAATACCATAATGATAATTTTGTTGGTTGTTGAGGAAGGTGGATCTATGGATCACACAACACCATTTTCAGAAGCCCATAGGAAATTACCCTACACGCAGATGACTCAGTCAACAAAGGCACGTGGTTTGTGATGGTAAAAATTACCACCTCAATCCCGCAAATGAGCACATTTCGCTCATGGGACACCTCCACCATCACCCCCACATGATCCATTTAGTTGCAGTGACAGAATGTGGGGGTGGAATTCTCTCCCTATATTCCTCCAATGATGTGGTTTGTAGGGATGTTTTTTCTGCCAATATCCCATGCACCATTTGGTTCACAATTGTTTTGTAAAGACGCAGATCGCCATGCGATGTGGTGAACTGTGATGTGATTTATGGTTTGTAGTACCTAATTTTTCTTTTCCAAAATTGATTCCTTAAACCTCTGTCTTCAAATCCTTAGTCGAATCTTTTTTCAAATGTGTTTGAGTATTTTATTTACCCTCTCATGTTTTTAAAGCTCCAACAATCACCACTTCTCCCTGATTCATTTTTATCATCCCCTCTTCATTCTGCTCAACATCATCATTGAGGTATTTCACCCCATTATTAAGTGAATGAGGTTAATTATATAGTACTGGGGAGTTAAAATAAAATCCAAGTAGTGAGTCAGACTATGACCTAAAAACTGTTTAGAGATTATGCCACATATATAATAAAAACTAGATTAGACTGAACCACAAAGTATAAATTTCCATACAAAACTCTATTTATATGAAATCAAAAATCGTATACATGGTAATTTATAATATTTATTTAATAAATATGAAATCCTATAAAAATTCTAATTATCGTAGAATTATTCAAAATCCACGAATCAGGGTAAACATACCTTCTATAAATTTTTATTTTACCATATTTAATGAATAAGAGATCTTAAAAATAGGCTATTGTCTTTTTCACAAGAAAATCTAGATTACATTATCTATCCCATGTATTTTTACTTTTAATTTTGTTCAATAATTAACTTCATATTATATATAAAGTTTTCTTTTTTATTTTTTTCTATTGATTTCAAATTCATATTATTGTTTTTAGAGTATTTTATGTCTAATCATGATCATTTCCATATTAATATAGTGAAAATTAATAGTGACCACAATTTTCGTACAAATATATTACATCATAATATATGAAGATCCAACATATTTTACAAATACATGCCCTAGGATAGTAAAATTTTAGTATATGTGGATAGTAGAAGAACAATCTAATTATTTCAATATATTTAATCAAAATCTCCAATGAAATATGTACCTTCATATAACTATTCTTAATAATACCATTCATGAATCATTTTCCTATAACCCAGAGGAAGGAAACATAAGAAATAGGGAGACAAAATTCGTTATAAGAGTAAACAAGGGAGATAAAAACGATCACATAAGAATAATATGATATTAAGGGTATAATAATATGATGTAATCATTTGAAAACCAATTATGGTATATAATTGATCATAATTACAAGTTAGGGAGAAAATGATGGATGTTGAAAAGACATGAAACAAAAATTAATTAGAGGAATGATCCATAGGATAATAACATTGGTATAAAACATAAGTTTATTGAATAAACATAATAATAAAAAATCATTTTCTTAGTAGTCATGGCTCACTAATAATAATATCATAGTGAATTAGGTTCACACCCCATTTAATAGCCAATTTTAAATCCCAAGACTATCTTAGTGGATTGGGTTCACCCAAAATTCTATAATAAAGGTTCACTCCCAAGACTATCATAGTGAAGAGAGTCCATTAGCGATCTGTGATCCCCCCATTATAGTAATTATTATCTCAAGAGATAAACATTTTACCCAATGATGTGGATTGAAATATAATTCTTATCCCTCTTAAAAAAATAAAAAAATAGATATGTTTTCCACATAATACAACATTATTTACTATATCATAATGCATGAAAGGGTTATCAAATTCATAATAATTTTGATATTTCATCATAGAATAACTCATGGAAAATAAACTAGTTTCATTAACATAATATCATCATAATCATACAAAATATAGAGAAGTAAGAAGGGAGGTATTATTGGATCATACCCCTAATAAATAATAAGTGAAATTAAATGATGTTATTATAAATAATTTTTTTTATTAAAAGGTATTATGAATATTTCATGAGGATAAATACAACATTCTATTTAAGAAAATTATTTAAAATATTATGATTTCCAAAATCATAATAAAAAAATTTCATCTCAAAATAACATTGGAAACATATAAACACTACATCAAAGAAATGATTATTGTTGATGCTGATAAATAATGTTCACGCTATGACTTTTAAAATAAAGATTCATTTAACTTTTTATATAAAAAGGAAAAAGTACCTCACTACAAAAATGAAAATAAGATCCCTTTTAAAAAATTATACAAAAAATTCCTACAAAGATAAAAATGAATTTTAAATAATTATAATATAATATTAAAAGAATTATTTAATTCATTTCAATTATAACATTGGTATGGAAGAAATTGATTCCCTACCAATAAAAAAATAAAATATTTTTTTCATTAAAAAATATTACAAATAATTTTAAGTACTAGTGAGAGGTTAATGGAATTATTACATAAAAATTCATTGAATAAAAAAGTGAAAAGAAAAATGAATATATTTTTCAGAAAAGTATCATATAATTACTTCAATGAAAATTCAGGAATAAAAAATCCTGATTAAAATTGGATTCATACATTGATCCATTACACATAGGTAAATCTTGAATCAAATCCCCATGAAAGGGATAAACATAGATTGATATATAAATCACCGTATTTTATTTAGAAGTATCATAATAGGATATCATGGGAAGTATATATGTTTCAATATAGAATCTAGTGGTGAATATATTATGTGTCTCAAATTAATAAAATTATGACGGTAAATCCCTTAACATCTTTTATTTTATTTCTTTGTGTGTGTTAAAACTTCCAATTAATTTAGAAACATCGTTTCCCTCGCACATTAAACCATGAAAGAATGGTTTTTTGGAATGGAAAAGAGATGTATAATGTTGGGGGGGGGGGGGGGGGGGGTTATTAATGTATTATCTCTAGTCATGGATGAGATAGAATTATCAAATATGATAGGAAGAGGTGAGAGATGGTACCCATATATAGGGGATATAAAGAGAACACTTGGAAATATATTAAATATTAAATAATATATATATATATTTCATAATTGGTAAATTTTTTAAAAAGAACTAAAATTCCAAATATAATATGTGATAGTGATGATATAAACTTAACCAATCAAATTTGGGATTTTTTTATATAAATTTTAGGCATTTTGTATTAGTTAATAAACTTTAAACCCATTTTAACATTAAGCATGATGATTTTTTTTTCATGATTATGTAATTATATAAAAAATAATAATTGGACATTATAACCAAATTTATAAATCCTAATTCCAATATTGGAATCAATTTTTTCAGATTTATTTTTAATTTGTGGTAGAAATAAATTTTAATATATGAACAAAAAAATCTTGAAAAATAGATTTTTAGAATAAAACTTATTATAAATTAAAAATAATGTAGTTATGAAATAATGTAATAAAGTATTCACAAGGAATTATTTTATCAACTAAAAAAGAATATAAGTTTATAGGCTTTTTATTAAATAAAAAAAATAATGGGAATCTATTAAACATGTAATTAAATGAAAAGGCCCAAAATAGATTTTAAATTAAATAAATGATAACTTATATTAAAAAATATCCATTTGTGGATTCCCAAATTAAAAATAATTATTTAGAATAAATTATTTCACTAATTAAGTATATCATTGGTATAAAATCAATCATCCAATAGGATAATTTAAGGTTTTATGGTTCTTTTCATTTTTTACCCATGGGTTTAACCCTAATTTACATTTTTTTCTGAGGTGACAGCTATTTACTAAGGTTATTATTTATAATGAAATAATTATTTTTCCCTATTAAATTATAATAATTATTTTTAATTTAAATATGGAATCCATTTTATCAAAATTAATTTACATAATGTTTATAGTATAATTTAAAATTTAACCTTTAAAGTGTGATGAAAATTGTTTTTTTTGTTTTTTTATTAAGAACCATAAAATCCTAAATTAACTCTATGACCATTAATCGATATTATATTATTTTAAATTTATATATATTATCTATATATTTAATTTAAATAATTATACATTAGTGTTTATTTTAATTAAATGAATGAAAAAAATTATGCACTGAAAACAACTTAATGAAAAAGTTTTTAAGTATTAAAGTAAACTTATATCAACATAAAATATAATTTTAATTCATATAAATTTTTTTAGATTTTTATTAAGATAGATATTATTTTATTTTAAAACTATATTCAAAATATAATTTAAATTTTAAATTACTTTATTATAAGAAAATAAATGATAGTTTTTAAAAATTTGTTAATTCTCACAGTTCACTGAAAAATAATTCCTTACAAAAAGATATCAATATTTTATATTAACATAATGTTGAAATTATGAATTCAAAATTTATATGATTTGCATTAAATAAAATTTATGAAGTGCTATAAAATAATTATAAAAAATTATCAGAAATAGTAAGATATTGTTTTGGAAAAATTTTATTTTGATGTATCTAAACAAATTACTGAAAATGTAGTGACTGATTATAAATAAGATTAATTTAACTAAAAAAATATATATATTTTTCTAATGTGATTATTCAATTAAATACCTATATGTTTAATAGTTTTTTTATTATATTCGTGTTTAAGTAATAATATTTTAATATTATATTGTTTTTTAATGTTGGCATTGTATGTAACACAACAAATCATATAAATAATATTTTACAGCGAAAAATAAAAAAAATAAGTATGTGGAACATTATACCCCTCCTAAATAAATGTTTCCCCCATAATTCTTTCATATTTAGAAAAGGTTCAGTAGTTGAAAATAACTTTATTAAAAACCGACATCATATAAAGGAATAATAAAACCTAGTTTTAAAAGGAATGCTCGAAACAAAAAGGTAACCTTCAATATAGAATAATCATGATCTGTGATAAGGGTAACATTGGTGGTAAGTAACAATATGAGCATAGATGAGAAAGATACCTTCTAAGTATTAATAGAGAGTGGTAGTGAACATTGTTATTAAAATTAAAATGACCAAATAACCACACACCCGTTTGGGGTAAAATAATCATTAGTTCATTAAAAATGAATGTAAAAGAATAAATTTTTGGTTTCAAGATCATTTTACTAAATTTGATGGATTATTTTTCTATCATTATAAATATCATGTGAAAATCTACTTAATAGATTTATTTCTATTTCATATGAATAATTTCAACATTTTTTTCAATTTAATAAATTTCCATATGATCATTTACTCTAATAAATTAAATTTTAGGATGAATTTTTCATTATTAAATTAATAAAATTTTGATTTAGTGGATCATAAGATTTAGTAAATAATAACAATTCATTTATTTTTATATAAAAATATTTTCTATAACCAAAATGATTAGCACATGTTATCCAATTTGGTTAAATCATTCTTTAATCGAAAAATAAATAACCAGAACATCAAATATTAAAATTAAACCATACAATATATTATTAAACTTTAGACCCATTAGAAATATTCCTATCAAAATTTAAAATCCAAATATTTATAAATAATGTCCCTAAATTTACATAATCAACATATTATTTCACCCCCAAATAACATAAAGTAAATATTAATGACATATACCAAATATGTGATTACATTTATCATATATTATTGTGAAATTGGGTAAAAAAATTATTACTATAAAACCACAATGAACACATATAGAATTCCAAAAATTAACTATCCCTTCAATCTTTTAATAAAATCACTGTTCCTTGAATACATTCCTTAAATCGAAAAAGGTTATAAACTCAAAAAAATATAACATAAATAAACATTTAATCACGAAACTAATAAATTTAAAGGTCATTAATACTACCCCGTTTACTTATTAAATAATAGTATTCCATTTATTTGAATGATACATTAATATCTTAAAATCAGGCTTATAATATAAGATATCATCACTTTACCAATAAATCAATTTTAAAGGATTTCAACAACATTGTAAATATATAAAGAAGAAATACTTCATTAATATCATTAGATGTTTCACAATTCTTATTACTAGAGTTCCATTGATAAATATACTTGTAGAACATAATTGTCAAATTCAAATACATAAACACTTCAATAATTCCAATTGAATGATTGACATGACAGATTTCATTCAATAGTCTAAGAGTTTACCCATGTGATATAGAATTGAAATAGATAATTCCCATTTTACCTACACATAATACATTGAACAATACATGTTACATATGGTTGAACATCATATCCCACCATCAAAAATTTCTTTTCCCCTTAAAAATATCTTTTTATAAACCCTTATTTTCCACTAATAAAACATCTTATTATTCCTCATTGAAATTTCTCTACGTGATTCTTCTCACAAACATTATTTGAAGGAAACTAATTTTTTTCCCCCCATTGTCATCATAAAAATAAACACCTATCTTATTATTTGTATGTTGAAACACAACCATGTTTATGTATATAAAATTATAATGAGATAGATGATTTGGATGAATCATGAAGTTTCATATTCCAAATCCCATTTTTTGGCTTCACATGAGGGAAATTATTCCATTGTGCACTAAATTTAGTACTAACATAAATAATTATAGTTTTTTTAATGAATAAAACCTAAAATTCTAGTGGGGAAATATAATCATATAGGGAAACCACATAATCATGAAAAATCATTTATCAGATATCTAAATCCCCACACATTATTTCCAATATATGACAAAATGGGTTTTAACTAGGTCATTCATGGTGATAATATATTCAAATTAAATATAATTAGTAATAATAGAAATGAAACTCAATCAATTAATATCTACCATGAGTTTCAAACCATATGTGTAGTAAAGGAACATTCATTGTGAAATTGGATGATGGTTGAGATATAATGGAGAAACTATTTTCAAAGATATTATCACAACATCCATCTATTATAAAGACACATCCTCTTGTAGTGTCATGATAGTGATGTATTTATATAAAACCAAAAAATGTCTTCCTCAACATAACATTATGATGCTATCATATTCTTATACTTATCCATGTAGTTTTCAGCTACATTTCATAATCCTAAGCATTAATTATAGACAAAACTGTAATTTGATACCATGCTTATAAACTATTACTTTTAATACATAGATATTACATATAATATAGATGACTATACAATATATTTTTCCAATATATGCCCAAATACCGTAAGGAATTATTTTCATTGGAGACTAGATGCACAATTGTTTTATTTCATGAAAGATATTCAATATCTCTGACAATGAATTTATTATAGAGTTCAATTATTAGACATAACCTACTGAAAAAATATCTTTATAACATAGGGAAAGGAAATATAATAATGGGTGAGAATATTGATGGATCATGTGATACCAAATATACACAAGAGGGAGGGTGAATTGTAAGTATTACAATTTCCTCACGAGATCATGATCAATCTTTTTAACTTTATCAGAATGACTAAGCAGAGGAAAATAAATATAATAGGATGAAAGATGTATAGTGGTTCAGGGAATAGAATGCCCCCAGTCCACTCCACTAACAATTTACTCCATGATCTTAGTGATTTTCACTATCTGGTCATGTTATCAACATACCATTCCACAACTGAGTTTAGGTAGTTGACATCATTAAATCATTAAGGATAAACAAAGACTTCTGGTCTATACAGAAAAGCAAACACATAGCTTAGTATGAGAAGAAGCTCACTCAATGTAAACTAGTATTAGTTCTTTGAAATAATTTCCAGTTGTTCTTCATAATTGCAACAACATGCAATTGATAGTCGATGGATCGTCGTCTTCAGAAATAATGATCTTCAAGTAGATGTGTTCTGAGTCAATCCAGTTGTATTAAATCATCAAATATAATTTTTAAATTTAGCAACAGTCGATTCAAAAAATATATTCTATGTAGAATTGTTAAATCTTCAATCGTGTTTCTTCTTATTCTATAAAAAGATCTTGATAGATCTTGGTAGCAGCAGATCTGTAAATATCAATTGTCTCTATAAACTGTAGAAGTGAAAAAGTCTAGAATATGTTCTTCCCATCTTTTTCACAATGATATATATCACATCCACTATAATTAAAAATAACACCCATATATATAATAATAAAATTCATTTTCATTTTAAATTTTGATCCACAAAAGTCTCCTATAGAATCATGATATTCAAATATTTGAATAATAGAGTAGTCGTAACTCCCATTAAAATTTTCCATTAAATCTCTTTTTAAATTGATACATTGAATCATAAATAAATGGATTTGAGTCAGTCAAATATGCGCTTAATATTTGGGCTTTTAATCTGGCTTGAAATTAGCCTGATAATCCACATAAATATCATTACTCGATAAATCCATGTTTGAATCTTCGACCCCAAACTTAGGGTTGAACTACATAACATACACTCCCTGAACATATGGTTCAAAATGTAAGGTTCACAATGTAAGGTTTAAAATATAAGGTGGATAAACCATACTTTTCTCTTCATCTTTCTAATTTATGGTATATAATCCTTACTTTTATCAACTTCTAAATGTAAGGTACATTATCCATAATTTTTGAAAAATGTAAGGTTGTTCACAAAAGTAAGGTTGCTGAACCATAATTTTTAGAAACAAACTTAATATTCCATTATTTTTTGATATCCCAAACTTATGCTTCCTACCAAACATATAGTTCTTCTTCCATATTTTTTTTGATAATGTATGGTTTGTTAACCATACTTTTTTGATAACCATTAAGCAACAGTTTTCATCCTTTCACTACACTCCTCAACATTGGGTACGAACAGTGTTTCTAGAACACTCTAAAGTGATTTCCAAACACATATAGTATGGAAAGTGTTTCCAGAACACACAAATGTGATTTCCAAAGATGTAGAATATGGAAAGTGTTTCTAAAACATGCTAATGTGATTTATGAAAACATTATAAAATATTCCATGCAGATTTGGACGCATAAATATTATTTTAAAAATAGTGAAATAAATAGTATTAATTACCTGAAATATACTCAAAGTAAAATAATTAGAATAACAAATAAGGGTATTTGTGAACATTAAAATCATCACATAGAGATGGATTGTTCCTCTAAAAAATCTCCCTCTTAATAAAATATAGTGTTATTAAAGACCACACTTGCTCAAAAATCGCTACCTTTATTATGATCACAAAACCCATGAAATAACCATTAAAAATATCTTACAAAATTAAATTCATATAATTTATAATTTTACAAAGGTAAAAAAAATATTTTAATTTAACAAAATTATTTTTTAATTTTTACATTTTATCCCCCTTTTTAAAGTAAAATAATATTTCCTCCTTTATAAATAATGAATTTTTTGTTTATCCAAAAACAATTTCCCAAATAAAATGTTTTATTTATCCATATTTCTCTCCCTTTTGTGATATAAAAAATAATGATAGGAGAAGGAATAAAACACAATTTAATGTATCACTGAACTTAAGTAAGTTCTACGATAAACTAGTTATCTATATTTGAATCATGATTACTAGATTTAAAACCTAGATAATACAGTAAAACAAATTTATGACACATAAACATGTGATTCAAATATATTTTATTGAAAATATAATTAAAAGTATAGTAATTACAATAAGAATCAATTTTGGGATAAAATGTTTTGTGGAATGGGTTTCCGCACCTCAGAATGATTTCCTTGAGCTCTGACATCTGTAGTCTCAACCATTTCATCAGTCCATTGCCTAACTGGACTTTGAGATCTCTTACTTCTCAAGTCATATGGATATGTTCAATCAAATTGACTCTAAAAACTCTTGTAACCACTCTTCCTTTTTCCATAAAAAGAGTTAACTAATTAGTTAACTGATTTAACAAAACACTAATTCCAGGTTCATTCAAAGTGAGCTGCTCAATAATAAACTTCTAATTGTCCAATAACACAGATAAAGGAGCACTATTTCCTTGAAGGTCCTATAGTCTATCATTTATATTGTTCATAGCTATTGTAATGGCCTAAAATCTTATGATCAGATCAAATGAAGTACCTGTTGTAATGTCTTCACTATGTTTTCCAGTTGTGAACTCTTGATCCATGAAAGAATTAAACTCTAGTAATTCTAACATCATCACAATTACAGATTTGAGATTTGAAACCTCATCCAACATTCCCATCATAAAATTTTGGATTTCATGCATAGAAACAAAACCGGCATTCATTCATTGATATTCTAGATGCTTCTTTTGTAATGATCTTCTTAAAGAAGCATTTTCTGCTTGAAATTTATTAAATTTATGGATTAACACTTCCACATTATTATTATCTGAATCAGAGTCACCTTGTACTTGATTCTCAGTCTAAGCTTCCACTAGATTTATCATTTCTAGACGTAGGGATTTTGCATCTTACTTCTCTTCATCATTCCTCTGCACTGGCTTGTCCACTGACTTTTCCTTCATGTACTTTATTGACTCATCTATAGAAAAATATTCACAAATAATTTCAGTTTGAATTTCTGAAAGTTTCTCTACTTGATTCATATTAAAAGGTTCTTACAATTCCTAAGAATCCTCTTTAGTGAATTCTTACATGGTAGGATCAGATAAAACAGGTTCCTCTTGGGAAATTTCCTCTAGAACAATCTCAGTAGGCTGTATAGTTTCAGATCTAGGTACTTCAACTTCTCTAAGATTTTCAACATTTGGATGAACAATTTCTTTTTCAAATTGAGGAGTCACCTCAATCAAAGAAATTTATGGTTTTTAAAATTTTTGTACTACTGATTCTATAATAAATTTGAAGCTTAGAAGAGGTTCATTTGTTCTAACATCAACTTGAACAGGTTCCTTGTAATGACCCGACCCTAGTTACCGATAGTCAGTGCATTATTTTAATACATTTCCATGATTACAAGGAATCTAGTCCCAAAGGACCAATCCGTTTCACAGTCTTATAAAATAGATTACATACATGAATGTTAAATTAAACTTTATAACATACAACATAGCATAAATAATACTTTTGAAATGCCATTGTTCCCTTATCTTAACCCTTCATCTCAATAATACAACTCTTCTTTGGATTTGGGAAAATAACACATAAGAAAGGGGTGAGAACAGATGCTCAGTAAGGGTAAATAATTTAGAAGAAGCTATAAACTTTTAATGCATGTTATGTAACAAAACAAGAGCATTTTTAAACATAAACATGAAAACAATATGGTAAAAAAAATAAAACATTACCATATTAACATGATCATGGATATTCTACTAGTCAAATAATCACATGTAATAACTAATTTCATAAAGAGGGAATGCATAATTCCAGACATTCGGAAATATTTTGTCAAGGCCTCGAACAGGATGTCTAAAAATGATTTAGGCCATAGCCAAAACTAGATATAAAATTTCGAAAGGCCATGTCCAATTCCACATCTAATTGTTTCATGAGACCCACTGATGCATCGAGGAGCTATACCGGGCTCCACCTATCACTTACTCAGTCCAATGCATTCCTCATATGAAAAGGATTAAACATAACATAAAAATTTATAATAAAACTAGCATACGAAATGTCAATACTTTATCCATAAACAATTAATGGTATAAAAATAACACATCCACAGACAAACATATCACAAAACATTCAATACAATATAGATGATTTGTATCATAATAAATGAACTTCAAACAATTTTAAAATCCATCAAAGTATGTTGACATAAATTCAAATGATTTGTAAAACTCTTTGAGAGAAATATCCATTTTTCATGAAAACATTTAAAAGATACAAAATTTATAAATGAAGACATTTAAATTCCATTTTGAATCAAAATTTCCCATACCACTTTCAAACTTTTGAAAGGAATTTACATTATAAAAACATTCATGTCCATATAAATAAATCCTTAAATATCATTTTGAAAACATTGAAATTAATGAGAATGATTTAGAAGAATAACTATTTTAACCTTTTAAAATGTTGATCTATTGAAATATTATCTTACATAAATCAATAAAATATTCCTTTTAAAATATGTTTTATGAAATATGGGAATTGAGGACAAATATTTTCTAGTAAATACTTACTCATAAACAATCTCGGATAATAATGAGATTGAAGAATTAACACTTACCTTGTACTTTCCTTTAGTCAATGGTACATTTAGCCTCTTGTATAATGACCATAGAATGTTATTAAATTATACCATAACTATATCAATACTCATGATATCATATATGACTCATTTATGACATTATTCTCCCTATTTAATAATAATTTTCTTGTTAATGTAACATTTCAGGTAATAATTTCTTTCTTTATCATACGTGTTTTAACTTTTTATTCTTGTTCATATAACATATATAATGGTTTTAATACTTAAAGAATATAAAAAATGATTTATATATCATATATATTAATAATATAAATATTTATAATAGATATTTTTATTAAATGGAAACACCATTTAAGGAGATGGTAGGTCGCACGTATGCATAAACACTATTTCCATTTTCATATCGTATTGAACGGAAGTCAGTGATTGAGATATATGTAAATAAACACACACAAACACACACATATATATATATCCAATAGAATTTATAATAGATATTTTTATTAAATGGAAACACCATTTAATGAGATGGTAGGTCGCACATATGCATAAACACTATTTCCATTTTCATATCGTATTGAACGGAAGTCAGTGATTGAGATATATGTAAATACACACACACACACGCACACACACACACACACATATATATATCCAATAGAATTTTTATTTCATATATTAAATAATAATTAATAATATATATTTTTATAATTATCATTTAATGGTGAATGTGGAAATGAATCTCATCGCGTCGTGGAGACGATAATCTGTACGTATGCACGAGAAACAATATCATTTCATTAATGATTAAAAGGTGTGGAATTAAATGATATATTAATTCTACAAAGACTTTAGCATGTTATTTTTATTATTTATATACATATTACTCTTCATTATATACATCCAAATAATATAGTGTTGAATAACAAATTACCCCATTGTGTGGAGATGGTAAGCTAAACGTACGCATGCGTGGGGACATAATTATTTATTGGACGGATAGAATAACAAATATAGTTGTACCATATATATAATAACATGATTGTTTTTAGAAGTTACATGAGTTATTATTTTGGTATGGAAACAATAAAGAAATAGGAAGTGGAAGAAGAAAAGAACTTGAAAGAGGGTGGTGAAACTATTTCTCTTCTTCGAGTTCTTCATTTTAATTTGATCAAAATGGCTCCTTAGGATGGATTTATGACCAGAGGAAGTCATCTAGGTTGAATTGAGGGATGTTGAGAATATATATGGGCAGGTTTTGGTAGAACCAAATGGCTTTGGAGGAGTGATTTTGAGAGAAGGTTATGTTCCCTTTTAAAAGAGTGGTGAGGGTCACATTAGAAAAAGTTTAAAGTATTAATTAATTATACAAACATATTTGGTTTATAATGGCTCAAAATGAATTTATTTCTAGCCTTAGGTGGTTATGGGTCGAAATACTCTCAAATAATAAGTTTTATACATGTTTAGGTATCCATTTTAATCTTATATTTCAGATTTAACTCTTAGTTAAATAGTTTACCTCTTACTATGTACTCTTGTATTCTTACAATATATGGTTAAAAAACATACTCTAAACTTACAATAGAACCTAGAGTGGTTCACTAATGACATATATTAAATTATTTAATCCCTTTGTCTAAACCATAGATATTTAAGAATATTATATCACCAATAATATAGTTTTTCTATTAAAAACTAGTTTATATCAATTTTCACACTATTTGGTATTTTTTTTGTTAAAATAATAAAAGCATGATTGCATAGAAAAATATTGATTGAATCTACCATAAAATGTCATATTAACCTATAAAATTAGTGTAATTCATCAAAAGCACCAAATTATACATTTTGGGTATTTATAATATCAATTATTTCAATCTTTTATTAATACGGTACCACCAACAATGTGTCATAAATAAATTTAATTATTTATTGTATAAAAATTACAAATAAAATACCATTATGAAGGAAATATTTTTAACTTTCTAATTATATTTATAGTCTAATTTATCTTATGTATTACCCAATATTAAAAAAAATTTAGTTATGAAAACTTGAATTTATCACTTTTAACTCTTCTTTAAATTAAATAATAACAAATGCCCTAATCTAGTCCATGTGGGCATAAAGGATCATATTTTATTCATAAGGCTGTTTTTGGTAAAAGTACACTTATCCAATAGAATTGATACATGTGTTATGGTAATTATAATATCATTTTTACCTTTAATTACCCTATTTACTTTTAACCATGGTAAATAAAATTCAAAAGTTACTTTTAACCAAAAATTATTTTCATCTAATTGAACCGCATATTATTTACTGAAGTTAACCATGTCTCTCAGATTTTTTAAATTCAACACATAGAAGCGGTAAAATTATGTATTATGCAAATTTTCAAATGCTCCTAGAAGGTGGGTAAAAGACGGTAAAAATTTCTACAAAGTTTTATATATCTAATATTATAATAAAATGAATGCAATGAATTACGTTGAACATATAAAGGTATTATGTATCTATTTTGACAAAAAATAAATATTTAAATAAAAAGTCAGTTTTAAATAATAACGCAGTGTTTTTCACTATTCATTAAAAATTGAATGTTTTCTTAAAAATTCCATTAATTCACCCTAAGCTAATTTTGATATTCCGAATCAAAAAATGAAGTCCATTTTTGAAGATAAATTTTATAAAATTTCAAAAAAGTGGGTATTACTATTCATAATTGATAGTTTGATTGGTCGTGGTGTGTTAGAAATCAAAGTTGCGTACAATGCAGGCTATTGTTTTATTCAAAGAGAAAATTACAATGGAAGAATGGGGTGTTAAATTCCTCATCAGCTTGAGATAATCTTTGCCTTCTCCTATGACGTCCTTCTTGAATTTACTCCTTAGTAGGTTTATCAACTCTCTCAAATCATATCATCCTTGATACTCCACTAGTTCTTTATTCAACTACTCTATCCTTTGATTTTGCAGGTAGCCCCAGAGCACTCTCTTGTACTTCTTATTCTCCAACAGGCATAAGTTTTATATTTATTGTGATCCAAAAGAAACCAATATTCATTAGTGTTCCATTATTAAATATGTTTCTATGGTGGCACTTCACTCGAGCATCCACTAGCCTTATCATGTCTATCTTAAATAAAATCAATGAAATGAACCTTTCAAAGGTATAGAAGTTCATCCTCACTTCCCGTTGGTAGCATAAATTGGGATATGTCACCATATATATCGTGAAATTCAACTTGATATCACTCATAAAAAGGAACATTATGTACATATTAGCGTTCAATATTTTCTCCATCTTAGAATTTCTAGGTGCAATACGTATTTGCACCAATTTAATTAAAATCTCTTGGTCTGGCTCTAGATCATTCACTAACATATTCTTTATGTTTTTATAGCCAAAACGAAAAGAAAAAATGTCCTCAGACTTATGGACATTATCAAAAATATTCATTAAATTAAAATGAAAAACTCTCTCATGTGGGTAGTTAAGAATTTTGGCTATCTCCATAGATGAAATCGAAAAATCTCTTTCCCTGATCTTAGCTATAATTGAATCTTCAACTTCTCCCAGACTGAAATGAACCGATTTAAAAAGTGATGAAGGTATACCTCATACATAAACTTTGTATAGTCTCTATTAAAGGTTTTATCAAGTTTCTGAAATTCTAGGGCTTTCCTCATCATTAGATCGGTCTGGTTCAACCATTCCAGATCCATCACATTTCTTTGAAAAATATTATGTCCTGCTGAACATTGTTGCTTAGTGTTGCTGGTTTTTGGATCATCAGTCCTTTTGGTTTTTTCTATTACTGTCATAGATTTCTGAAGGTTCAAAATCCAGGGTTTTGAAGGTTTATGTGTGGGAAGAGAAGAGCGATATAAGTTCTCTGGGTTTTGAAGGGTTTTGAGAAAATGAATGATTTTGGAATTGGAAACGGTTTCTAAAATACATGATTCCTATGTTGTTACACACATAGTAATTATTAAATTGTCTAAAATTAAAAACCAACACAAAAAAAGTTTAATGTAGAACTGATAATTTTTTTAAAATAATAAGGAAAAGTAATAATAAAAACAGATAAAATATAAAGTAAAATAAATAATTTAAAACTAAAAATTCATTTTAAAATAAATAAAACAAGATCATTTTAATAAAATCAATCCTTACAGTGGGATGTGGTACAGTAAAAATATCAGCTAATTGAATTTCAATGCTTACAAATTCTAATAATATATCCTTTCTATGAATATGACATCTTAGAAAGTGATTTTTGATATCAATATTAATAGTTTTAGAATGATTTATAGAGGTTTTGGAGATATTTATAGCACTAGTATTATCACATAAAATAGGTGTATTTTTAAAATTTATTCTAAAATTGATATGAGTTTTTTTCATCAACAAAACTTTTTCACAGCAACTGCCAGTAGATACATAATTTTCTTTAGCTGTTGATAGGGAAACTGATTGTTGTTTCTTACAAGACCATGACACTAAGGAATTTCCTAAAAAATGACAAGTCCCTGATGTGATTTTTTTATCTAAACTAAAACATCCAAAGTCTACATCTAAGAAGAAATTAAATTAAAATCATAAGTTTTAGGATAGATAATAGATTGAAAAACAGTTCCTTTTAAATATATAAAAATCATTTTAACAACACATAAGTGAGATTCTTTATGATCAGATAGAAATCAAGAACAAAGACATATTGAATACAATATATCTGGCCTACTAGTATTAATGTATAAAAAACTACCAGTCATACCTCTATATAACATGTTGTCAACTGATTTTCCACTTTCATCCAAATTAGGTTTTATATTAATACTCATAAGAGTTGAATATTTCTTGTTGTTTTCAAGTAATTTTTTTAAATAAATCAGTAATGTATTTTCTTGGTATTAAAACATTTCCAAAATCATTTTGTTAAATTTTATATCCTAAAAAGAAATTTAAATCACCCATCATACTCATTTAAAATTCTTTTTTCATTAAATTTGAAAACTCAAGACAACGGTTTTTGTTTGTTGAACTATAAATTACAATATAAACATAAATTTTAACCAATAAAATATTAGAGTTAATAGTTTTCTTAAAAAATGTTAGATCTTCCAACCCAACAGTAAAATTATTTTTTAACAGAAAATAAATTAATCTATTTTACAAAGCACTTACAGAATGTTTAATGGCACAAAGAGATTTAGTATATTTAAAAATAAAATCTGGTTTTTGTGAATTATCAAACCAAGAGGTTTCTCAACATAAAATCCCACTAATAAGTAAACATTATAAAAGGAATACTTAACATCCATCTGAAATAAATGAATTTTCATATGAGATTAATAAGATAAAAGGATCCTAATATCTTTTAATCTAGCTATAGGTGAAAAGGCCTCATCATAATCTATTCATTATTCCTGATCATAACCATTATCTACTAGTTTCTATTTATTTCTAGTTATTATTCTTTGATCATCTTTTTTATTTCTAAACACCCATTTGGTTCCTATAACTGGATTGTTCTGAGGTCTTGCATCTAAATTCAAATCTTTGTTTCTCTTGAATTAGTTTAGTTCATATTCATTGCTACCATCTATCATTCATCAACTAAGTCTTCCTATAATGTATTAGGTTCTAATTGGTATATAAAAGAAGAGAAGTCAACAAGATTTCCCACATTTCTTTTTTTTGTTATTCTAGTGTCTAGGTATTCCATAATAGATTCTAAAGTGTTATTCATTAGGGTTATAGATTTTATAGGTATTACCCTATTTGGTTTGTCAATGACAAGTTCTTCTGAACTCGACTGAATTTCATTTAAATCCTTTTCAAAATCATCTACTATGTTCACGTGTCTAATGTTATCATTAGAGTCTGATTCATCAATTTGGTATTTGATTCTCTCAAAGGGATCAAATTCATAAAATTTAACATAAACTGATTCTTCAGCAATCCTTGAATTTTTATTAAAAAATCTGTAATTTTTTAATATAGCAGAATATTCTATGAAAACACCATCATCAGATTTCAGATCATACTTATGAAGATTGACCTTGGATTTTAAGGTGTAAACCTTGAATCCTAAAACATAAAAGTAATTTACTTTAGGTTTTATATTATTCCCGAATTCATAGGGTGTCATTTTAAAAATTGGTCTCATAAAAACTCTATTCATTATATAACAGGCTGTGCTTATATCTTATTCTTAGAAATAGGTAGGAAGGTTGTATACATTTAGCATAGTCCTATCCATTTCATGAAGAGTCTTATTTTTTTTATTTCAATAATTCAATTTTCATGAGGTGTTCTTGGTGCAGAGAAGGTGTCTTTAATACCCATATTTGAGAAGAAGGATTTATATTTCAGATTCACAAATTCTTCACTATTATCACATCTAAATGAAATTATTTTAGAATCTTTTTCATTTTGAGAAACATTGAAAAAAATTTCAAATATATTAAATCCTTCATTTTTATATTTTAGAAAATAAATCCATGTAAATCTAGAATAGTCATCCAGTAAAACATATACATATAATTTACCAGCCAAGATTTCTATAGTTGAAGGTCCAAACAAATCCATATAGATATATTCTAGAGGTTTAAATGTAGTAATTTTGTTAACAGATTTGAAGGATGATTTGAACTTCTTTCCAAATGTACATGCATAACAAAATATATCACTTCTAAATTTGAGATAGGCAAATTAGAAAATAATTTTTTCTTAGATAAATTTTTTAAATCATATATATTTCAATGTCCATGTATTCTATACTAGATCCTAGAATAATTTATATTAAGAGTTAAGCAATTAACCTTTTGTTTACACAAAGAATTTATGTCCAGGGTGTAAAAATTATCAGTTATGGGTGCTCTAAATTTAAGCAATTTATCTAAAAAATTGAACAATAGTTAATAGAAAAATCAAATAAATAACCATCATCATAGAGTTGAGAGATACTTTTCAGGATGTGTTTCAATCCTTGTATATACAATACATTATTTACTAAGACAACTTCAGGATCTCTAATTGTTCTAATGCCAATAATCATATCTTTGGAATTATTACCAAGTGTGACTAGACCACCAAACTTTTGAGTCAGTGTTCTAAAATTTGATGTGTTTCCACTCATATTCCTAGAGAAGCCACTATGTATATGCTATATTTCAGTTTTCTACTTCTGTGACATGTTTCTTACAATGGAATTTAAACAATGGTTTGTTTTGTAACCCATATTCTATTGTATCCAGCAGTATTATCTAGAAAAGTCCTGGGAATACATACGTTGTTTGTTTTTCTATAATCAATAAAATCATATAGACTACATGAAACAAAGTATCTCTTAATCCTACTTATTTGTGGTTGCGTTAAATAAATGTTATTAGATATGTGACCTTTTATTCCACAGTAGTTAAAATTTTTATCTTTTTTCACATTAGAAAAAATAGGTCTTATATAGTTTAAGTTTCTCAGCTTTACTTCCTATTCCATATCATTTTTTAATCATCTTTTTCTAAGTATATCAATTAAAATATTTTCTCTTTTTTTAAGTAAGATCTAAACTTTTGTAAGTTTCTACTTCTGTTTGCAGTGTTTTTATTTTAGTTTCATTATACATACAATTTGTGTTTGATGAGTTATATTTCTCAATTCACTCTTGTTGTTGATTTAGTGGAGTATATATTTCTCCTAAAACAATAGAATTAATATTTTTTAGTGATTTATATTTCTTAAATAAAGAATCATATTTCACATCCAGCGTATTATAGGAAGCTGGGAGTTTTTTATTTTAACAGCTAGATCTAGAATCAGAATCAGATGAGTACTAAGATTGTACATCATTAGATTCTACCATAAAGCACATGTATTATTTCAGATTTGATTCTATTCTTTCAAAGTAATTCATTGATGAGCTGCTAAAGTCTTTATAAACACTCTATTTATCTTTAATTTCTCTTTTTTTCTTTCTATTCATATTCATTGTTTTTGAAAAATATCTTCTTCTTTTCTCCTTTTAATTGAGGACAATCAGGTCTGATGTGACCCATATTTTTGTCATTATTAGCATCTTACTTCCCTCGGGTCTTTTTCATCCTTCTTGAAGGATTTTTTGAATCCCTTCTTCTTTTTATAGTATTTTCTAATCATCTTGTCTAGCTAATCCCATTCGACATCTGAATTTGATGAATCAGAATTTTTTGATTTAAATTTGATTTCATACTTCAATTTTCTATTCATCATTTGAGATGTATTATTCATGGAATTATTTTCTCTCTTGATCAATAAGTTATGATCATTTGCTTCATATTACATCTTAGCTACATGCATAATAACAGTTCCTATTAAATCACTCATTGTAAGATTTTAGACTGGTGATGATTACCTAATGGAAGGTGAAATTCCATTCCATCTTGATGGTAATTCTCTTAAAACTTTAAGGTACTGATCTTCTTTTTTGACAGTCTCACCCAAGTTAGTGATGTTACAAACAATATCTGTAAGCCTTCCATTCATCTGGGTGATACTTTCTTCTTCTAACATTATGAATGTGTCGAATTTCAATTTTTTAGTGGCATACCTCATCTGTCTGACAATTTTAGTTCTTTCATAGGCAATGGAAATAGTTTTCCACATTTCATAAGTTGTCAGGAACTATGATACTCTATTGAATTCATCTGTTCCAAGACCACATATAATAGCATTCATAGATTTTGAGTTTATTTCATTCTCAGATACTTTATCACTACTCCATGTTTCCAGTTTCTCTAGAATCACATAGGGAGTTAGATATTTTGAGTATTCTCAATATCAAAGGTTCTTTAAGTAGTTGATCATCCTATATTTCAAGCATCAAATAATTTTCACAATGGATGTTGGGAACACAAACCACTGACATACCCTCTCATGTATCATCCATTTTGCTTTGTATAATCCAAAAACATTCAGCTTGTTATATCTTTATCAAAAGAACCATCTCCAACACTAATTGTTGGATCAGGTTATAAAAAATATTCAGAAGACGGGGTGAATTGTGTGTATTATAATTTCTTCATGAGATCGTGATATGTCCTTTTAAATTTATCAGTATAATTAATAAGCAGAAAATAAATAGAAAAGGATGCATGATGTATAGTGGTTTGGGGAATAGAAGGCCCCTAGTCCCCTCCACCAGTGCTATACTCTATGTGCTTTGTGATTTCCACTATTTGGTTCTCTTATCAACATACCATTCGACAACTAAGTGTAAGTAGTTGAAATTATTACAAATTTATGGCTAAATAAAGACTTATGGTTCACATATAGAACCTAACACATAGTTTAGTACAAGAAGTCAGTCAGTCAATGTAAAAGGTTAATTTTTGTTTGAAATATCTTCCAATTATTCTTCACAATTGCAACATCACACAATTGACAGTCGATGGATTATCATCCTCAGAAAGCATGTTCTTCTAGAAGAAGAGTTCTGAGTCTTTTCGATTGCAGTGGAACTTGAAATATAATTAAAACCATTATCAATAGATAATTCAGAAAATATATTAAATGTAGAATTGGTAAATCTCCAATCATGTTTCTTCTTCTTCAGAAAACTATGTTTGATAGATCATGGTAGAAACAAATCTGTAAATATAGAACGACTCTATAACTGTAGCAGTGAAAAACTCAAGAATCTGTTCTTCTCATCTCTTTCACAATGACCAATATTATATACACTTTAATTCAAAATAACACAAATATTTATAATAAATACAATCATTTTCTTTGCAAATTTAGATCCACAAAAGTCGCCTATAGAATTATGATATTCAAATATTTTAATGACAGAGCAGTTGTAACTCCCCTTAAAATATTCCATGAAAATATCCTCTTAAATTGATTCTTTGAATCATAAATAAATGTCATTGAATCAGTCAAATATGCAATTTAGATTCATGATTTTAATCTAGCTTGAAATCAGCCTCATACTCTTCATAATGATCATTACTCTATAAAGCCATGTTTGATTCTCCAACACGAAACGTATGGTTGAACTGCATAGCATACACTCCCTGAACATAATGTTCACAACATAAGAATCACAACTTATGGTTTATAACAAAAGGTTGATAAATCATAATTTTCTCTTCATCTTTCAAATGTACGGTATATAATCCATATGTTTATTAGAATCTAAACACCAGGTACATGATCCATACTTTTAGATAAAATTCAATGTTGTTCATAAAAATATGGTTGACGAACCATACTTTTGAGAAACAAACATAACATTCAATACTTTTCTGATATCCCAAACATAAGGTTCCTTCAAAAATATGGTTATTCTTCCATACTTTTCTAATATTGTATGGTTGATTAACCATACTTCTATGATAACATATAAGGTACAGTTTTCATCCTTATGCCACACTCCTCAACGTAGGGTATGAACAGTGTTTCAAAAACACATTAAAGTAATTTCTTAATGTGTAGAGTATGAACAGTGTTTCCTGAAATGCTAATGTGATTTCCAAACACTTTTTCAAATATTCCACGCAGGTTAAAACACTTAAATTTTATTTCAAAAAATAGAGAAATAAAATATATTACTTTCTTGAAATATACTCAAAGTAAAATAATTACAATGACAAATAAGGGTATTTTTGACCATCAAAATCATCACAAATAGAAGGAGTGTTTTTTTAAATAACCCCCCTTTAATAAAATAGAGCGTTGTTGAATTACACACTTTCTCACACATATATGTTGAGTAAGGGTAAATAATGGAGATTCCAATGATAACTAGAGCATAATAGTATCATAATGTTATGATATAATTAAAATAGCATTTGAAAACCATACCTAGTATATCATAGATCATAATCATTAGTCATTGAATAAATAAAATATTTTTACAATAAATTAAATAAAAAATGAATCAAATAAAATGATCCATGATATTATTACATGGGTATAAGACATATGTTTTTGGTATATAAAAATATATAAAAAATCATTTCCTTAGTAGTAAAGGATTATTGATAATATTATCATAGTAGAATGGGGTCATTCAGATTTCTATAGTCAAGTTTCAAATATAAAAATATCATAGTTAATTAGGTTAACACCTCATTTGGTAGACATGGTTCACTCCCATGACTATTATAGCATATAAGGTTCAATGCCTATCCCATAGTCGATGGTAACTCTTAAGGTATTTATATTGGAATTAATCATATACTGAATGGGGTTAGATTCACTTCTTAGTCCTTATTATCTCACTAGATATATATCATTACTAAATACATTGTAGGGATATATAATTTTTTACCCATACACCACATAATGAAAACCATATATATGGGTGCCACATGATTATAAAACATTCACCAAATCATAACCAATGAAAAAGGAAATGATTTCATAATCAATTAAACATTTCATCATATCATAACTCAAAGAGAAAAAATAATTTTAATAATCATTCTTCAATTTTATTTATAAAAAATATAAAAAATAAGGATGGTATCATTGGATAATATCCTTGGTATATTAAATCCAAATTAAATGTTGTTATAAAAGATGATAATTTATAAACTTTCATAAAAGAATCTCAAAAAGAAAATACCCTATTCACATGAATTTACTTTTTAATTATCTAAATATTTATAAAATATTATCAAAAAATTATTTGCAGAAAAGTTCATTGGGAAATTTTAAAAGAAGATTCATAGCATTGATTGGTCATGATGGCGGGCAATTTCATTAATGTTGTTTACATTGAAAAGTGATTACATTCACATATCGGGAAGAAAATTCAAAACAACCTCATTCAGAAATTAAAAATATGATTATTTCTAATCCATTTTACAAAAATCCAATAGAGGGAAAAAAATAATTTTAAACAAATCTTTAACATGAGTTTTTCATTTTGTGTTAAAGTGTCTCAATGTGCCTTTTTGGACTTTTTATAAAGTAGTTAATTCTGGAAAATAGTTTTTGATGAAGTGGTGATGCCTAGAAAATTATCATGGATCCACCATATGGCCATAGATGTCACACTTGTAAAATTATTCTTTATATAAAATTCGATGTCATGCTTGGATAATTACTCCTGGTAAAAAAGTGAAAATTTCTTGTATTGGTATTAATTTTCATATTCATGTTCTAAAGAGTTATCACAGTGATTCAATAAGAGGAATACCATGAAATTATTTATTTTCAAGATTATAAGAAAAATAGATGTCACCATGAAAAATAAAATTTTAAATTAATGAGTATTAATATAAGAAATGATGATTTTGATTAACATGTATTTATTTGTATTATCATTTATTTAGAATTTACTAAAAAATAGAATCCAAACCATTAATCCAAATTATGGGACCCAAGAATATCCACTACTAATGTGGGCATAAGTATCTACCTAAATCTTACCTAGATGATGTTGGGGCCCTGTATAATCCATGTGGTGCATGCAATTTTATAAAGAATGTTGGGGTCGTTTATGGGCCCATAAGTGGAGAAGATGGGAACATGGTTTCATCAAATTTTCTAGTGGTCTGATGCCCATGAGGATTTTGGTTAGATGTGATGTACAATTATCATCCTCAAAATTCATATCAATTTTATATCAGTAAAAAGTGTTTGAAAAACTAGACCAAAGGTTTGGTATAAAGTTTGTTGTGGGATGTGAGCATTGTGTGGTACTGATACTTTTCTAAAAAATATACACAATTTATTGATTCTATATAATATGATTACTTTTTTGAAGTTGATTCATCCAATCAGTGTGGGATATCATCTTCTTTCTATCACACATTCATCCCATAAAATAATTAATGTTTGAACATAAATAAATAGAAAATGCATTCATGATCTATGTGAGATCAAACCAGTATGGAGGGAGATAGAAATGACGGTAAGTATGAATGTCAGAAAAGTATAATAATTAATTAAAATGTTGGATTGTGTACATTATAGAAGATGAAACGTTCTTTTTAGATAAACTAGTTGAGTTTACATAGATGGTATGCAGACTACCATGGTGTACATGATGAGGTTCCTATGTAGATAAAGAGTTATACATTAAGTGAGATAATGAAATGAGTACATAAAAGAGTCATTAAAGAGAATGTTTTTCTATTGCAAACCATAATATTCTAATGAATTTTATATTCTTAAGTGATTTTCAAAGCCTGAATTATTTAAATGAGAATGGATTTTAATTATTCTATGTAGAATATTTATCAAATTATCTGTTGTAATATTAATGGGAACATGATCAACCATAAATTACATGTATTCCTGGTGTTTCTACTATACTGGTGAAGCTCCTATATGACGCCATGGTTTTTAAAATAAGGTGTTCTACGATAATTCATGATATGTGGAAAATATTTTCTTTGAACCTTGTGATTTTTAGTGTATAAATGGAGATCATTTAAAAATAATTGTATAGAATGTTGAGATGTTTTTATTTTATAAGTACCTTTGTATAATTATAATGTGATAAGTTCTAAAATAACTAGCTAATAATTGCATATAAATACTGAGTTGTTTCCTAGAGGAATTTGTGGGAAATTAATTATGAATATATAGAGAGATAGTGATTGTGTTGATATACATTGAAAATTCTCTACGAAAAGTATGTATCACTCCAAGTGTATATATGAGTTTTCTAAGTAAAAACCCAATGTATAGACTATATACTGTATACAAAATATACTATGATATAATTATTTTATGCACTTTATAATCAATTCTGATACTATATGGGAACTAGTAATTTTGTGTATAGAATTCATATATTGAATAAGGAATTGTTTAGACATGTTCTTCAGAAAATGACTATATGCTATCTTATTTATCATGAAGGTTAAAAAGAAATGATCTTTAACAATTTTTGTTGAATTATCTTAAATTTAGAAGTGATAATTCTTGTGTCTTTTCAGTAAAATATACTATAACATATATTGTTAGAAAACTATTCAGGTGGGTCTCTATAAAGTAGAGCGGGATTCTATGCTATTGAATATATGTATGTTGTAACCACTAATGAATATAGTATGAATCTATGATTGGGGAGTCAAACCAATCACAATATGTAGTTGGATCGTATTTAGACTGATCTTTGTTAGGATATTATGTTCCTTTGATATTTCTTTCTATTTATGGTAGTGGGTTTGTTATAATATGATTGAATCATACCCATATAGGTCTATAGAGGTTATATTTAAATGAAAGTAAAATTATAAAAATAACCACTGACTCACCCCTCTATTAGTGGTAAAACTCATAACAAGGAACATAAATTGGTATTAGAGGTTAAGGTTCCCTCTATCAAGTCCCAATAAGTACTGAATATGGATAGTATGAAATTTATCAATAGAAGGGGTTTTCCTGCTTTTTTGTCCGAAACTATGACCATTAGAATAACATGATGTTTTTCTATTTTCAATATCTTGGACTCAATGTTGAAGAAGTAGTTTCTATTGAATTTTAACCAATTATTGAAGACACTTATAAATATTAGCAATAAACGAAATTTGTATGATTATGGAGAACCAAAAAATGACGTTTTGATGTCTCTTTTCTAAAACATTTACAAAAAGGTAATGTGACTCAAAAATAACAAATTAATTTTGAATAAATTGTAAAGTAGTAATGTAGGAAACATGAAATTCAAATAGGAAATACCAAAAATTTTGAAGGGATACATTAATGATATAATGATGGGGGAATAATAAAATGTTGATGACTACCTCACAAGATTAAATGAAATTTTCAAAAAAATATTCAGGTTTTTGGTGAAATGATTTATGATTTGTCTATTATAAGAAAATTGATGAGAATGTTTCTTCACAGGTTTGGTGTTAATGTATCAACATTAGGTGAATGATATGACCTCACTCACAATAAATTACATAACAAACTAATTGAGTGTGATATTTTAAATATTATGGTCTTAATGAATAAGAAGTAATATGAGATAGATTTATTGGACATGAAAGGATCAATATAAGAAGTTACAAAATTAAAGAATCAAATGAATGTGATGATGAAAATGAAGTTGAATATTTTAACAGAATCATTTTTTTCTATAAAAAATAATGAATAAGGTAGACTATATGGGTAAAATTAAATAACCCTAATGGTTATACAATTAGAGTTATATTTGAAATTATATTGTAAATTTCCCTAAAAATAAGTCTATAGAACTATATATAGATGATGACAAAATACATAAAAATAAATAGAAGAAATTCTCAAACAGAATAAAACAACATGATGAAAGAAAGAAGATATTATTTAAATGTAAATTGGGATGATTAGTTAGAAATGATTATTAAGATAACAACAACTCAATCATCGAAAGAGAAGATGAAACAAACTTTATGGCCTATGTGGAAAATAGTTCTGAGATATCTGGAAGTGAAGGTGTTGAATGTGAACACATATATCTTGACAACATGTTGAAGAATTAATTAGATGTATGTATAGGGAAAAAATAATAAATAAGGAATATAAAATAAAATTGAATGAAGTGAAAAATATAATAGAGTTAAAGTGTGAATTTGAAAAGAAATATATTATATATAGTGAATAAATAAATTAATGTCTATGAAATGAAAAAGATGTGAGAGGTAATTGAAGAAAAAAATTATCTCAATGAATAATATCAATTGAAGACTCACCATAAATTTCTTCATGAATATAATTACATGAAAAATATTAAATAATATTAAATCAAGGCAATTGTTTTCATTGTATAATCATCCCAAATAGCTGAAAAGAGGGGATTAAAGAAGCTAGTTAATTCAAGACTGAATGAATTTCAAAATAAACCTTTTTATATCTAAAAATGATGGTCCAAAAATAAATTTTTCACAATTAAGAAGCATGATTTCCATTGATAAATAATTATATACATCAAAGGAAGAAATAAATTCTCCATTAATAATTACTTGTCATTGAATAGATGATCTTAGTATATATAAAGACAATAAAAACAATCTTCAAGATAAGGATATTTTTAGTTGGGAAGATTAAGGATTAGAGGACACTACTAGATTTTTGGAGTGTTTTGGCACAAATAACATTTATTTTTTTATATCATGTCATTACAAGAAATGATACATGAACCAAGGGGGTTATATTAGAATAATACAAGATAATATTTTCAAAGTATGACATTAGTTATCCTAAAATCATCATATCTTCCAACATAAAACAAAATTTTCTCTTTAGAAGAGATATATGTAAGTGGATATAAAAAGGATATATTTTTGAAAAGTGAATGGGCATTCTCATTTAAATATAATCAAATATAATGAAAATAGAAGGATTTTAAAAAATTAATGAAGAAATTTCATGTTTTGCTGAATTTTCTGAAAAATAAAGTAGAAGAACCAATTCATGGATTCAAGATAATTTATATTACTTTCTCATGAATGGTGAGAAAAATTTTTGAGCATGGTTGATAACCACAAAGTAGGATTGTTTTCTTCTATAAATGAATGTTCCTTGAAAATAAATGGAGTTATTAAAGTATATTTTGATGAAAGAAATTTGAAGTCTAACAATGTGAAATTTTTTTGGTATCAATAAGAAAATTTTGAATAATGTTATCCAAATATGTGATGAAATACATTATTTATTAAAAAATAATTAGATACCATTAAAAGAGGAAATTATGTATGAATCATCACTTAGGGAAAATGAACCAATGTTTCTCTATTTCAAATTGGTGACTCCATTAATTCATATTAAATGAGTGCTAAAGATGAAAAAACCTATGTAATTGTTGGTTTAGTCATCTTGGATAAAGGAGTATTAGTAAAATACTTAAGTATGATATCTTGAATAGTTTTCCCATTCTTAATAGAGAATGGGATACAATTTTTCAATCCTATCAAAAGTCAGGTTTGGCACAAATTTAACAAAAGCGGTGGATATTCTACCATATAGACCCATTGAACTTATTCATACTAATTTATATGGCATAATGAGATAACATTATACCTAATTTTATTTTTATTTCATTACATTAGTTTTTGATTTTAATTGGATAACTAATGTCATTTTTAGGAAACAAAAGTTAGATGTAATTAAAATGTTTAAAAAGTATCTGAATAAGAGAGGATTTTATTTTTTTGGAATGTTTGATTAGATAATGGTTAGTATTTTTCTCATGATACTTTAAACGGTTTCTTTTTTCAAACATTAATGTAAGAATTAGTAAATCACAATATACACTCCACAAAAAATCGGTATCTGAATGAAATAACATAAGCATATTTGAGATGTGTAGGACTATGTTCATTAAGACCAAAGCCTCAATGTATTTATAAGGATATGCTTTATAGAATTCCATAAATAAAAAAATAGGTGCCTAATGACACCGAAAACAAAAAAATACTACATATAAATTTAATATAATAAAAAAACTATTAAATAATTTAGAGTTTTTAGAATCCCTTACATTATATAGATAATGAAAATCAGTCTAGGAAAAATTTGGATAAAAATATAAATATATAATTTTCATGGGATGAAATCCTAATGACACTGGTTATATATGTTGTAACAAATGGATGAACATATTAGTTTACTATAGTGATGTAATTTTTTTTGGGAAAAAACAGATTTCTATCTTTTTAGAGATTTTGAAGATTCATAGAAAAGGGAAAAAAATTGGACAGAAGAATGAAAAAAATTATAGTGAATGAGCCAATCATTGCTAATATTGACTTTGAACATACCCGTGTTGAATACTAAGAAAACAAAACTAATATAATATGGTAAAAAATTGAAGAAACATGTAGAGACGGAAAATATCGTTGGAAATCAATAGTATCCACTTCAAATTAAAAGAATATTGTTAATTGAATATAAAAATACACTTATTTCTCAAATTAATCTTCACATACTAGAAGAACATATTTATCATGATGAAACGACTCAAACTATTAATAATGAACATGATAATATTGAGAATAAGTCCACTTGGGATGTGATATCAAGATAGAAAGTTGAAAATTTTATTGGCAGTAAGTTGATTTTCAGAAATAAGTTAAAAAAATTGGGGAGTATCAAGAAAAAATGCTATATTGGTGTATAAAGGATATTCTAAAATAGACGGAATGGAATTTGAAGAATATTTTTTACGAGTATCGAAACATGAAACTCATTAAATGTTTTTATAAGTAGCATCACAAAAACATTATAAAGTTTGTGAAATAGATCAGAAATATTCCTCTCTAAATGGTGATCATGAAGATGAAATATATATTGAACAACCAAATTTATTCATAAAAAATGAGGGTAGAATGGTATAAATATTGATAGAATTTTTATATAGTTTGAAACTGCCCCTTGATCCTAGTATTCTATATTAGACGGTTGTTTAATGGAAATATTTTTTGGAAAATATAAATTTTATAGTTGTATTTATGTGAGTGAAATGTCCCAAGATACACTCATTTTAAATATAAAATTCAATTTTATCATTTATTTATATTAAGGGGATGGTTTATGTGAGGTGTTGGATAAGAAAATGAAAATAAATTCTTTGATGTCTATGCTTGGTCAGGTGTCATATTTTATGGTATTTTCGATTGATTATGAACAAATATCTATATTCAAATCATATGAAGTGTATTCTAGGGAATTGAAGAAAAAATATTAAAGTCAAATTAAAAAGATGTTTTGTTACCCATTTCGGTTGAAAAAATTATTTTTAGGGATGATGTAGGTAATAGTTTTAATCAAAATGAATTTTGAAGAATTATTAGATGTCTTATTTATGTAACAACATGAAGTCTAGATATATCTTCTGGTGTAACTCTATGTTCCAGACATAATTGTAATCCCAAAAAGATTCATATGTTTTACAATAAGATAATTTTATGATATTTAAATATAAATATGAATTATGTTATTCTATATAGATACAATTATGATTTAAAACTATGGGGAACTACTTATGCCAATATGGTATGTGATTTTATAGAAAAATTTCAACGTTATATAGGACAATTTTTTAGTTGAAGGATATGAATTTTTTTATAGTAAAAAGAATAATTCAATAACAGTGGTCATGGATAAGGTAGCATATTTTGTTCCTACTCTTGCATGTGCACAAATGATTTGATGCAATTGATGTTGGTAGATTTGAAAAATGAGATAGATAGACCACTGAAAAGATATTTTTATTATCAATGTTCTATTAGAATATCTAAAGACCTAGCATGACTTTTAATAACCTAGAAAATTGATATTAGGTATCATTTAATCAAGTAAAAGGTGGAAGGTGGATATATCATGTTAGAGTTCTGTTCTACTAATGATTATGTTTAAATATTATCACCAATGTATTTAAAAAAATGGTTTATTGAGTCGTGGTTGAAATATCATGTCCATTATTCTCCTCTAACATAAATTATATCAAGTGGTACCTCTTAATGCTCTATTATTTTATGTTTTTCTGCCAAAAAAGATGTAATTTAGTGTATAAGTGTTTTTTAATAGGAATTTCATTTAATTTCATGATAATAAAGTGAATGTCTTTCTTGAGGGGTAGCCTCCATGAGGTTTGAGTGCACCATTCAATCACTTAGATCTCATTAAAAATTATATTTATATAATTGGAGTTATTAGTTGATGAAATTCTGAGAAAATGAAAAATTATTCTCTTGAACCAGTACTTTTGGATGTGTTTACTATAGTTCGTACGTGATCTTGTATTTTTTTAGACTTTTTTCAGTTTTATTTCACATTATTTTACTTTTACAATACATCATAGATAACCTTGAATATATCTCTATTCTTTTCCATACTTTTAACACCCACATAAACATAGTGGTGATTATCTAAAGGCTCATCTCCATGTATCACCTAATGTTAAACCTACTTTTAAGAAAGTATGAGAAGTGGTTATTGAAAAGAAAAATGAGATAATAAGTCCCCACTAACATTTCGAATTTCATTTCCATTAAGGGTGAGTAAATATGGTTCACACATATTAGATTTAATGTTACGGAATATATGTGATGGTATCAAGACAATAACAAATAAATTAGACGTTTTTTTAATAGATGTAATGAATTTTTTGCTAACGTGTCTCAATATATGTTTGGTGAGTTTGAATGATGTGGTGATGCCTAGAGAATTGAATTGGATGATGTGGGGATGCCTAGAAAATTGTTATAGAGCCATATTATGGAATTGGATGTCATTATTGGACAATTATTCTTTATTTTCCATTAGATTCCACACATGGATAATTAATCCTGTTAATAACATGATGAATGTTTTTGTTGATATTAATTTTCAATGTCACATGATAACAATTTTCCACAATACTTCAACAAGAGGAATACCATGAACGTATTTATTTTTATTTTTATAAAAATACATTATGATACCATGAAAAAATAACTTATCAATTCATGAGTAACAGTACAATAAAAGAGGATTTTTCCTTCCATGTATACATTTCAATAATTATTTATGTAGAGTTTGCTAAAAAGTAGAATCCAAGCTTTCAATCTAGCCTAAGAGACCCATGTTTAGCAACAACAGAGGTTTTCACAATGATCTAACTCAATAAATCATAGAAGAGGCATAGGCCATGTATAATCCCATAGGTTCCATCCATGTATATGGAATTCTTGAGAAGTGTGTTCACCTACTAGAGGAGTGGATGGGTTCATGGTGTGCACTTGGTGTTCTAGGGCCAAATATCTTATGGTATGCAGTGCATAGTGAATTCCAGTGATGATCCCCATAAGTGATCTAAAATTTTATAGCATTTAAAATTTATTAACAAGCCAAATTGAAGTCATTATTATGGTTTGATGTTGGATGGGCGCTTTGTGGGTTACTTTTATTCCGCCAAAAATATGTTTTTCATAACAACATTTTAGAAAACATTTTATGTACAAGAGAGAGGATAATGGTACTATAATAAGAATATTTAATAAATAATTAAAGTAAAATAAAATTAATGTGATTTATCAAATATGTATCATATTTTTTCCTCAGTGTAAATTTGAGTTCCAATAACCCTGATTAGATTGGGATTTTGGCATAAATCCCTTACCATTTTGGTAAATTTTGAATGGATTTTTTTATAAAGGGAGAACCATTGATGGAGTTATAAATTTAAAAAACAATATAAGAAGAATCATTAAATACATTTTTGTGAAGTATATAACCTACAAAAAATAAACATGTTTCGAATAAGGAATATTTGTCATAGAAATAATTGTGAGATAATAAATCTCATGACCAAAAGCCATATCTTTATTTATACATGTTCAAACCTCTTCATTGCTGAGAAAAATAGTTTGTAAGAATTTAATGTACGGTCTATTTGAAATACAACATTCTATTTTGTATTGGTTTGGAATCCAAGAATGTATTATAGTTGTGATTGGATGAAATAGATGGATCAAAATATCCATGTAAAAGAGGATAGGATATATCCTTTAAAGGGGATGGAATGTAAACACATAGAATTATGTGAAAATATTAAGAAAAATATATAATAATCATGTCAAGTGGAACTAATGAACCCAATATAAGAAGGGATAGGGTAAAAATGAACTGAACCAATCACATTTGGTCATGTTTTGTATATAAATTAATCATTTTATTTTATATAAATCTATTTAAACCCATTTTATCATTAAACAAGATAACATAACTTTTTACCATGATACCATTATTATATGGCCAAAAATAAAAGGATAATTTTAAATAAATTTAGTAATGGTGAATAAAAATGTGGAATCCATTTTACATATTTAATTGATATTTTTTCAATAAATTATGTTTATTATAAGAACACAAAACAACTAAAAATATATATTTTAGTAAAATACATGATTTATGAATAAAAATAATTTATCAATGTGATAAAGTAATATTTTTTTGCTTGAATTTTTATGGTTAAACCAATTGTTTTTTACTTTTATGGTGTAACAACCCAACCCAAGAATCCCATAGCCTATTCCAAAAACATGGTGTGTAATTTTTTTATGTAAATATGCCTATAAAATTACACATCACATCTCGTCACAGAGGATCTTCCCATTCTAGGTTATTGAAAACTAGATACAATTGATACATTTCTTCAAAATTATATAAGATAAACTCTTTAGTGGTACCACCAAATAGAATAACTCAATATTGAAAAATATAATAATCATATTAAAATAAAATAAAAACCTATGGTGATAATTTAAATCGCTCTGTTAGGGGTTTTGAAAATAAATAATAAAATTGTTTTTTAAACATACCTTTAAAATAATTAAACGTACATATAACATTTTCTTAAAAGAAATGAACATTTTTTTTGTATCCCATTATCATTTTTCAATGGTTACCATCAATAATTTTTAGGGAAATATCAAACACAAGAATATTTTTTTTTAATGGATACAAATAAAACTCATTTCAAAACATGTATTCTTGAACAAAAATGCATGGAATACTGCTCATATGTTAGGATTTCATCAAAATAAATTATGGGTGACATGAATGGGTCAAGGTAAAAATTAGAACATGAAATAATACATGATTATAATTTCAAAAGAAAAAATATCATAAGACACTAATCACATAAAATTAAATTCATGAAATGATAGGGGAATTTATAACTTTTGTATCAATGTTCGTAAAATAGATTCTAATCATTCTTTATAAATGATATTATAAGTATATACATCATTTTTCTCTGTGAATTTATCAAAATAATAATAAGTTAATGATTCTTAACCAAAGATATTCTACTAGCTTTATAATAACATGGTTGGTTAAATACTAATCACATAATGAGGGAATGTATAATCTAGGGAGATCATATATATTCTGTCAAGGCCCCATGCCATGACCATGCACAATCATTCTATCCAGGCCTTATTCCATGATCTAGTTTGTCTCATGATATCTACCAATTCATCAAGAGGAAATTGGGGGCCTTACCAGTCATATAATATGTCTAATTCATTACTCATATGATTAAACATGTTGTTAAATCCAGGTGTCCCATAAAACATTGATTTATTTTAATATTTATCTTATATTAAATAAATTCATTAAACAAACAAAAGTGTCCCATTCAACTTTTATTCATTTGAATCTTATTCATAGATGCAATAAATTCATTAAATGGTCCAAAGTGTCTCATACCACCTTGTAATTCTTAGTTCATAAACCATATAATATGATTAAAGGAATATAAAAACTGTCAATAATTTTCTACATTTGTAAATAAAGTAGATCATGAAATAAAAGAACATTTAATATAATATTTCATGGATTTGTAGCTATAATTTAGACCGTGGCTATATAAAATATATCAATGACATGCATGGACAAGCAAACACACTTTTTCACATGTGATGATAACCATTGCACATAAAATAATATATTATTTCAGTTTGTCAACTAAATTAAAAACTCTTAAATTTAAAACCCTTGTTTCATGAAATTAACCATTTTATATTCAGAAATACATGTTTGTTAATTTAAGATAATTATCATTCTTATTAAAATAATACACTAATAAATAGGAGTTCTAATAAATTTAAATCAGGATCTTTACTAATTAATAGTAATTATTATGTCATATTTATCATGAATTAAAATATATTATTTATAATTGAAAAAAATTACTTCATGTGAGATATTAATGAATATGAAAATAATTAAACACAATTCCCTATATTTAAGTATGCATTCATATATATATATATGTGTGTGTGTGTGTTAAACAAAACTTAATTCCATGATTTTTTCCAAAAATCATAAATTGGGATGTATGAATGTAATGATAACAACATAATGATACCTTTTAAAATCTATTTCACAAAATAAAAACAAAATGTTTTTTGAATTTTTTTCCATTATAATTTAGTATCACTGATCAAACATACAATTAGTCCACGTAAATAGAAAAAAAAATTAAATTTTAGGAATGACTTAAATGTGTAAAACAAGTAAAAATTTGAATATAAATATGTTTATGCCCATATATTTATGCCAAAACAAAAAATTTATTTATGATTTAATCAAATGTATAACATTCAAAAAATAAAATCATTGCAAAGCTAATACCATTTTAAACATAATTAAATGAAAACAAATATTGAAATACATTTATGAAATTGAACATAATCATTTATATATTGGTTCTTCATAAATAAATAAATAATCAAAAGAATCCTTTTGTAAAATATGAGGGGAAAGGAAATTCCATTTTTAAAATAATTGTTCATCCTTTAAGAAGAAACATAAAATACGTTAATAATTCCATTTATACAAAATCATATATAAAAATAAAAATATATGAGTTTATAAAACTCATAAAACATCACATAGAAAAACTTTTAAATACTTATATGCATCAAAAAAATCAATTAAATAATGGTATTCAAATTTTAGAATACCTAGAAAAGTTTGGGATTGAATTTTCTTTAATACTGTATAAACAGAAATGTATATATGTGATTTTCATCACTAAAATGAAGTTTAATAAATCCTTACAAGTATTAGATACATCAAAAGCATCAGTTAATCATTAATATCAATCATATGAAAACTCAAATTATATTAGGATTAAAATCAATATATATATATATAATCATATATACACAAAAATGTGTATAAGGGTTTGTAAAAAGGAAAAAAGAAGAAGAAAAAACATACATGACTTCATGGGTGAGGTTGATCTAGGAAGAAGATGATGGAAGGTTAGAGAGAAGAAAAACCATATGGTTGTGTGTGCAAGATGGGTTAATATAAACCGAATATATATATATATATATAACCTATGGCACATATTTAAAATATTATTTATGAAAACTGGGTCTTACTATTTTAAACAAGAAAAAAAGAAAATTCAATGTAAAAATTCAATGAATCAGTCCTTAGATAATATATATATATATTGGAAAACATAAACAAGAATCCCATGGGGTTGGAAATAAAATAGAATGTTCAATGGTAGAATTGTGGAAACAATTAAGCAGTTGGGTCCAAGGAGAGTGACGGGAGGGGAACGGGATGAGGAATAACAGTGGAGGAGGAGGGGTCTATAGGTTGAGGCCACTGGTTACAGGGTTTATAGAAGAAGAAGAAGAGGAAAAAGGATGAATGGATGTGATCGAATGAGTCTGATAAGATAGTTGAAGTGACTCCGCTAATTTTAAAAAGAGATAAATGGATGAGATTAGATTGTGGCGTAGATTTGATGGACATGATTGATCTTTGAGTTTTAAATAGTTTGTGTGGTCAACATCCAGCGTGTCCAGATCGAACAGTTTAGAAAACCACAGTGGTAAAACCTCATGGATAGAGGTTCTAAGGCAGAAATTGTGTGGATGATCAGGATCTAATGCGACAATATTAGATGGTCCAGATCATGTTCCATGAAAAAATCTACATCCCACATCGAAATAGGCAAGGTTTTTGGACCGTCTTATAAGGCTCGGTGTGTTTTTCTATTATTTGATAACACAAGCACACACACAAGAGTCCTTAGATAGGTGATTACGCATGTGGGTGGTTCACCCACCCTCTCTCGTTCTAGTGTACGACCAGGTCACTCTAGGATCATGTTGGTTCAGGCCTAATACATTTTCCTTTCACAGATCTTGCATCCAATATGCATGGCTCATGTAGGGCTCAACTTGCACCATGTATGTGCTCGGACCAACATGGTTGGTCTTTGGATGAATTTGTGAGATGCCCACTGACCTTGAGGGCTTGTCCTTCAAATCTTTCCTCAGCCAGATGGGTTATTCACCAAATTTGTTATAAAAAATTTATTAAACAAAAATTGTTAAGAAGAAAACAAAACATATATATTAATTTCCGTATAGATAAAAACATTATTTCTCATAGTTGAATAAAATAATAAATGTCATTATTCTCATAATTATTTATTAATTTTTATTTTTAAACCATTATAATATCAAAATCTAAGTATAAACTAAAAAATAAATTAAATTATTTTCATCATTTAACCAAATATATAGATTCAAAATATTTAAATCATTTTAAATCATTTGAAATACATAATGACATTATAATAGTTTTATAAAAATACCAATGATCACATATTTCTAAACTCCAATGGCTATTAGAAGAAACTAACGATCATATTTATCATTAATGGTTATAAAGACTTATAAATAAATTTTTAGGTTATTTCAAAACATCAAAACATTTTGGATTATAAGGATGGTGCTCTACATTCCCTTGACAATCAGTACTTATCTATCATACATTCCATAATTTTTGTCTTAATGATAGACTCAGGGGATGTTCACTACTTGGTCTAGTTGTTATTCTTGGTGGTCTGTCGGTGATCTTAATAGGCCTTAAAATAGGTATTTTAGGATAGTTATGGTCTTTTTTCCTTATTGTAATTTAACATTTATGTGATTTATTTAATAGAAGTTTTTCGTTTCATTATTTTTATTTTTAATTAATTGGATTTTAAATTCATTAATCTCAACTAAGTTATAATTCATATTAAAAAATATTCATTTACTCCAAAGGAACATTATGGGTTCAAAGAATCACATTATTCTACCATCAATAGAATTACTTCCTCACAATTCGATCGTACTCTCATAGTATAATCGAATTGACCTTTTAACATCCACTTATATGTCCCATCACAAGTTCTACAAGTGTTGGTGATTTTCTCAGTTCCATCATGTTAAAAAAATCATCAGTACAATTTTAAATTCCTCAATTTCTTTGGTCCAGATAGAGCATGATCAACTCGTGACAAAATCTTGTAAATAACTATATTATCTTGAGAGAGTGGAACGAGGGGTGTAAATCTAGGAGACATAACCTTGGAATTGATGTCTGTAAAACAAACAAAAATCTTGAAATCCTGAATTTCAATGTCTCTAACTCGACCACATAGTCCATAGGACAAGATTTGACTTAGATATGTTTTTTACTGTTGACCCTCTCTTGTAATATCATGGAAATCCCCTAGGGATAGAAAAATATCATCCAGGGAAAAAAATTTAATGATCCACTCAAATTACATTCCTCAATGTGCATAAAATGGGAGTTGACGATACACCATGAGCAAATAAACAAATCATGAACCTCAATGGAGGTGAAGTATACTAGGAGTGTTTGATATGTAGTTAATCTGTTTACAGGTCAAACGATGGTTTCCAATGGGATCAAAGTCATCTAAACATGATTTTAAAATTATGGTTTATAGTGACTCTATTGGAAGAGAAAAAATATATGTTGGGCTTCTCTCATATTCTATCGGAAAATTTTACAATAAAATTCTACTCAGCAAAGGATAGATAAATTTTTAGTTTTTTTTTCTAATTTTCTAGAATTGTCTAGACCGTTCCTCTGATATAAACTATAATTCCATAACCCTAGAAGCCAATATTTGGTTCCAAAAATAAGGTGTTTAAATTTTTTATGTAAATATACTGATAAACTTACAATTCACATCTCATCACAAAAGATCTTACAAGTTTAGGATTTGAAAAAATAGATACAACTGATATATTACTTCAAAACTAAATGTGATAAATTGCATAGTGCTTCCACTGCATAGAACAACTCAAAGACAGAAAATCTTAAAATCCTATAAAAAATTGTAAATTTTTTGTGATAATTTAAATCGTTTAGTAAGGGGTTTTGAAAATTATTTAAAAATTCCTTCTTTAAAAAACATAACTTTAAATAAATTATACATACATAAAAAAATTTCTTTAAAAAACAATTTGTAGTATTCCATCATCATTTTTAAAAAGTTACTATAATTATTTTTATGGAAATATCTTACACAAGAATTTATATATTTAGTGAAAGGATTCCAATAAAACACATTTCAAAAAATGAATACATGACAAACACTGCATGGAATAATGGATATAATTCAGGAGTTGATCAATTTAAATTAAGGGTGACATGAAAGGGTACTAGTAAAAATTATCACATAAAATAATACTTTCATAGAATTTCAAAAGAAACAATATCATTAGTCACTTATCACATAAAATTAAATTCATGAAATGACTGGTGAATTTATAACTTTTTTATCAATTTTATGAAAATAGATGCTAAACTTTCTTTATAAATGATTATCTAAGTACTCACATCATTGTGACATGTGCATTTATCACCTTAATCACAAGTAAAAGATTATTAACAAAGGATATTCAAATATTTGAATAATAACATGGTTGTTTAAATACTATTCACATAACGAGGGAATGCATAATGTAAGACAATCACATACATTATGTAATGACCTTGTGCCCATACCATACATAATCATTCCGTCATGGCCCCATTCCAAGGCCTATTTTGTCTCAGGAGACCTTCTGATGCATTAATAAGCTATAATAAGCCTCACCTGTCACCGAATAAGTCATATTAATTCCCCATATGTCTAAATATATCTTGAAATCAATGTTTCCCTAACCACATTGATTTATTTAAATCTTTATCATAGGTGAAATATATTCATTAGTCAAACCAAAGTGTCTTATATCAATTTGACTCATCTAAAAATTATACATAGATGCAAAAAATTCATTAAATGATCTAATGTGTCCCATTCCACCTTAGAAGGTTTTTTTCTTAGTTCATATATTATCATAAAAAGTATGTCCCATTTTTCAATAATTATCTACAATTATAAATAATGTGGTTCATGAACTAAATACGCAATTAATATTTGATTTCATGGACTGTTAGTTATAATTTAGACTGCATCTATATCAAATTTATCAATGACATTCATGGACGCGTAGACACACTTTTTCACATGTGATGATAACTGGTGCACATAAAATAATATAATTTTTAGGTTTTTCACATTAAATAAAAAATATTAAATTCAAAACCCTTGTATTATGATTGTATACATTTTATATAAAAAATATATGTTTTTTAATTTAAGATACTTTTAATTCATAGTTAAACCATACAATGATAAATGGGGGTGTCAATCATATTAAATCATGATCTTTAATAATTAATAGTATTCATTATGGAAGATTCATCATGAATTAAAATATATTATTTATAAATGTAAAAAAGTCATATCATTTGATATATTGATAAATTATAAAGTAATTAAACACACTTCACTATATGTATTTTTGAATTTATATAAAAATGTGTGTGGTAAAAAAATGATAATTCTAACCTTTTATCCGAAAATAATAAATTTGGATGTATGAATGTAATGATAACAAAGCAGTGATCCCTTTTATAATTTTTTCCACACAATAACAAGACATGTTTTTGTTATTGTTTGACATTATAAAATAGTAGTCGTGATCACACAAACAATTAGTCCATGTAATTGATAACATTAAATTCATTTATTGTCTTATAAGTGTAAAAAAATGTAAGAAGGTGAGTTTAAATATGTTTATACATATATATTTTTTCCTAAACATAAATTTTATTTTTGATCTAATCAATTTTATAACATTCAAAACATAAAATCATAGCAATGATAATACAATTAAAAACATCATTAAATGATATCATGATTGAAATATATTTACAAAATTGTACATACTAATATATATATTTATATATTGGTTTTTCATAAATAAATAATGAATCAAATGAATTGTTTTATAAAATATGCTAGTAGGGAAACACCCTTTTTAGAGTAATTCTTCATCCATTAAAGAAAAACTCAAAATAGTTTGAGTATGCCATTTATATAAAACCGTATATAAATATATAAATATATGATTTTATAAAACTCTAAAAACATCACTTAGGAAACCTTTTAATGATTTATAATCATAATAAACATCAACTAAATACTGGTAATCAAAATTTAGAAAACCTAATATAGTTTAACATTGAATGTTTTATAAAACCGTATATATAAAAAGTGTATATTTGTGATTTACATAACTAAAAAATCATGATAAATATTGACAAGTATATTATACTTCAAAAACATTAGTTAATCATTAATATCAATCATATGAGATCCTAAATTATATAATAGAAAACATATCTCTCTAAATATATAACCATATATCCACAAATACGTATATAAGGGTATTACATTACGAAAATGAAGTAAAAAAAACATTTAATTGACATCAAGGGTGAATTTGATCCAAGAAGAGGATAATGGAATAATAGGAAGAGGAAAAACCATATGGTTGTGTGTGGAAGATGGGTTAATATGCATTGAATATATGCATATTTTATATCCTATGTCCCAAAACCTAAAATAAAATTTAAGAAACCAAAGTCTAACTATTTTAGAAAAGAAAAAAACCCATAATAAATCTAAATCTTAAAAAATCAATTGTTTGATAATATATATATATTATGGAAAATTACCTTGGAATCTAATGGGGTTGGTAATAGAACTTTGTTTTCAATGGTAGAAAATTGGAAGGAATGAAGGGGATGTGTATGAGGAAAGTGATGGAAGGGCTATTTGATGAGGAATAATAGTGAAGGAGGGAGGGTCTATGGGTTGAGACCAATAGTTCGAGGGTTCGTCGAATAAGAAGAAGAATAGGGATGGACGAATACGATCGATTGGGTCTGATCAGATGGTTGTAGTGACATCACTCATTTTAAAAAGAGATGAGTGGATGATATTTGATCATGGATTTTATTAGATGGATGGGGTGGATCCATGAGTTTTAAATAGGGCGTGTTTTCCAAATCCAGTGTTTCTAGATCCAACAACTCTAAAAATCATGACGATGAATCCACAATAATGGGGGTTTGAAGGCTAAACTAGTGCGGACAGTTAGGATCTCGCATGAAGAGATCGTATGGTCTATATCATGTTCTGTAGAAACAAATGCACCCCACATTAAAATAGGGAGGGTTTTGGGACCACATTATAATTCTTCATGTGTTATTCTATCCTCCAAGAACACAAGCATAGACAATAAAATCCTTATACAAGAGACTCCACCAGTGGGATTTTATCCCACACTCTGCCACACTGGTAGGCGACCTGGATCACCCTCTTCTCATCCTGATTCTGGCCCAATACATGGGACATGTTCATGGATCACATCCACTACGCAGATCTCATGGGCAACTCAACATGCACCTCACATTCACTCAGCCTGACTTTGCCTAAATTCAGTTTCCATTGTGAGATTCCCTCTCACCTTAAAGATATGGATTTCAAGGCTGCGCTCTGTCAGATGCAAACTCACCAATGTTTTTATCAAAAATTTATGAAACCCAAATTGTTAAGAAAAAAATAGAACATATATATTAATTTCCTTATATATAAAACCATTCATTATCAGAGTCAAAAAAATTCTAAATTTCATTATTTTTATAAGTTTGTATTCATTTTGAGTTTTAAAACATTATAATTTTAAAATGTATCTCTAAAATAAAACATCAATTAAAATCATGTCATCATTTAAATAGATATATAACATTAAAATATTTAAATCATTTTAAAACATTGGAAATAAATAATGACATTATAAATCTTTAAGAAAACAAACAATCACATGTTTTTAAACTCCAAATAATATTAAGAGAAAATAACTATCATATTTATGTTCAATGGTTACAATGGCCTCATTAATAAATGTCTAGCATATTTCAAAACAGAAAACCATTTTGGATTATAAGGATAGTTTCCTAAATTCCCTTGATGATTAATACATTTACTATAGTACTTGGTATAATGTTTTTCATTATGGAAGGCTCCATGGATCTTCACTACTTACATGGACTTTTTGATATGATTGGTGGTCTTCTGGTGATCCTGATAGGCCTTGTTATTGGTATTTTAAGATAGTTATGTACATTTGGCCTTATTTTAATGTAATTATTTAGTGATTTAATGAATAGAAGTTTCTCTTTTCATTCCTTATGTTTTTAATTCATTCGATTTTAATTTCATTACATGCACTAAAATTAATAATTTATATAAAAAAATGTCATATAAACTGAAGATACATTATGTGTTCACGGGGTCTGTAGGGTCCTGGAAAATCCACAAAAAAGATTCTACCCAATTTTCCCCCAAAAAGAATTGGGAAAGGTGGGGAAATACTAAAAGGATGGCACAAGCTGAATCATTCTATGTACCGGTCGAATGATAATAGGTCGTGGCTGGTTCTGTGGAGCACCCCCCTCCGCAGAACCTTGTCATTCGTGAAATGGAGGTGGAGATCCTCCGCGGGTGCGAAGCAGGACGAGGGCTGAACTGGTCCACTGTCAAAAACCGCCCTTGATGCGGACCGCATCGTCCAGCCCGGGCCGCATTCACTGACGTTCACAAAATGGAGGTGGAACCCTGTGTAACCATGAAGCACTCCCCTGAGTTAGTTTGGTTCGTGGGGGAGGTGCGTTCAGTGCACTAGTGAGTCACGGATTGACCAAGTCATCTGTGAACCGGGTCTCCGATCATGGGCCTCTGCAAAAGGTACAACATCACCACAAATATATCTCTTTCCCCACTATATAAAAGTATATTTCGGGGAAGATCTGGAGAGGATTCAGAGAGATCGACCAGATTCGGGTGGAAGGATTTTGAATGAAGGAGTTTAGGATTTCACAAACCGCGATGTTCTAGCTCACAAACCCGAACAGGTTTGATGCTAGAATAAAATTAATAAAGGGCCAAAAACGCATAATAACGTTGTGAACAATGAACTTAAGACAACAAAGAAAATAAGACCACAAACCTTGCCCCTCCGTGGATGCACTCCCCACGAACCAGGGAGTTTATGACCCTTTTCTGATCCGTCTCACCACGTAGCACCATCTTACGCGAGAAAAGACCCAACCGACGAACCCCCAGCCGGCACCGTCCTCGGCCGCTGCATCTTTCATAAATCCCTCCACGTACCACCCTGGTTCGCGGGGTGCCCATCAGTCTGAGGACCACCCTAGTTCACGGATGGCATCTCCAGCCGCGTAGCATCTCCATACGCAAGGGGAACCACCACTCATATACTAGTGTGGATCGCGAGATCCTTCAGAGTCCCCATTCCCCAAGCTGGATAAAATCCTTCCAATCCGGCCTGATCCTCCACAATCCCCTCATTGGAAAATTCAATGGCCCCGAGCTGAGGCATCCACCAGAGCCACTTGACTTGTGTGATGTAACCTTCAGGTGCATCAGCGTGTCATTTTGAGTTCACATACCCACGGTAAGCAGGGTGAAGGGGTTCCCACGTCCCATAAGAGGATTTCCGAAGCATTCCTGGGATCACATTCCCATGGTAATATGGAGTTCGAGCCCGGGAGTCCCCTTTCTGTCCCTCCACTTATTAGGACGGGGGAACTTCTCCCTTCCTCAGGGCGTGGCGAGATACCCGTAAGAAGGAATCCCTCGTGCACCTCTGTACTTCCCCACATCCATGGCCAAGGAAGGGAATAGTGGAGAAGGGTGATGCCTCATCCTCCTTTGGGGCCAAGTCCCTCTCCCACTATGTTTTGTCGCCCTGGGAATCCACCTTAGAGTAAGTCTCGAATTTTTGGGCCACCTCATGCATAAGCCCCATGCCACATCCAACGGACACACCATTCATGATGTGATCGTCTAGTACCTGATGCCTCTTGTTTCTCACACCGAGCATGACTCACGTGGGCTTAGACTAAGCATAGACCATCACATCCTCTTATGGGCCTCTACAGAGTGTAAGCCACAACCCATTACCATGGGCCTCCATAGAGTGTAAACCCAACCCATTATTATGGGCCTCCTCAGAGTGTAATCCCCAATATAATGAGAACTACGATGACTTTGATCCATGTTAAGGCATGGTACATAGAAAGCCTCCCCGAGGTTCAAGCCTGGTCACCATCGGACCCCCCGGGTCCACATTCACGTTGGCTCTCTAACACTCCTATTCAAACTACATGGATTTTGATCCCTGTTTCCCAGGCAGGTTACGTAGGAAGCCCCCCTGAGGTTGAAGCCCAAAAACTGGACGATCCGACTATCTTCACAATGGTTCACCACGCCACTCCTAGTGTCACCTCAATGATTCCAGACACCTCGGAGTCATTAATCCAATGAGGGATGGTAAACCTCAGGCATAAATGATTCCAAACCCCTTCTTACAACTGACCCTTGACAACTAGGGGTAATCAATGGATAATATGCTTGGTTATAAACCAATGATTCACGAACATATGAATACTTCTTAAATCTATAAGAGAGTCCCGGAAAATGAAATGATTCCTCCCAAAAGGGTGCGATGAGCCCAACTTCCCATCATATTTACTAATGTGAGTTCTTAAGCTTCGCTGGTCAAACCACCTAGCGAAGGCCTTCCATTGGAAATCATGTCTTTGCATCTTCGGATATGGAACCATTGGGCAATTTGAAACAGATCTGAAACAAAAAATGGCGAACCCGATGTGAAGTTTTATCCAAGTATGACGGGTTTAACCTAATCCCACCATGTTCCCCATTTACACTCACAAGGAGGGCCAAGAAAGTTCATTAATTACGCATGGGGTCATGAGATACTGCTTTGACGAGTTTGATGTTTTTATTTGTTAAAATATTTTACAGGTACCAAACAGAACTCCCTTCGATCCAATAGCATCACAAAGGAACTCACAGGTATGTGCTTCCAACTACACAGTGACCAGACTTCCTCACCAATGAAGGACCTCGTCACCTACCCAGCGTCTTCAACGCTAGGTCTCAGATGCAATGATCAGAGAGTACCACGTGACTGGTACTCTCCTGATGGTGGAGGCGGCAATGCATGCCCTCCAATCCGCCAGGAATCGCCAGTCGCCTACCCAGCAGTGGCCACGAAAGCAAATCCAGATGGCTCCTGTTGCTGTCTCAAACCATTTCGAATGTCTCTCCCCGGAACGAGACAATGCCTACCCACCTTATCTTAGGGAGGCATATGAGGTCGACACATAGGACTTCATCCCCGCTGAACGGGGTTTCTTCTCCAAGGTCCCTGCTGGAAGACATCATCGCAGTCATGCCGCGACACAAAATCCTCTTTCCGAGAAGGACGTCACCCTGAGGATCCATGCCCATGCTCCCCGAGCTCCGGCCCCTCGGACCACCCGACAAGAGCGGAAAATGTACAACCAGGGACCGGTCATCACCCTCATCCCCGAGGAGGAGTTCTTCTACCCAGTCACAGAGATGTATCATGAATAGGCACATACACATGTTCGCTCCTCCAAAGCATTCCATCCAGACATGAGAGCATCATACGAGCAGGCGGGCATCCCTACCGGGCTCAACCAAGCCAGTCGCTCACACAGGATGTCACTTACCATGCAGGCACCTCTCCCTACCCAGGGTCATGAAGCCCACCAACCAAACATCGTGGCAACCCATCGCCTGCAGGACCAGCTCATAGAAGATGCTCTTGACACCTTCCATCCTGATGTGGTGGCGATCAACAATGCCCGACATCCAGATGTGGAGGCAATTGATATGTGGGAATGTCTCCCTACCAACAAAGTCCATAAACTCGATACGGTGGGAAACCAAAATATGCAGGGCCAGCCCTCTGCCGATGCAAGTAATGTCCACCACCTCGATGTGTTGGAAAATGGAGAGATAAGATGGTGTATCCCATCCTAGGGGTGGATTTGTTCACCTAACCTGAAAAAAGAAAATTTTAAGTACCCACTGACCACCGGAGGATTGAAACATGATATTCCTACTACAATACTAGAATGGGCCTTCATACCCATTCCAGCCAAAGATTTCTCTCTGCATATCCTAGCAATGATGGAGGAGCTGGTATCAATCCTAGATCATATCTTGAAGACTTTCCTGAATGTAATTGCATTAGCGGAAAAAGTAAGGACTCGGGCCCATGATCCCATCTCCCCAACTGAGCGGACTCATATAAGAGACAAGATAGCAGCCTCGGAGTAGATCTGTATCACTTCTTCCTCCTAGGAGGGTCACCGGCCATATTACAAGACATAAGGGCAACCAGATCGAGCAACTACACTCGTTCCAACTGGGGGACACCCGTTCATCATGGTGGATGCTCTAGAGCAGGCATATATATCTGCTTAAAGTCAATATCTTCGTCAGTGTATCTCGGAAACATCACTGGACCCAATTAGATATGGACCCAATGGTGAAGGCCATTTTCAAAAGTAGATGGTCCTCGCTGCCCACAGGAAAGCACCCCAAAAGCGCCGAAGGTAGTAGGAAAATAAAGAGTGGGTTAATGACTCCTCTCTACTGGAAGCCGGGGTTTCCAATGCTGTTATGCACATACCAAAGGCTCTGAACCCTTCCCAAGCATTACCATATTATGGGATTGGTAGTAGAATTTGCAAAGGTCCTACCCACAATGTCACTACCAGTAGCTCTGAAGGACCTCCCCTGAGCACCTGTCGGGGCCTCCCCCGCAGGCATATAACGATCGTTCACGAGAGATCCTCTATTTATGTGAGTCACAAAACCCTACACGTGACCAGAAGATCGAGCATCAAGAAGGTCCTCCATTTGCTGATGTCCACCATGAAGGTACTCCTAGGGGTATACGCTGCATGTACTCTCCATGCAGTGGGACCATAGATTATGGTAGTAGTTATCGCTATCATAGTTGCAACTACAGAGGCCCTCCCCATAGTGATGTCTCATCACAACACGAAATCACTCCACTTGTTGTGGCATGTCCTGAAGGTCCTCCCCTGGGGTTATGTTGCAACGACACTCCAAGCAGTTGGGCATCAGATCGCGGTGGTAGTCCTCGCCACCCAGATAACAGAGGTCCTCCCTATAGAGACGTCAAGCAATGAGAAGGCCCTCCCCACGTTAGGGTACATTCTGAAGGCCCTCCCCAGAGTGTATCGTGTAGATATTCTCCCTATGGCAGCTATAATGATATTCCTCACCATTTCAGTAGCTGTGATGGTTGTCCTCACCACCAAGGCCGCCATTGCAAAGGTCCTCCCCGTATTGGCCCCCAAGAAATAAGAGGGTCCTACCCTTGTCACAGTGTGTCTTGAAGGTCCTCCCTAAATACACATTGAACATCAAACCATGATGTTCATCCTCACCATGAAGTCAGTTGTTATGAAGGCCCTCCATGTAACAACACTACAAAACAAGAACGTGCTCCCTTTGATGCGACACACCTTGGAGGTCCTCCCCAGGGTGTGCACTACAAAAGTCCTCTATACAGTGAGGCGTCAACCAGTAATGGTAGTCCTCTCCATTACGGCCGCTATTGTGAAGGTCCTCTCCGCAATGACATATCATATCGACAGGAAGGACCTCCCACTGCCAAATCAAGAACGGAAAATCCATCGTATGCCAAGGCACTCAGAAGGATGGGATCGAGCCTGTCATATTCTCAGCTAGTCCCCAATGATACCCTTCTTCAATCTGGAGACGGTCCGGGGCCACGTTCATCTTACGAACCACCCCGGAACCTCCCACATGAAAATTCAATACCAACCGATCCCACTGCCTCTAACCACACTATCAATGAGCATCTCAGTTGGGTTGACCAGGTAGAGGAGTCCCTAGCGGAGGAGTATGCTAACATGTTACACATGAGGAAACGACTGGCCAAGGATGATATATTAGATATGTTTTGTCCCATGGACACCTCCCAATTCGACATACCCAAATATTTTTTCAAAAGAATGCGAGCATGGAAACCGCTACAATATATATACAACCCTCAGCTGGATGAAATCAAGCTTCCTTCCCTCCGACGGGTAAGTAGACCACATCAAGACAATATGAGACTTCTTGCGTCACATTGACCTGGAAGCTCTTCCTTCTGTGTGGCGACGATGACCCGAGAGGCGTAAAGGAAACATTGAGATATCCTACCTTCGTGTGCTGCACCAGTTGCGTCACCTTATTGATGATGCCCTGATGGGAGTTCATACCAGGGGATGGGGAGAACATAGAGATTTGCATTTCACTCTGCTCCCTGACCATAAGAACCCATTTGGAATGGTTTCTTGCAACGTCATCACGTCAACACACCAATCGAGTGGCTTCCTTGTCCGCGAAAGGCAACACACCCAACAGAGTTAGGCCTTGAGTAAGTCACTGAACCGTCCGACCCGATGGGAACAAGCCATTCAAGAACTCCTGAATCAGGCCACCGAGATCATACAATAGGCCTCTCACCTAAGAGAGGAAGATAATGGATTATTTCATGCCTCCCCAGAAGGGATTGATTCACAGAAGAACTCGGCACCAAACCCAGTTCACCACTGAATTGGGGAACGCAAGATCAGGTAGGTAGTGATTGCAGCAGCCACTACTGCAATCCATTGTCAACCCCAACCTGCTGGGATGGGGGAATTTTAACAACAAATGCCCCCATTAGATCAATAAAAATGGGAAGAGACACAACGTACATGGACCGGATCCAACCCCATCCCTCAGGGATGGGGGTATTATTACCTCCTCGACACCCCCCAGAGAATCAGTATTCTCTCATCTAGGGAGGATAACTTGAAGAGGAGGTTCCTGCCCTTTCCTGTAATTTGAATTATCATCCCCTTAAAAAGGGAGGCATACCGTAAGGTCTCATCCAATAACTCTCCACGTCAACCTTCACCAAGTAGCGTGAAATAAATCTCAGGACAGAAGAAGGAAGATCAGTAAAAGATACGAGAGATACTCTTCCTATTTGGAAGATGAAATATTCTCCACACCGTGATATGAATCCATCAACGCCATAGAGGTCAACCCCATGGGTAACATTGAAGATGATTCAAATCCAGATGGACTGGGAGATGATGGTTCTAGTCAGACTGTTACTCACAACGTACTTCAAGGTGTGCACACCTGGAACCCGAGGGCCGCTTTAAATATGACCTCCCCTTCCGCTAACCTTCCTCCACTGACCCTGCGAGCTTCCAATGAGGATAAGAACAAAGGACCTTTTTCCCTTAACCCGTCTCCTTCTCTCTATAAAAATGAGCCACTTACACTCAAAGAGATATTCACTTGACAGGAAGAGGAAATGAAAGAACTAAGTCGTCTTAACGCCGAGCTACTCCAGAGGAACCATCTTATTGAAAGTGAGTCCCAAGAGGAGCCACACCATGCACTCCCAGTAAGTGCACCTCAAAGACCATGGTTTGCCACGAAAAATGAAGCACAGTCAGGGCTCTCGCCCAATGAGGTTCCTGGACCATCCAACTACCTAAATGTGGATCCGCATAAATACCAAGATTTCCCTCCACTCAGGAAGAAACCAGAGTGAGTACATCTGAACACTCTGAAGGTGTCACAAACAAAACATGCAACCCTCGTACCAACTGATCTGGATCCTCAAGAAATGCCTCGGGTTAGATTTTCCCAGGTCTGGGCCCAGCATGATGTAATCCAGGGACTCACCAACACCATCGAGGCACTAACAACTTTATTGGAAGAAATGGAAGGTTGACGCTCTCTGATACAGCCATAACGGAAGCCCAACCTCGATTGGGTGAACAACACACCACCTCCACCCAATTTTGGGAGACCTATATTCCATATCATTAATTTATCAGGTGATCTAGAACATTACTTGATGCACTACGCATCCTATTATGACCCTATGATGGGAACTATGGAACAGCAAGAAGTAGTGAAACTCATATGCTTCCTACGGACATTGCAAGGATATGCCTTCATCAGGTATACGAGCCTGCCATCCCAGTTAATAAAAATCTAGGAAGACCTTTGGCAGCAGTTCTTGTTCCACATCAGCTAGATGTTGCCTAAAACAACAATCAGCGACCTCATGAACTACATGAAGAGGGAGAATGAGAGGGTATCAAATTTCATTGCCATATGGAAAGGTCCGACCTACTCCATGAACAGGACAATGACTCAGGACGAGTTGCTTGCCATTTTCATTGATAATCTTCAAGATGAGATGTGAACATCGCTCATACTAGTGGAGTGCACCACTGGCTTTCACCATATCTCAGCCATTGCCTAGAGAATTGATGACTCCCTGCAGTGGACCGACTTGAAGACCTGAATAGCCTCACCGGCTTCTACCAAGAGAGCAGCCATAGCTGAAGCGTCCTCTATCACGCTCAATCCAGCCCTTGTGCCTGCTCCACCGCTCAGGCTTCTGCCAAATCATCAAGGATCCCCTGTATATCAGTGGCCGCCTCCGCCCAAGCGAGATGATCATAGAGGATCGAAGAGGAACCAATTTTAGGAATGAAGACACAAAGTATACTCTTTCTAAGTAGACCAAGTCCACGACTACTTCATCACCACCATGAATTGCAACTTTCTCCACCTCCTGGAGCCAAGAAAACCCGAATAAGTCAGCTGTGGTGACATTCCAGATTACTATACCTACCAATGAATGTTGGGGCACAATATTTGGGAATGATTCGTCATCAAAGTCTTCATGCAATGGATGTTAGACTCAGGGAAGGTCAGCTGGGACCAACCCCAGCACATGTGGCATATATTTCTACCACCGAATCCGACAATGTTGAGGAGTGGAAGGAAGTCACCAGCATGAAGGGGATGAAATTTGATAACTTCATGACTCAGAAGACTATCACTCGATCCCAGGGCTTACTCTGAGATCAACTAAAATAGCCAGTGATGCCACCAATATCCCCTGATGCCGCACAACCGACAATGTTGGCCTCAAAACCCTCCATGAGCCGGTCATCCATGCGTAATCGAAAGGAGATGAGACAAGAACAAGAGTAGCAATCTGAAACAAGGCCGAAGTTAGCCGCGACACTGTCTGATTTTATGCCATCAAACATGGCGCCACGAGCACCGACCCACCAAACATCACCATTAAGGAAAACTGACCTGGATGACTTGTCCATGGATGAGAAGCCAATCTTCGGTTCCTTCAAAGTCATCCATATTATGGAATCCTTCCCTGACAAAGGGTATGGATATGAACATGAGTTACCGATGCAAGGGGCGAGGATGAGGAATCACAGAGGTAGGGGATAATGAGGAAGGAATAGTCATGACCGAAATCAACCCTACAGTTGGACCTCGGCCCAAACCGTCAATATCACAGAAACCTGTGGGAGAGCCCTTCAACGGACTTAGCAGGAGAAAAAATATCTCTCCACCTCTACAAGTAGCCACTCTGCCCCCGCTATTCTGTGGTACCCATCAAAATAGGAACAAGTGTCTAGCCACCTAGTGTGCACAAACAGACCGGCCGGGCCGAGTCCCCAGAACATGGGGACATCATCGGTATCTGACCCCAGAGCTGGTCCCCCCTCATCATGTATTCCAACTCCCTAGCTACCCTCTAAGAATTCCCCACTAATGGAGAAGCATCGGCCACTAGAATAAAAATACGAAATCCTTAAGTAGTTGGCGTCAGTACCATCCAAATTGTCGATCCTAGATTCCGAAGTTTGTCAGAAGACCTCAGGGAGGCTCTTGTAGAAGCCTTGCTCAGCCCCCAAGAGTTTCAAGCCGAGGTAGCACCCACTGAAATCTACCAGACGGAGGATAGCTCGTCAGAATGTGATGTGGTGATTTCCTTCACTGATCTGGATGAATATGCCATCATGTAGGGACACATCAAACCACTATATGTGTCAGACACACAAGATGATGTTGAGATCCGTAAAGTCTTTATTGAAAATGGATTTGGATTTAACCTCCTTCCCCTATGGACACTCCGTAAGCTGGGCTACAGTGAAGGTAATTTAATACCCTCATCCACAACACTGCTAGGTTATGATAAGTGTGAGGAGAAGTCTATGGGATAAATTATGATAAAGATCCAATTTGGTGACCTTATGGCCTATTCGGAATTCCTGGTGGTTCTGTAGAACACGACATTCAATGCCCTGCTTGGTAGGCCATGGCTCCATAAGCACATGGCCATTCCTTCATCCTACCACTAGTGTATTAAGTACTGTTTCAATTGGAAATGTGGGACGTTTCATGCCAACAAGGACCCTTTCAAGCTCTCTGAGTCACATTACATTGAAGTCGGGTTCTATGACCAAAATAAGAAGAAGACTTTGGCCAATGGCGTCAACTAGATCCCTCCTCCAAATGGTCTGGAAATTGTTCCTGACGACCCCCTCAGATAGCTTGGCGGAGACTATGTACTTCCCATCAACCATGTTGAGAGAAGGGGTTCATGTTCAGGCACCTACTCAGCTATCCTCATGACTTCGGCCATAATGGTCGAGCATGAAAATGTGAGAATGTCTGCCAACCCTCGATTTGTGGGAAAATACATGGGTGAGGACACCCACAATTCCTCACCTTTGGTCTCCTAGGTGCCCGAGTCAAAAAATCTCCCCCCATCAGATCAAGAAGATGAGGGTGTGGGAGAAGAAGAGGAGTAAGATCTCAGAGATGCACCTCTTGCATTTGAGGAAGGTATCTTAACCACTATGCACGAGCTTAGGAAAATATACCTGGGTATCGGCAAATACCTGAGGCCCACTCTTGTTAGTACAGCAATGTCCCTCAAGTAGCACAAGGTATATTCCTCTTTCCTGAAGCAAGACTGGGATGTATTTGCCTAGAATTACATAGAAATTCTAGGACTCGATCCCAAAGTGGGGACGCATCACCTAGGTCTACCAGAAGACCACCGGGGCTGTAAACAAGTTTCCAGAAAGACACACCCCTCACATGCTGCCAAAATAGAGGTTGAAGCCGATAAGCTCATCAAAGAAGGCTTCATTTGGGAGGTCCAATACCCCATCTGGTTGGCCAAAATCATCCCTTTCAAGAAAAAGAATAGGCAAATCCACGTCTACATTGACTTTAGAGATCTCAATCTGCACTACCCGAAAGATGATTTACCGGTCCCGGTCACCGAGTTATTAATCAATGCAACGACCGGGTATGAGTCTCTAACATTAATGGATGGCTATTCTGGGTATAATCAGATCAGGATAGCCCAAGAAGAAGAAGAATCTTTTGCATTTAGGGCCCCCCAATGAGTATTTTTTATAGGGTCATGCCCTTTGGTCTCAAGAATGCTGGCTCCATGTATCAGCACACCATTCATCGTATCTTTAAACCATTCCTCGGGAGATTCGTTGAATGTTACGTAGATGGCTTGGTGGTTATCTCTAGAAAACACTCATATCACCTATCAGGCCTTGAGACCGTCTTCAACAAACTTCGGCAGCATAGCCTGAAGATGAACCCCTTGAAATGAGCCTTTGGGGTGACCAAAGGGAAATTCCTTGACTTCGTCGTATGTCATCGTGGCATAAAAGTCCACCTTGAAAAGACAAAGGCCATCCTTGACCTGCCACCTCCCCTCAATATCACCAAGTTGAGAGAATTCCAATGGAACCTGGCCAACATCATGCAATTCATAGCTAACCTAGTAGGAAATTTTTTTCCCATTACCAAGTTAATAAAGAAGGGAGTCATGTACCAGTGGACAGATGACTACCAAGAGACATTCAATAGCCCAAAGAAGTATCTCTTAATCCCACCGGTGCTCAGGCCCTTGACTAAAGGAAGACCCCTAATCCTATACATGATGTCCTTAGAGCACTCACTAGGAGCTTTCCTCATGCAAATGAACGATGAAGGCTATGAAAACAGTCTCTATTACCACATCTGAACCATGATTGATGCTGAGACTCGATACTCAAACATCGAGAAGAGTTGTTTGGACTTGGTCTTCGTAGTTAAAAAACTATGACATTATCTGCAGCATCGTGAAGTCCATTTGTTCTCGTGGAGTAAACCACTGAAGTACATCCTTAGCCGCCCAATGCTGACCGGGCGCCTGTCTCGATGGGCAGTCATACTGCAACAGTTAGACATCTGGTTTGTGCCTCAAAAGTCCATCAAAGACCAGGCATTAGCAGATTTTCTGGTGGAGCACCCTTCAACAGGGACCGCCTCACTGGACACTGAGCTACTTGATAAAGACATCTTCATGGTTCATGAGGAATTCCCAGCATGGGAAATGTACTTCGATGGTGCATCCTTAAGCCCAATCTGGAAAAGGGTGGAAGATCCCAAATTTAACAAGGTGGGTCTGGGGATAATACTCATGTCCCCGAAAAAGGAAGTCCTTCCATATTTCCTTCTCCTATCAGAAGGATGTACAAACAATGAATCAGAGTATCATGCCCTCATTGAAGGCCTAGAGTTTGCACTCCAGGCACAAGTATAGCACCTCAAGGTAAAAGGTGACTCGGAAATAGTCATCAAGAAAGTAAGTGGTGACTATGCTATTAAAAAAGAGGAATTAATTCCCCTGTTTGACCATGTACGAGATCCAATGTCAAAATTATACACCGAACTGAGATTGACCTATATTCCATGGTCTCAGAATGCTCGGGCTAATGCATTAGCTAATGCGGCCACAACCCTAGCCGACCCAGACCAGGATGAAACAGTTATCAGTATTGATCACCGTCGAATGGTCTTACCGTGTATTCAATCCAAGATAGAAGAAATCAACAATGTCAGTCATGTCCTAGAGCCATATGCTCTTGCCATAAGCTGGATTACCCAATTGCAAACAACCTTTAATGGAGAGAACTTCCATCAGATAGGGTTGAACGAGAGAAAATACAGAGAAGTGTAATCAACTTTGTTCTATATGGCGGAACAGGTCAGAAAGAGGTCCTCTACAAATGAGGCCTTGATGGAATCCTCCTTAGATGCATTGATGGAGAATAATCTGCTACTTTCATCACTGAAGTACTTTCCGGAGTATGTTGGGCACATCAGCCGGGGTCCAATCATTCCCACCAGGTTCGAAGGCTTGTGTACTATTGGCCCACAGTGGCATGAGATTATGAGAATTTTACCACAAAATGCCACTCATGCCAACTTCATGCCACCTTCATACACCAACCCCCAGAGTTACTTCATCAGGCTATGTACTCCTGGCCATTTTCTATCTGGGGAATGGACATCATGGGACCATATCCTTCCGCCATAGCTAAACAACTAAAGTATATCCTCGCAGAAACCGACTTCTATTCCAAATAGGCAGAAGCTGTACCCCTCAATGATGTCGTGGCAAGAAACATTGTCATCTTTGTGAAAACCAATATCATCACCAGATTTGGTGTCCCTCATACCATACAGACAGATAACGACACCAACTTCTGCTCTGCTGAATTGGAGAAATTGTACCAAGAATTCCGTATCAGGGCTAACCACTCATCCCGTTACCATACAGCAGCCAACGGATAGGTAGAGGATTTTAATAAGACCCTTTGCAACTTTCTCTAGAAAATTGTGGAAAAAGACAAGAAGTCATGGTCGGAAAAACTCCTCCATGCATTTTGGGCTTATCGAACCACAATTTGCGCCGCTACTCAGGCTACCCCGTACTCATTAGTATACAGAACGAATGCAGTCCTACCCATTGAGCTCCAATTACCCTCACTTCGTGTTTCCATTTTTGATCAGTTATCTGATGATGAAAAATCAAAAAAAAATAGCTAGGTGAATTGGAATATCTAGACAAGAAGAGGTTGAAAACATTCCACCATCTGGGAGTGTACCAAAACCGGATTGAACGAGCCTTCAATAAAAAGGTCTGTTTTTGGTCTTTCTTGGATGGAGAATTGGTGATGGTCCTCTGGACCCCAATGATACCTGGATAGAAACCTCCAAAGTTGGAGCCCAAATGAGAGGGACCATATGTTATACAAAAGGTCTACTCCAATAGAGCATATGCCCTGATCTCTACGGACGGGCAGTTCACCACCGCTCCTTCAAATGCGAGATTCTTGAAGAAGTATTTCACATAATAACAAAAAGAAGTTATCGTCCGAGCTGCATGACGTTAAACTACCAAACACCCAAAAATCCAAAATCTTTGACCTTAAACTAAGTGTATCCCATACTCACCGACATAACTAAAAGCATTTATCATCCGAGGTGCATGAAAATAAATTGCTAAGCTCGCAACAGTCCAAACTCTATGTCCTTAAACTAAGAGTATCCCATCGTCACCTGCATAACTAAAAGCAATTATCGTCCAAGTTGCATGATGATAAACTGCCAAGCACCTAATGGTCAAAAATCTATGACCTTAAACTAAGAATATACCATCCTCACCGGCATTACTAAAAGCAGTTATCGTCCTAGATGCATGATGTTAAACTGCCAAGCACCCAATGGTCAAAACTCTATGACCATAAACTAAGAGTATCCCGTCCTCACCGACATAACTACAAGAATTTATCGTCCGAGTTGAATGATGTTGAACTGCCAAGCACCGAATGTTCCAAACTCTATGACCATAAACTACACTACTAGAAAACTGAGCTTTGGAGCCCCTTACCTTTAGCGATCGCCACTGGCTGTCTCTAGGTCTTCCCAAAAAAGGGGGGCTACGCCCCCCCAAACCCTCCTATCCCTCCTCTCGCCTCACCGCTTCGTCACCCCCTTGAACCCTCCTCCTCCCTCACCTCACCATGCGCCATCCCCCGTCACCGCGCTCCCTCCCTCACAACCCTCCCCCATCGCCACATGCCTTGCCCCTTCTCCGCTCGCCCTCTCTCGTCGCTATCCCTCGTTGCCCTATCGGCCCCCGCCCTCCACTGTCTACCCTCCGGCTGCCCTCCACCCTGCCCTCCATCTCCTCCGGGCTTCTTCCACCTCTGCGCTCCAGCTCTGGACACCCTCCGCCCTACGACTACCCTCCGGCTGCCCTCTGGCCTCCCTCTACCATCGGGCCTCCCGCCACCCGCCTCTAGCCGCCCTCTAGTAGACCTCTGGCCACTCTCCGGCCGCCCTCCGGCCTCCATCTTCCCTCTGGCCTCCCGCCACCCGCCTCTAGCCTCCAACCCCACTGGTCTCCGACCCCTCTACCCTCCGGCCTCCGGCCTCAGCCCCCTGCCCCCTCGGCCTTCCCCACCACCCCCGCACCCCTCCAACCCCTATCCCCTCTGCCTTCGTCCCCTCCCTCGACGCACCACCGTTGCCCGTCCCCTCCCTCATTGTCATCTCCCTTGCCGCACTGTCGCCGCCCATTCCCCTCCCTCCCCACACGGCCTCTACTCATCCCCTCTCCGCTGCCGCCCGTCCACTCCATCTCCCCTATCATTGGTCCCCTCCAACTTCGTCCCACCCTCACTGCTTGAATTTTTATTAATTCAATTTGAAATTTAGTTATGCATTGATTGGTTTTCTACATAATTTGTATATCTGTTTTGTTAACTTTCTAATTTTTTTTAAATTTATTCACAACTAATTATTAAATTCCATTTTGTTTGATTAACAATTGTACATGTTTGATTTTTTTAAAAACAATCCAATTTATCATTTGGAAACATTGGATAGTCCCCTTACTAATGTTTTCCATGACTGCCGGCATGTCAGGGGAAGAGGCAGCAGATCTACATCATCCATCTGAGGCATCTACATCTCAGGGTCAAGGTATGTTTGAATGTCATTGTCTCTATTTTTTATTTATTTGATAAAGATATATATATTTATAACATATGTCAAATTATATACAAATGTTTTTTCAACAGGATCAGACTCGACTGCTTCTTCCTCTCGCTAGAGAGGCCCTGGTCCTGGCATATTATCATGGAATACCAACACGACTTTTGAAGTTTCATTTGATGAGGTATTTCATAATATGGGACAGAATTCCCATGCATTTATTTGTTATCTAGGTCATATCATATGTGACGCACATCGATTTCCATTGACCACGTGTGACTGGGATTCTATCCCTCAGGACACATTTGATCATCTTTGGAGGGAGGATCAGGTAAGAAGACCATTTTACTTTATTCCATATGTATAAACTATAATAACATATGTGATTTTTTTCTTTAATATAAAAATTTGAATGTATGTCCTAATGAGTTTCGTCTACTGTGTATGAGAAAATGCCGTAAGATGTGGAAAGACTATAAAGGAAAAGTCAAGAGGGACCACTGGGTACCAAATGTGGGTGCCCCATACATTCTGGAAAAAGTCCCGAGAGGTGTCCTCCCAGATAAGTGGCGTGATTTAGTTGAATATTGGTCTACTAATGGTGTTGAGGTTTGTATATTAATTTTGGTATATATATTTTCAAGAATGTGTGATTTGTTTGAAATTTGAACGAATTGAATATAGGAGGCATCAACACGACATTATGAGAATCGAGCATTGCAGGGACCACCTCATAGGCTCGGGACTCATCACATGTCACAGATCCGACAAGAGGTATTTATTATTAATTTTTTAATTTATTAATTATTATGGTTTTGTGTTTATATTCTATTCATATACAGTTTCAGGAGAAAGGTTCACCGACTGATAAAATGTCGGTGTAGATAAGGACTCGTGATCACAATGATCCAGAGGCTGCAGCATTGATTAAGTGCTTGTACTCATTACCAATACTTACATAAAATCTGTATATTAATATATATATATATATTTAAATATTTCACAGGCTCAATTTGAAGATGAGTTAGAACATCAGCCAGAGGACCAGCGACAGCTTCCCATGCGAAGGGATGAGATTTTTCATCGCATTATTGGTCGGGATGGGCATGGATATAGTTTGACCTATAGAACAGGGATTCCTTGTTCTTTAGTTTCACGCGCTGCGGTTGTTAGTACTGCTATTGCTCAGATTACACATCGGTTGTCAGATTTTGAGGCACGACTACACGCTTCCAAGGAGGTAAATGCGCAACTGATCGCTGAGGTTAGAGCACTACATAAATATGTGTGTCCAGGTGATGGTGCATGGGATCAGATGATGTATGTTTATAATGTATTTATTTATTTGTTTGATGTTATTTTTTTGATGAAAATATTCATAATGTTTTTTTATTATAGGCCCCTGACCCACCTGACGGTGGTAGTAGTCATGACCACGCATGACGCATCATATTAACGAGGACTGTTTTTGTTTTTAATAGTGGGTGTTTTTATTGATATTTAGGTTGGGTTTCTAGTGATATATTTTGTGATTTGGGGGTATCATGTGTCTTTTGGCCTGATGTAATGTTTGTGTGCATGAATTGAGAAGTAACCATGAAACTAATTAATGATTTGGTTATTTTTTGTTCATTTAATTCTTAAATGTTTTCAATTTTATGTTCTATAATATTTTTGAAAAAAACCATGAGATCCATAATATAAACCATGAAACTTGTTTTTGATGTTTGAGTTGAGGTTCACTATTTGTAGTCCCCGGCCCACCCCAGACAGCCCTCCCGGCGCAACAGACAGGACACCCGCACCCCGGACAACCCCCCCCCCCCCCGAACCATGGACAACCCTCCCTGTACTCTGGAAATCCCTCACCGTACCCTGAATAGGCCCCCCGCACCCCAGACAGCCCTCCCCGCACCCCAGACAGCACCTCCCCACACCCCAGACAGCTCCCCTGCACCCCGGACATCCCCCCCGCAACCTGGACAGCCCTCCCCACACCCCGAAAAGCACCCCCCCCCCACACCTCAGACAGCCCTCCCTGCACCCCGGAAATCCCCCCCCACCCCGGACAGCCCTCCCCGCCCTCCGGACAGGCTTCGTCGCACCCCAGACAACCCTCCCTGCACCCCGGACAGCCCCTCCCCGCACCCTGGACAGCCCGCCACCCCCCCCCCCCCCCCCCACACACACACCCCCCGAACAAACCTCCCCCATATGACAACAACTATCTTGTGAATTTTGAAATGGTCAGGCAGACGGCACGTCAATCCGATGTGTCGTTTGACTGCGGTGACCGAGAACGCGTTTCTGGAGTCATAAAACACCAAAACGGTGTGAGACGGTCGAATTTGGAGAAAATGTGATCTGAATGACCTAAAACCACACTAAAACAATAGTAATTTTATTTGTGACGTTTTCGGGCATTCAACACATCAATCGGAGGTGTCATTTGACCATGGTGACCAGAAACACATTTCTGGAGTCATAAAACACAAAAACGGCGTGAGACGGACGAATTTGGAGAAAAAGTGCTCTGAATGACATGAAACCACATGAAAAAATAGTACTATTATTCGTGATGTGTAGGAAGAGACAACATGCCCATCAGACGTGTGGTGTTCATGGTACGACCGATTGTGTCGTTTTCACCAGCTCAGTGCGTGCTAAAAGGGTACGTTGGGGGGTGAAAACCACATGAATAACCTTGGAATTCCATGAAATCATATCAAAACAACCATTGTTTGAATTTTGAAATGGTCGGGCAAAAGACAAATCAATCGGAGGTGTCGTTTGACCGCGGTGACCAGAAACACATTTTCGGAGTCATAAAACACCAAAATGGAATGAGACGGTCGAATTCAGAGCAAACGTGATCTGAATGATCAGAAACCACACTAAAACAAAATTAATATTATTCTTGATGTGTAGGAGGAGACGAAACACCCATCGGACGTGCGGTGCGTGCGGTACGACCGATTGTGTCATTTTCACCAGCTCGGCACGCTCTAAAAGGGCGCGTTGTGGCGTCAAAACCACCCAAATGACCACAGAATTCCATGAAATCATACGACAATAGCCGTTGTATAAATTAAGAAATGGTCAGGTAGAAGGCATGTCAATCAGAGGTGTATTTTGACCGTGGTGACTGGAAATGCATTTCTGGATTCATAAAACACCAAAACGGAGTGAGACGGTCGAATTAGGAGAAAACTTGCTCCGAATGACCAGAAACCACACGAAAACAATAGAAATATTATTCTTGATGTGTGAGGGGAGAAGGAATTCCCATCGGACATGTGGTGCGCGCGGTACGACCGATTGTGTCATTCTCAGCAGCTCGACGCACCCTAAAAGGGCACATTGCGTGGTCAAAACCACCCGAACGACCTCAGAATGCCATGAAATCATAAGAAAATAGCCGTTGTACAAATTTTGAATTGTTCGGGTAGACATCAAGTCAATCGGAGGTGTCATTTGACCGTGGTGACCGGAAACATGTTTCTGGAGTCATAAAACACAAAAACGGTGTGAGACGGTCGAATTCAGAGAAAATATGATCTGACTGACCTAAAACCACACGAAAACAATAGGAATATTATTTTTGATGTGTAGGAGGAGACGACATGCCCATCAGATGTGTGGTGTGTGCGGTACGGCCGATTGTGTCGGTTTTAGCAGCTCGACGTGTGCTAAAGGGACTATTGGGGGGTCAAAACCACCCGAACGTCCTCGGAAGGCCATGAAAGCATACGACAACAGCCGTTGTGTGAATTTTGAAATGGTCAGGTAGATGGAATGTCAATCGGAGGTTTCTTTTGACCGTGGTGACCGGAAACGTGTTTCTGGAGTCATAAAACACCAAAACGGTGTGAGATGGTCGAATTAGGAGAAAACGTGCTCTGAAGGACTTGAAACCGCACGAAAACAATATAAATACTATTCATGACGTGTAGGAGGATACGACATGCCCATTAGATGTGTGGTGCGTGTGGTATGACCGATTGTGTCATTTTCAGTAGCTTGGCGTTCGCTAAAAGGCACGTTGGGGGGTCAAAACCATCTGAACGACCTCAGAATTCCATAAAATAATATACAACAATCGTTGTGTGAATTATGAAATTTTCGGGCACACAACATGTCAATCGGAGGTGTCATTTGACAGCGGTGACCAGAACGTGTTTCCGTAGTTATAAATCACCAAAACGGCGTGAGACGGTCGAATTCAGGGCAAACGTGTTCTGAATGACCTGAAACCACACGAAAACAATATGAATATTATTCGTGACATGTAGGTGGAGACGGAATGCCCATCAGACATGTGGAGCGTGCGGTACGACCGATTGTGTCATTTTCAGCAGCTCAGTGCTCGCTAAAAGGGCACGTTGTGGGGTTAAAACCACCAGAACAACCTCAGAATGACATGAAATCATAGAAAAATATCCGTAGGGTGAATTGTGAAATGGTCGGGTAGACGACACATCAATCGGGGGTGTCGTTTTACCGTAGTGACCAGAATTGCGTTTTCGGAGTTATAAAACACCAAAACGGCGTGAGACGGTAGAATTCAAAGCAAACATGCTCCGAATAACCTGATACCACACGAAAAAATAGGAATATTATTTATGACATGTAGGAGTAGACGGAACGCCCATCGGACGTGCAGTGCACGAGGTGGGACCGATTGTGTCATTTTCAGCAGCTCTGCACGCCCTAAAAGGGCACGTTGGGGGGTCAAAACCCCCTGAATGACTTCAGAATTCCATGAAATCATAGAAAAATAGCCCTTGTTTGGATTGTGAAATTGTCGGTTAGATGGCATGTCAATCAGAGGTGTCGTTTGACCGCGGTGATCGGAAACACATTTCTGGATTCCTAAAACACCAAAATATCGTGAGACGGTCGAATTCGGAGCAAGCGTGCTCCGAATGACCTGAAACCAAACTAAAACAATAGGAATATTATTTGAGATGTGTAAGAGGAGACAACATGACCATAAGACATGCGGTGCGCGTCGTACGACAGATTGTGGCGTTTTCAACAGCTCGACACACGCTAAAAGGGCACGTTGGGGGGTCAAAACCACCCGAACGATCTCAGAATGCCAAGAAATCATACGACAACAGCCGTCAGGTGAATTGTGAAATGTTCGGGTATAATACATGTTAATCGGAGGTGTTATTTGACCACGGTGATCGGAAACACATTTCCGATGTTATAAAACACCAAAATGGCGTGAGACAGTCGAATTTGGAGCAAACGTGCTCCGAATGACCTGAAACCACACGAAAACTACTGGAATATTATTCGTGGTGTGTAGGAGGAGATGGAAAACTTATCAGACATGCGGTGCACGTGGAAAACATTCCTTTTTAGACAATAAAACAATTTCACAAACTAAGCAAAATTAGAAAAAAATTCCTAAAATGATAGAATTTCTTAAATTGGGGGTTTTTAATTATTATAGAACCATGATTTGATGTGAGATTTAATTTTATTATATGTATATAATAAATGGATAAATATGTCTAATTTACGTTTGTTTTGTTTAGTTGTTTTTTTGTCTTATTGTAGGTTTATTGAAGCAGAAGATTGAAATGGATGGACCTGCTCGGATCGTTGAAGCACGTTTATCATTTATTGTTTATAACGAGCTTGATGTTTATGCTGTTTGAAAATGTTTTCCATTTTTTAGGATTTTACCTTGTTTTATCTCTTATTTTTCACCATGAATTAAAAAAACACAATTTGTACATTTCATTAAAAAATTGAAAATCCACAAAAAATACCACAAATTAACCCTAACACATTTTTATGTTATGTTTATAAAAAGATGATTTTATATTGAAATAAAAAATTTATAAATTTGCTATAATTTATATTTGAAATATTCTCTCCATTAAGAGGTAGTAAAATTACCTTTTTATAGAAATACAAATTTTAAGCCTAAAATTTGATTTATTATTACCATATGCTTAACAAACCTGTTGAATGAATAAGAAAAATATTTCATTTAATATTATATATATATATATTTCATTCACTAATAACCTTAAATAAATTTATTTTATTTATTTTGTATTATAAAAAAAATATATTTGTAATATTAAAAATATTTTATTTTAATGCACCATGAATTTTTTTTAAAATAAAAATTTTCCTAGACTAGCGACCGCCTATGGAGGTCGACATAGGATGTCGGGTCAACATTAGTGACTTCCAATGGCGGTTGCTGTAGGCCATAATTTCTGCCACCTAAAGTGACCACCATTGGCGGTCAATAATGTTGACTCATAAAATAGCACAGTGACCGCCAGACAGTCTCTATAGGTCGGAATTTCGGCCACCTAGAGCGACCTCCATTGGCGATCGCTATTAGCCTATTGCGACGAGGTGAAAGCGACCGTTAATGGTGGTAATTGGGCGGTCTCTAGTGGCCTATAACAACCACCAATGGCAGTCTCTATAGGCCAAATTTTTAGTATTGCAAAGAGTATCCCGTCCTCATGGGCATAACTAAAAGCAGTTATCGTCCGAGCTGCAAGACGTTAAACTTCCAGGAACCCAACGGTCCAAACTCTATGACCTTAAACTAAGAGTATCCTATCCTCACCGACATAAAAGCAGTTATCATCTGAGCTGCATGACGTTAACCTTCAAGCACCCAATGTTCCAAACTCTATACCATTAAACTAAGAGTATTTCGTCGTCACCGCACAAAATTATACTACTCGGACAAGAAGTTTTATAAATGCCCCTTTCCCCCATGTATGGACCACACCTGCATGGGGTATACTCCAAATAGAACTACGTGAGACTTGATTCCTGCCCTCACAGGATACATAGCGACACCGGGATCCCCCAACCTAGTCCAGCCACTCCCAAATGGAATAAAATTAAAAAACTGTCCCCTTCCCCCATGTACAGACCTGCCCTGCACGGGGTGTATCCATCGTTCTTACCGCACGACGTTAAACTGCATTGACTTCAGAGAACAATGTATGGCTTGATTCCTACCCCCGCAGGTTACGTAGTGATGCCAGGGTTCCCCATCTCAGCCCATCCATCCTTGAATCAAATTTAAAAATGCCCTCTCCTCCCATGTATGGACCAGACCTGCACGGGGTGTATTGTCTTTCAGAGAACTACGCGAGGCTTGATTCCTGCCCTCCCAGGATACGTAGTGACGCCTTGATGCTGTATCCTGGCCCAACCATTCATCCAAAAAATTCTGTCTCCCCTGTGTATGGACCAAACCTGCATGGGGTGTATCCATCGTCCTCACCACATGACGTTAAACTGCCCGGATATGAAGTTAAAAATTCCCTTTTCCCCAGTTTTAGGACCAAACCTGCACGGGGCATACTCTTCATCCTCACCACACGACGTTAAACTACACGAACATCATCCTAATTGCAAGACGTTAAACCACACGGACTTCGTCCTCACTACAAGACATTAAACTACACAGACTTCATCACGACCCACCCAAGATATATGGTGAAACGAGACGGAAATACTCATTGTGCATTTGGATGCATCCTCTCCATACATCAGACTCCCCGACCAGGATAATTATGGATCTTCATAACCATTCATAGCCATCAGAAGCGGAATGTTATCGACCAATGGACACCTTTGCATGACTATGCATACCATGCCCTCAATGTCCCTACATATTGATAGCCCCTGGCCCATCTACCAAAGGCATGATTTTTCAGGCGATACTCTTCCTAGCTCCGTACGCTTACCGACTTTAGTTCCTGTAATGCCCCGACCCCAATTACCCATAGTTGGTGAATTATTTTAATACATTGGCATGATTACAAGGAATCAAGTCCCAAATGACCGATCAGTTTACCAGTCTTGGAAAAATAGATCATGTATAAGAATATTACATTTACACTTTACGACGTACAAAAAAACATAAATAATCTTTATGAACGCCATTATTCCCTTGGCTTAACCCTGCATATCAATCACATTACACTTCTTGGAATCCTGGGAAAAATAAAACATAGAAAGGGGTGAGCTCAAATGCTCAGTAAAGGTAAGAAAAACAACGAAAACTTTCAAAAATAATCATAAACATTTAAGGAAATGTATAACTAAAACAAAAGCCTCTTAAACATGAATTTCAGCATAAAATGGAAATGATAAAATGAAATAATGCAATTTATTTATTCACATGGATATTCTACTAGTCGAATAATCACATGCAATATCAATAACCACTTTCATAATGATGGAATTCATAATTCCAGACTATCATAACCACATAGCCAAGGCCTCCTGCCAAGACTACGAATAATATTTTGTCAAGGCCTTGTGCCAAGACACTAGTTTGTCTCATAATACCTAATGATGCATCGAGGAGCTATAGCGGGCTCCACCCGTCACATATTATGTCCAATGCAATCCCATATGAAAAGGTTTAAACATAACATAAAAATTCTTATTAAAACTATCATACGAAATGTCAATAATTTCTCCATAAACCATGAATGGTATAAAAATAACACATCCACAGTCAAACATATCACAAAACCTTCAATAGAAGTTTTGTATAATAAATCAACTTCAAATGAGCTTAAAATCCATCAAATGATGAGTAATGATTTTTGAGGGAAATATCCTTTTTGTAAAATCTTTTAAAAGTCACACATTTATAAAGGAAGTAATTTTAAAAGTGATTTTTGAATCAAAGTGTCCCATACCACTTTGAAACTCTTGAAAATAATTATCATTTCAAAACATTTATGTCCATATAAATAAATCCTTAATATCATTTTGAAAACATGGACATTAATTGAAAATATTTAGAAAGATAAATATTTAAAACATTTAAAAGTTTTATCATGATAAAGAGTACCTTTCAAAATCCTTAAAATATTCATTTTGAAATCATTTTTTTTTGAAAAATGGACATGGATGATAAAAATGTCCCAGTAAATACTTACACATAAACAATCTTGGATAATGATGAGATTGAGGAATTAACCATTACCAATTTGGTAAATTATGAAACAAACAACCCATAAAAGAGGTATCATACAATGAATATGTAAATACACATAAATTAAAGTGTATTACACAAATAATACAATTATGGGAAGTACATACACCACACAAAAGGTAATAGTGGAAATATGGCATGAATCTAATGGGAATAAGGAGTGAGATGAAAAGCCCTTACCTTGCACTTTCCTTTAGTCGAGGGTATGTTTAACCTCTTGTTCGTATATCATAGTATGTTATTAAATTATACAAGAACCATATTAATATTTATGATATCATACATTATTAATTTATGACATTATATTACCCATTTAATAATAATTTCCATGTCAAGTTAACATTTCGGGTAATAATCACTTTCTTTATCATACATGTTTTAATTTGTCACTCTTGGTTTTATCACATAGATCATGATTTAAATACTTCCAGAATATAAAACATGATAAATATATCATATATAATTAGAATATAAATATGTATAATAGACATATATATGAAATGTAAAACACCATTTATGGAGACGGTAGTCCGTACGTACGCATAAACGCTGTTTCTATTTTCATATATTATTGAACGGAAGTAAGTGAATAAGATATATGTAAGTAAATAAATACTTATATATATATATATATATCTCCAGCATCATTATTATGTCATATATTAAATTCATATTAGAAATATATATTTTTATAATCATCGATGAATGATGAACTTGGAAATGAACTCATCGCGTTGTGGAGACGGTAATCCGTACGTACACACGAGCGAAAATATCATTATTTTGATATTAAAATAATATATAATTGGATGGTATATCATATATACAGAATCATTATCATGTTATATTCACTATATACATGAATTAAAAGTCATTATTATACCTATCCAAATAATAATATATTGAATAACAATTACACCACGACGTGGAGAAGGCAAGCTGTATGTACGCACGTTTGGTGACATGTCATTCAAAGGATGGACAGAATACTGAATATGGTTGTACCATTTATATAATAATATTAAATTATATAGTATATACTGGATTCATTATTTTATAATGTTAATAACAAAGAAGGAAGAAGTGGAACAAGAAAGGAACTTGAAAAGGGGTGGTGAAATCATTACCTATTCTTCGGGTTCTTCCTTTTGATTTGATCAAAAGGGCTCCTTAGTTTGGGTTTCTGACTGAAGGAGTGCCTATAACATGAAGTTAGGGATGTATCTAGAATATTTGGTCAGGGTTTGGCTGAACCAAAAGACTTTGAAGGTGTGAATTAGTGAGAAGGAGGAGTGCCCTTTTATAAGAGGGGTGAGGGGCACCTTTGGAAAAGATAGAGATATTATTTTATAATAAATTAATATTCTGTTTCTAATGACTCCAAAGTGTATTATTTAACGTTTAAGGTGGGGATAGGTCGAAAGCATCTCAACCAATAGGATTTAGACAGGTTTGGGTTACTATATTGACCTTATCTTTCAGTTTTAACTTTCAGTTAATTAGTTTGACACTTACCATGTCACTTTGTATTTTTATATTATATAGTTCATAAACATAATATATAAATCCAAGAGACCCCCAAGTGGTCCATTAATGCTACACCTATCATGATATAAGTATCTTGGCCGATCCTTAGATTTTTAGGAATTTAATATCAATTAATAATATAATATATTTCTTAAAAACTGTTTTATGTCAATTTTGACACTATTAAATAGTATATTTTTCTAAAAATCATAACAAAATTATTACTTCTAAAAAGGTTAAATAAATAAATCCTAAATGTCATATTAACCTAGAAAATTATTATAATTCATAAAAAGTCTCAAATTATATTTATTTGGTTATTTATAATATCAATTATTTTAATTTTCCAAAATTATGGTAATTACTGCATCATCATTGTGTCATAAATAAATTAACTTATTTAATTTCTAAAAATTATAAATAAAATATTATTATTTATTAAATCTTTTTATATTTTTAATGAATATTTATAGTCTAAAATCCAACAAATATAACCCTATGTAAAAATTGTTTTTCTAAAAGATATATGCTTATGTCATTTTTGTATTTATTTTAACTTAATTAAAATAAAGTGTCCCTATCACCTACATGTGGCTCCAAGGGGTCCCCAAATCAAACCAAATACGACCATGGTCGGAAATTTATCCGAAAATAAGGTTAGGACACGTTTTAGGGCAATTTAGTATAATTATAATATTATTTTTTAACCCTTATTTACCAGATTTATCCATTAACCATGGTAAATAAAATATTTACCGAAGTAATTATTCAAAATGTATAAAAATATAAGTTGCCTATTTATAGAATTTGGACATCTTGATTCCAAATATGAAATCCATTTTTTCGAAATTCAAAACACAGTAGTGGCAGAAATTAATTTAAAAGTAATTCTCAATGTCAAAACAACAAGCATGTTTTTAAGATATAATAACTATCAAAAGATTGATAGTTGTTTATGTCCTGTTTAATTGTGAAATTGTGTCAAATGACCAAAATTTTATTAAATGGTAAAAATATATTCTAAATATACTTTAAAACCACTGAAATTCATAATTTATCAAAATTAATTATTTTGATCAAAAAAGTTGTTTTTAATTAAAATTTAGTAATTTTCACTATTCATCAAAATATTAAAGTTATCCAAAAAGTACCAAAATTTCACCTTAGGCTAAATTCAATACTATGAATCCAAAAATGAAGTCCATTTTGAGAGATAAAATTTCTAAAATTTTAAAAAGTAGGTATTACTATTTATAATAGCTACTTTGATTGGTCGTGGTGTGTGTTAGAATTAGAAGTTACATACAACACACGCTACTGTATTATTAAAAGTGAAGCTTACTGTGGAAGCTCGGGGTGTTACATTCTCCCCTCCTTCAATAAATTGAATCCATGTAATTTGATATTGTTCTTTGAAAATAAAGGTTGAAAATAGAAAATATCTTTGTGGAAAAACCCACATCAAAAATTTGGTTAATAAAATTTAGTCTTAACAAGATGAAAAGAGAAATGAAAGGGTCACCACAAAATTATGATCTCGATTAAAAGGACATTGGTGGAAATTATATACTTATAATTGGAAGAAAAATGTAAATATTTATAGGTAGTGATTGAGGTCATAAATCACAAACAAGTTTAAAATTGAGGTCCTTAAATTCATCAATATATGATGATTTAAAATACCATCAGCTCAACAAAACATAATGTATTAGGATAACACATTTTTGACGTTTCAAAATATCATTGTTAAAATCCCACATTGAAAAACGAATTAATGAGGCCTCTATTTAAAATAAATAGTTTAAAGTATGAAGATTACCGAAAATAACACATACTAGGGTTCCATATAGGAAAATATGGATATGGAAGAGAAATCTAACCATCAATTATCTGATGGAGAGTGGTAGAGAACATGGATACGAAAAGGCCAACAATCCAAAAGCCATAAATTAGTGATGATCTAAGGTACGATCTAGGAAAACAAATTTCTTCTATGTTCCTTTTCATAATGTTGAGGAATTTATTTATGAGATTGGCTAAGATCATAAGGAAATATATTTACTTTATAATTAGAGTTTTATCCATTATTAAATTTCTACCACAAACTCATAATTCACCCCAAAGCATAATACAACTCAAAAATACTCTATTTATCCTAATCATATAGGGTTCCAAATATAATGAATTTATAATTCACATATCAGACCCTTTATGTAAAGAAACTACATTATACCATCCAGGAACTTCATGTAGCACAATGGTAGGCGATAAATTCCAATTGCATTATGGTTGTGGGTTCGATTCCTGCAGATTTTTCCGTCACGACGGGTCGTCACACGGTCTGTTTGTTGTCCTTTTATAAAAATCCAAAAAAAAACCTTTCAAATCTAATCCATTCCGACCATTAGAATAATATAAAATATTATTATCCAAAGTCACAGTCCAAAATTTACAAGGAAGTTAAATATAATGAGGATCCTTTTTTCCAGGTAATAACATGTAAACGCCTTCCTCGTATATTATTTTACAATACCACAACATCCTGAAAGACCAAAATCAACAATTTCTTATTAAAAAATCACTACCTCAATATTAGGACCATATTAAGGTATATATTTCCTTCAACCATGTAATTTCCAAAAAAATTAATTCGTTGTAGAGTCACTTTTCATATTACCATAAAATATCAAATCCTTAATTAAATAGTTCTGTAGTACAGTCCTTATTTATTTCTAGAACATAATTGATACAATACCTAAATGAAATAATTCTAAAATAACAACATAATAACACTAGTCATTCCTCTTCATCTGTGGTAGTATCATAACTTGATTATTATCCAATAGCATCATTTGCAGGATAGTCTGATGACTGTGACATTGGTTCGTGTAGTGTCCAATCTCTTTGCAAATGAATCATTGTACATTTGAAACCATTTTCTTACCCTTGAAGTCACGTACGTTGTGCCCTTTTCCTCCACACTTATAACAAACTCCCATTCCTTTCAGGAAAGTTCCATGGTGTTTCTTCCCGCAGTTATCACATATGGGGAAATTCTTCTTTTCCCTCTTCCCTTTATCCATCATTCTCTCTTCCATCCTTTTCTTCTCTTTCTTCCCTTCAAATCCATAGGACTTAGTAAATTCTATAGTTATCTTATCCACACATGATACTATTTATTCATATGATGATAACACATGGGAGACTATTTCCCTTCTAAATGATGGCTTAATACCATGAAAGATACGATCCTTCTTACTCTTTGGATCATACGTATTACTGGAGTTCACATTCCTTCTACTGGGTGTCATTTCTATACAATAGCATAAACTAGGCCAGTTTATGAATTGCAATGAATAATTCCAAACTTGTAAAATACCTAACGCAAATTGAACAGTTTATGGATATAATCCATAATCATAAAAATGTTTTCATTGAGTAAGTTTATACTCATGAGCCCTTCATAATAGTGTGTAAGGAAAATGAGAATTATCCTAAGCATATCCCCTGAGAGTGTCATAACCAAGAGTGCAGCAAGGCCCATTATCGTGCACCCGTTCCCATTCGAGTATAGCTCAAAGCGGTGTTTTCGGATTTTACCACTAGGTAAATTTGTGCCAGAGCCGCCTCTACCTGCTTGTATCCAGAGAAGGATGTATTTCTCGGAAAACTCACAAAATCTCTACAATACCAAAATACTAGAAAGTTCTTCTATACTAATCCTCAAAGTCTATCTTAGGGTTATGTGCTCTAATCAGAGTTTATCTAAATCTAGTTTCCAATGTTATTGCTAACCTCCCTCTGATTCCAACTATAATGCCCCGACCCCAATTACCCAGAGTTGGTGCAGTATTTTTATACATTGGCATGATTACAAGGTATCAAGTCCCGAAGGACCTATCAGTTTAGTAGTCTTGGAAAAATAGATCACATACATGAATATTACATTTTCACTTTAAGACGTACAAAACAACATAAATAATCTTTGTGAACGCCATTATTCCCTTGGATTAACCCAACATATCAATCACATTACACTTCTTGGAATCCTGGGAAAAATAAAACATAGAAAGGGGTGATCTCAAATGCTCAGTAAAGGTAAGCAATACAGCGAAAACATTCAAAAATAAGCAGAAACATTTAAGGAAATGTATAACTAAAACAAAATCCTTTTAAACATGAAATTTTTCATAATATGGAAAATATAAAATGAAATAATTCCATTTACATATTCACATGGATATTATACTAGTCGAATAATCCCATCCAATATCAATAACCACTTTCATAATGATGGAATGCATAATTCCAGACTATCATAACCACATAGCCAAGGCCTCATACCAAGACTACAAATAAGATTTTGTCAAGGCCTTGTTCCAAGACACTAGATTGTCTCATGAGACCTACCGATGCATTGAGGAGCTATAGCGGGCTCCACCCGTCACATATTAAGTCCAATGCATTCCCATATGAAAAGCTTTAAACATAACATAAACATTCGTATTAAAACTAGAATACGAAATGTCAATACTTTCTCCATAAAACATGAATGGTATAAAAATAACACATCCACAGTCAAACATGTCACAAAACCTTAAATAGAAGTTTTTATAATAAATCAACATCAAATGAGCTTAAAATCCATCAAATGATGAGTAATGATTTTTGAGGGAAATATCCTTTTTGTAAAATCATTTTAAAGTCACAAATTTATAAAGGAAGTAATTTTAAAAGATATTTTTGAATCAAAGTGTCCCATACAACTTTGAAACTTTTGAAAATAATTATCATTTCAAAACATTCATGTCCATATAAATAAATCCTTAAAATCATTTTGTAAACATGGACATTAATTGAAAAGATTTCGAAAGATAAATCTTTAAAAAATTTGAAATTTTGATCTTGATAAAGTGTAACTTCCAAAATCCTTAAAATATTCATTTTGAAATAATTTTTTATGAAAGATCGACATGGATGATAAAAATTTCCCATTAATTACTTACACATAAACAATCTCAGATAATGATGAGATTGAGGAATTAACCCTTACCAATTTGGTAACTTACGAAAAATACAATCCATGAAAGAGGTATCATACAATGAATATGTAAATACAAATAAATTAAATTTTATTACACAACGAATACAATTATGGGTAGTACAGACACCACACAAAAGGTAATAGTGGAAATATGGAATGAATCTCACGAGAATAAGGAGTGAGATGAAAAACCCTTACCTTGCACTTTCCTTTAGTCGAGGGTACGTTTAACCTCCTGTACGAAGATTGTAGTATGTTTTTAAATTATAAAAGAACCATATTAATATTTATGATATCATACATGATTGATTTATGACTTTATATTACCCATTTAATAATAATTTCCATGTTAAGTTAACATTTCGGGTAATAATCACTTTCTTTATTGTACGTGTTTTAACTTGTCACTCTTGGTTGTATCACATAGATCATGATTTAAATAAATCCAGAATATAAAACATGATAAATATATCATATATATTTAGAATATAAATATGTATAATAGACATATATATGAAATGAAAAACACCGTTTATGGAGACGGTAGTCCGTACATACGCATAAACCTTGTTTCTATTTTCATATAGTATTGAACGGAAGTAAGTGAATAAGATATATGTAAGTATATAAATCCTTATATATATATATATCCAGTAGAATTATTATGTCATATATTACATACTTATTAGTAATATATGTTTTTATAATCATCTATGAATGGTGAACTTGGAAATGAATCTAATCACGTCGTGGAGACGGTAATCCGTACGTACGCACGAGCGAAAATATAATTTTTTTGATATTAAAATAATATATAATTGGATGGTATATCATATATACATAATTATTATCATGTTATATTTAATATTTAACTGAATTACAAAATATTATTATACCTATCCAAATAATAATATATTAAATAACAATTACACCACGACGTGAAGACGGTAAGTCGTACGTACGCACGTATGGTGACATGTCATTCAAAGGATGGATAGAATACAGAATATGATTGTACCATTTTTATAATAATATTAAAGTATATAGCAGATAATGGATTCATTATTTTATAATGGTAATAACAAAGAAATAATAAGTGGAAGAAGAAAGGAACTTGAAAAGGGGTGGTGAAATCATTACCTCTTCTTCGGGTTCTTTCTTTTGATTTGATTAATAGGGCTCCTTAGGTTGGCATTATGACTAAAGGATGGCCTATAGAATGAATTGAGGGAATTTTAGAGAGTATTTGGGCAGGTTTTGGTCGATCCAAAAGGATTTGAAGGTGTGAATTAATGAGAAGGAGGAGTTCCCTTTTATAAGAGGGGTTAGGGGCACCTTTGGAAAAGCTAGAAATATAATTTTATAATAAATTCATATTCAGTTTATAATGGATCCAAAGTTGATTATTTAAAGGTTAAGGTGGGGATAGGTTGAACAAAACTTAACCAATAGGATTTAGAGATGTTTGGGTTACTATATTGACCTTATCTTTAAGTTTTAACTCTTAGTTATTTAGTTTGACACTTACCATGTCACTTTGTATTTTTATATTATATAGATAATTAACATACTATATAAATCCATGCGACCCCCAAGTGGTACATTAATGATACACCTATCCTGATATAATTCTCTTGGCCGAACCATAGATTATTAGGAATTTAATATCAATTAATATTATAATATTTGTTTTAAAAACTCTTTTATGTCAATTTTGACACTATTCAATAGTTGATTTTTGTAAAAATTATAACAGAATGATTACTTCTAAAATAGTTAATTAAATCAATTATGACATGTAATATTAACCTATAAAATTAGTTTAATTCATAAAAAGTCTCAAATCATTTTTATTTGGGAATTTATAATAACAATTATTTTAATGTTTCACTATTATGGAAATTACTACATCATCATTGTGTCATAAATAAATTAAATTATTTAAGGTCTAAAAAATATAAATAAAATATCATTATGTATGAACTATTTTAAACTTTCTACTGAATATTTATAATCTAAAATCCAACATATATAATGCTATGTAAAAATTGTTTTTCTATAAGATATATGCTTATGTCATTTTTGTATTTATTTTAACTTAATTAAAATAAAGTGTCCCTATCACCTAAACGTGGCTCTAAGGGGTCCCAAAATCGACCCAAATATGCCAGTGGTTGGAAATGTATCCACCAATAAGGTTAGGACACGTTTATGGTAATTTAGTATTATTATAATATTTTTTGTTAACTATTATTTACCATATTTACCCTTTAACCACGCTAAATAAAATATTTACCGATGTAATTATTCAAAATGTTAGAAAATAAAAGTTACCTACTTAAATAATTTGGAATTCCTGATTCCAAATATGTATTCCATTTTTCCAAATTCAAAACACAGAAGTAGAAGAAATTAATTTAAAATTAATTCCCGCTGTCAAAACAAAAAGCGTGTTTTTAAGATATAATAACTATAAAAAGATTGATACTTGTTTATGACCTGTTTAATTGTGAAATTTTGTCCAATGAACAACATTGTATTAAATGGTAAAAATATATTCTAAATATACTTTAAAACCACTCAAATTCATAATTTATCACTATTAATTCTTTTGATTAAAAAATTTGTTTTTAATTAAAATTTAGTAATTTTCATTATTCATCAAAATATTTATGTTATCCAAAAAAGTATCAAAATTTCACCTTAGGCTAAATTCGATACTTCGAATCCAAAAATGAAGTCCATTTTGAGAGATAAAATTTCTAAAATTTTAAAAAGTAGGTATTACTATTCATAATGGCTACTTTGATTGGTCGTGGTGCATGTTAGAATTCGAAGTTGTGTAAAACACACACTACTGTATTATTCAAAGAGAAGCGTACCGTGGATGCTCGGGGTGTAACAATGCCCCCATATCACATTTCTCGATCCAGAAAATTTTGGTGTAGTGGTTTAATGTTCACCCCCCTTTCCACATCCAAATGTTGTAAGGGTATCCTTCCCAGTGAGCCTATGTATCCACCCATGGTTCACATGACGACCTGCATCTACAAACATCTAGCCACAACTAGGATAAATTGACTCAACAGATGAGTGTAGTGAAGATGTTTCTTGTATGCTCAGACACCATTATCACCGCAAGACGAACTCTGTACTTTGAGAAATCTCGGAATTTTATAATCATTCCTGGCCATCGGAAGTGGAAAGTCATCAACTCGAGGACACCTTTGCACGACTATGCATACCATTCCTTCAGTAGATCTGCATATTGATAGCCTTTGGTCTGTCTACCAAAGGAAATAATTCCTCAGGCAGTACTCTTCCTAGCTCCGTATTCTTACCGGCCTTAGAGCCCCCACACCACACCTCCTAATCCAGGAAACCTCAGAGTTATAGTTTACAACCTTCATCCCCCACCCTATTCAGAGTTTATCGGAGCATGGTAACTCAGTTATCCTTTCGGTGACTACAGCAATAGTCACCCAATGGTCTAAACTCTATGACCGCTAAACTAGGAGTACATCGTCCATACCACACGACGTTAAACTGCATGGAGTAAAGGTACACCCCCGTGTGCAAAATAAATCAGCACATGGAGTTCTCTAAGCTTTAACAGCAACCGGGGACGAATATCCACAACATGTACAGATATTTCATTACCAAACGACAGACTTCGTGGCCCTATAAATTTCAAATCCTCACAATCAACTCATGGCCATAGGAAGTGGAAAGTTATCGAATCATGGACACATTTTCATGACTATGCATACCATGCCCTTTGCAGCTGTGCATATCGATATCCCCTGGCCTGTCTACCAAAGGCAAGATTTCCTCATGCGATACATTTCCTAGCTCTGTATTCTTACCGGCCTCAGAGCCCCCATATCATTTCTCTTCATCCAAGAGGCCCCAGAACCACGATTTACCCCAATCAACCCCTTTCCATGTCTTGGGCATGCCAAGGTGTTCAATCCCAGTTACATTCTAATCAAGACCTGCCTTTGCAACTACGTCCTTACTACATGATGTTAAACTGCATGGAACATCATGGTCACTAGGCATAAATCTGAAAAGACCAAGAATTAAGCATCTAGGGAAATGCCTCCAACTACATTCATTTTCACTGGTTTTAAAATTCTCCTATGTCCTCACTGCATGACGTTAAACTGCACAACATCTTCATAGAAAATGCTTCCAGTCCTTATCGCATGCCGTTAAACTGGAATGAATTTAAAATGCCAACCGTCCTCGAAAAATGATGTTAAACTGCATATCATCCAAGAATAATGTTCCTCATCCTTACCGCATGTCGTTAAACTGCATGGTCAAACCTGTCATGGGTTCAGTAAGGAACGGAGGCTTCTTTCTGTCCCTCAGTGCACAGGTCATACCTACACAAACCACCATCTCAATCCCGTGTGAGAAGGAATGACTTAACCTATTCTCAAGAAATTTAGCCAAGATGTTTCTCCCATATCAAGGCACCCTCTCCTCATAAACCATACTCTATACTCGGGAAAAGCCGAACTCTCATAAACCACCCCTGGTGGTCCCTAATCACAAACTTCCTTGAAGTTGCCCGACTATCACGAAAATGCAATCAGTGACCCAAGGACACCTTTTCATGACTATGAATACCATTCCATCAGCAGCTCTGCATATTTATCTCCCCTGGATCATCTACCAAAGACAATATTTCATTAGGAAATGCTTCTCTCTATATGTCTCTTGGCCTTTGAGACCCCATGTCCATCTCGGGATTAAGAAACCCTCTAAAATACAGTTTATCGGCCTCTTTCACAACCCTGACTGAATATGGTGGAACATATCTGATGAGATTACCATGGACCAGGAGAAGACATTTCATTCCAGGTGATTTCCTAGTTTCATGACTTTAAACTACGCTAATCTCCAACCGTCCTTTACACAAGTTAAATTTGTAAGACAGGGACACTGTGTCCATGATCTTGATTAATACAGATGTTCTTAAACCCTTTCAGACATCACACACTCTTTCTGAGCCACCCATGGTGGTTTTCATAATTTCCCCAAGCCACCCATGGTGGTTTCCATAAGCCGGACTTCCATGAAGTCCTCAGGCCATTAGAAATGGAGAGTCATTGACATAAGGACACCTTTGCACAACAATGCATACCATTCCCTCAGCGGCTCTGCATATTGATTGCCCATGTCTTGTCTACCAAAGGCATGATTTCCTTAGGCGATGCTCTTCCTACCTTTGTACGCCGATATGGCTCCCATGCCTTGAGACATGCCCCGCATGTCAATCAAATCTAAACATGTTCCACCGAAATGCATCTGGGGAATATCAAGACATCTTTTAATCAACCAAACCTCATTAGGGCCCTCGTCCCCACCATATCTGGTCAAATATGTTCAACCTAAAACAACAGTAATTTTAGTCTTGTTGGTAGGACTTTAAACCGCTCACAAAAAAGAGGCGCAAAGCCTGTTGGGCCGAAAACTGGAAAAGGGCGACCTAAGAAAAAGTCGGGCCATACCCATTGGGTCCACACCAAATGGGCCGAAGAAAAAATTAGGGTTTTAAAAAAGAAAGACAAAATGTTTGTGGGGTTTTTCTACAAAACCCTAGAAAAAGTCAAACTATTCTCGCTGGGTCCCATGATCAAGGCAAAAGTTAGAGTTTGTTTCTATTTTCCTGAATTATGATTAATTCTGATTCAGTGAGTTGTTATTTACACAATAATTATTCTAAAAAAAGGATTGTATTCCGTTTGAACAAAAATAATGGGAGGAAGTCCACAATCTGGGGCCTCTCCCTCACAATAAGAAAAAAAGAGTGGGGGGTAAGCAAAACAGAGTGTACAAGAATGGTTCTGGTCGTTACAATGGATCCTAGCTCTCCCTCTCCACCAGATCAGCAACTGCGCGATGGAGGTTGTTGCAAGTCTACTCTAGCATGACCCTCTTCCTGGCCTCAACCTCGGCCACCGAATGAGTGTTCCCCATTGCTGTTCGGAGATCGATGATTCTTCTCTTAGTGGTTTTAAGGTTACCAGTAAGAGTTGAAAACTGATCCCTTAGTATCGTTGCTCGAGCTTCACATTCGCGCAACTCGGTAGATAGGGCGATCAGCTAATCTTGAGAGCCTGCCTCTTGAGCAATCAGCTGATGGAGCTTCATCATGGACTCCTCAAGGGGCTAGGTCCCTCAATGAGAGGCAGTAAGGTGAGAAAGCTTGTGTTCACCAGCGGGAACTTCCCCACGAGCAATGACAACCTGGAAAGTGAGAAAATGTAACTGCCGGTAGTCAAAGCCACCTGACCCCAAACCCACAAAGAGTTATCGGAGAGCTATAGTTTTAGTTGACATCTCAGCCAAAGGAGTTTCAGCAAAAATTTCACAAATCCGTGGCTAGGAACACCTGTGCACTGCTCGGTGGTCCTCCATGACACGAATATGTTTGGGATCCTTGCTAGGTGGCACAGGGATGATGTCTGGCATTGCCGCCAGTGCAGACATGTGCACACTTGAAGATGGTTCTAATGTTGGAAGGTCTGAAGCTTCTAACCCTAGTTCAGGCTTGGGGATCAAGATGTTATGTCCAGTATCAGCTAGAAAAACATCAGGCATTGTCTCGTTGGGACCCGAAGCCATAGGTTCATCCTCACCCACCTCCAAAAGGGTGGGGCCCATCTGAATTTCGGCCGCAGAAGGGCTGGGAGAGGAAAATCCCTTGAGTCGCTTTGACCGAAGAGCCTTAAGTCAGTCCTCCCTTAGAGCCGATGAGGAAGGTGCAGTAGGCACATCAGCTACAATGACTCCTAGTTTGGGAACCTTCATGACAGCCTTCCCCAGGATCCCATCGGGATAATGTTTCACCCACATTCTTGCGTACTCCAAATATAGGCTGGCAGCCACCACTATACCAGGAAAGGGGATGCTTGTGTCAGATCTCTCCTACATCAGCATCAACCACCATTGATGAATATTGGCCGAGTGTAGTCCCCGAGCCTGAGGAGGGGGAAGAGAAACTTGGAGTTGCATACACCCAAACTGGCAGGAAAAACGATGGGGGGCATACAACTCGCACAGAGAAACCCCATCAATCCGTGTGGAGAGAAACCCATCCCATAGAAAAATCACGTTAGAAAGCTCCTCTAGGATCCCCCTGCGGTTGTAAACCATGACGCTATAAAAGGTGGGGTAGGGAGAAAAAGAAAACTAGGATAATTCACTCTGAATCTTGATGACTTCATCAAAACCGAGGAAGTTCAAGAAAACCCTTGGTATATAAAGTATTACAGGACGAAAGGTAAAAAGTGGGATTAATGTGTTATGGAGATACTCATATCAGTGGCAATGATATGCTACACAGCCGTATAAGAATTGATATGGCCCACTCAAATGATTTGGTGACCCGCCCTCCAACATGTAGCTTAGTAATTCGTAAATACGATCCAAAGTGGGAACACCCATGTTCACCAGGCATCCCTCTTCCAACTCAACTACCATCATCAAGGTGCAAGCCCAGACACCTGGGTTGATATCTCGAGAAGGGAATAGCCACCCGATCAAAAATATGGAAAATAGACCTGCCAGCATGAGTATAGTTGGCACGCTGGGGCGAACCTCATAACCCCATGAAAGGTAGTTTCCCGCCTCCAGAATCGCCCACTAGGAAGCTGGGATGGTTCATGAGTGTTAAGAAGGATGAGTCATGGGGCACATGATTTTCTTGCACAGGACCAGCGGTGTTCAGAAATAACCCTATCTAGGTGCTATAGGGAATAATAGAGCGGGTACACAAAACCTAACCCAGTGATTTCTCTGCCATAACCATCAGGTCCCTTTCCAATGAAGGCACTTGTTCGACGTCGTCCCATGCGTCAAGAGGGGGCAGAAACTCATCATACATCTCACCAATGATCGGAAGCCCTCCCAATTGGTAGACATCCCACAAGATAATGCCAAATTCACCATGGGCAAGGTGGAAAGTATTAGTGCTTGAACACTAGTGACTGAGCAGTTCAGGTAGGATCAAAGATGGTGGGTAGACATCAAACTGGGAGGCCCACACTGCGGAGTACAAAATTGACTACATCCAGTGACTCGGGAGATTCCAGGAAATGATGATGGACCCAAATGGCCCATGCCCAGTCATTCAAGAAAAGCCCACCAGATCATAGATCCCACCAAGAAATCCACCCTGCATCAGGGTCCACCCGTGCAAGGTTAATTATAGAAGGGTAATTCTTGGGGACAACTTCTTGGGAGAAGTCTTGTACGTACTGATCGCTTTGGGTCCAAACAGAGACTCTAAAAATGAAAGTGTCTTTTGGATTATAATCTGAGATCATATCCCCCAATAAGTTAAGGTTCGCCTGAATGCACTCTGGTGATGCTTCCAAGCAAGGATATGGAAGACCTGATAAACTAGGAGGGATAGGGACATCGTCTTGAAGACCGAAGCCTTAAAGTGGAAGTTGATTTGATAATGGTTGAGCCAAGAGCTCAAGAGAGGTAAATCCCATAAAGACACCCTCACCGGGAATTATGGACTGACTAGGGTCCTCTTTGATGCTTTTCTCTCTGTGAATCATGGCTAGACGTCTCCCTGAACAAATTAAGAGAGGCTCGAAAGCAGGACTTGGTGCAGGATGAGGGGGAGTCGTATTTTATCCCTGCATTATGAAAACCAGGAAAATGGTTAGTCTGGAGTAATAAAGTTTGGATGAAAATACCAATCATATGGTAATGGAGTCAAGAAGTCCTCATGATGAGGTCCGCAAGCAAGCCTCAAAATGAGGTTCACGATGATGACATCCCGCAAACCAACCCTACACGGAAGAGGTCCATGGTACTCTGGCCTACGGAGCGATGGCCAGAAATCTGTGAACCAGGTTGCTCCCTGGAAATCATAATCCCAGGTTTAAATAATTAGATTCGGAGGACTTAAAAGATTTTCAATGTCGGGAATATTTCAGTCTGTGGACAATCAAAACCGCACAAGAATGTTCCTACACGGCACATCGTGACTTAATTTTCAACTAATTAAAATTTGTCATTCATGGTTGGTAGATTGGTCTGCATATGAAGGAGACCGCAAAAAAGGAATGGTTCACGGAAACGGAAGCTGGTTCGCGGACAAGGCATTTTGAGAAGGAATGAGCACGTGGAAGAAAAAATATTGACAGGTCTCTAGTTTCATTATGAATCCGGTAAAAGACAAAAGAAGGGCCCCTCGTATTTATAGTCATGGTCCCCGACTGGGTCCACTCCCCCCCCCCCCACAAGGAATCTGAGTTTCAAGACCACTTTGAAAAGGAATGACCTCCACTTCGTTCCGATCGGACCCCATTCCGATGGGGGGCATTTGTGGGGTCCTGAAAAATCTGTGAAGGGGATTCTACCCAAATCCCCCCAAATGAATTAGGAAATGTGGGGAAATACTTAATAGAAGGCACAAGCCAAACCGGTTTGCAGACTAGTCTAATGATAACAGGTCGCGGCCGATTCCGTGAAGCACCCCCCTCCACAGACCCTTGTTGTTCGCAAAATAGAGGTGGTGATCCTCTACGGGCGCGAAGTAGGACGAGCGCTGAACTGGTCGACCATCACGAACTTCCCTAGCCATATACCACATCAACCAACCCGGGCCGCATCTTCTGTCATTCGTGAAATGGAGGCGGAAGCCTGCGCGACCGTGAAGCACTCCCACAAGTTAGTTTGGTTTGCAGGGGAGGCGCGTTCAATGCACATGTGAGTCACGGATTGACCAAGTCATTCGTGAACCGGGTCTCTAATCATGGGCCTCTACAAAAGGTGTCACATGACAAAAAATATATATCATTCCCCATTCTATAAAAGGAGATCGAGGGGTAAGAGCTGGATAGGATTCGGAGAGATCGACCATATTCGGGTGGAAGGATTTCGAAGAAATGAGTTTAGGATTTCACAAACCGTGAACTTCCAACCCACGGACTAGAACATGTATGAATGTAGAAGCGAATTAATAATGGAAAAAAAACTCATAATAATTTGGTGAACCAAGAACTTAAAAAACAAAGAATAAAGACCGCCAACCATGGCCCCTCCGCGGATGCACTCCCTGCAGACCAGGGAGTTTATTCCCCTTTTCCGATCCGTTGCACCGCGTAGCACCCTCTTACACGGGCGAAGCCCCGAGTGATGAATTCCTGGCCGACGCTGCCCTTGGCTGCCACTTCTTGCATGGATCCCTCCATGTACCGCCCTAGTATGTGGACTAAACCTGAAGATGCGAACCACCCTGGTTCGTGGGATGACCACCAAGCCACAAACCACCCAGGTTCGTGGGGTGCCCATTAGTCCACGGACCACCCTGGTTTGCGGACAGCCTCTCTAGCCACGTAGAACCTCCCTACGCGAGGGGAACCACCACTCATATACTTGTGTGGCTCCCAAGATCCTTTAAAGATCCCATTCCCCAAGCCAGATAAGATCCTTCTAATCCGGTCTGATCCTCCGCAATCCCCTCATTGGACCATTCATCAGTCTCGAGCCGAGGCCTCCACCAGATCCACCGAACCCGTGTGATGTAACCATTAGGCACATCAACATGCTCTTTTGAGTTCACATACCCACAGTAAGCAAGGATGAAGGGGTTGCCCCTAACCTTGAGCAGATTTCTGATGCATTCGTGTGTTCACATTCCCACGATAATGCGGAGTCCGATCCTGAGAGTCCCCTTTCTGCCCATAAACTTGTTAGGACGGGGGCACTTCTCCCTACCTCGGGGTGTGGCGGGATACCCATCATAAGGAAGCCCCCATGAAGCTCCGTACATCCCCACGGCCATGTCCAAGGAATGGCCTAGTGGGGAATGGTGATGCCCCGTCCTTCTTTGGGGCCAAGTCCCTCTCTCACTGCACTTCGTCGCCCTGGGCTTCCACCTCAGTGTAAGCCTCGACTTTTTGGGCCGTCTCATGCGTAAGCCCCACTCCACTTCTCACGGATGCACCTTTCACGACGTGATCATCTGGTCTCTACTGCCTCTTGTTTCTCACACTGATCATGACTCACATGGGCGTAGAGTAAGCATCGACCATGACATCCTCTTGTGGGACTCCTCAGAGTGTAAGCCGTAACCCATTACCATGGGCCTACTCAGAGTGTAAGACGCAACCCATTACTATGGAATTCCACATAGTGTGCCCAAATCTAATGTGAACTTAGAGGACTTTGATCCATGTCAAGGCATGGTACATAGAAAATCTCCCAGAGGATCAAAGCCTGATCCCCATCGGACCCCCGGGTCCACATTCAAGTCAGCTCTTCGACACGCCTATTCGAACTACATAGACTTTGATCCCTTTTTCCCAGGCAGGGTACATAAGAAGCCTCTTTTATGTTCAAGCCCAACAACTGGCCAATCCGACTATCATCACATCGGTTCACCGCGCCACTCCTAGTGTCGCCTCAATGAGTCCAGACTCCTAGGGGTCATTAATCCAATCAGGGATGGTAAACCTCAGGCATAAATGATTCCGACCCCCTATATCCAACTGACCATTGCCAACTAGGAGTAATCACGGATACTATGGTTGGGTATAAAACAAAGATTCGTGAACATATGAATACATCTAAAATTTATAAGAGAGTCCCGGAACATGAAATAATTGCCCCCAAAAGGGTGCGATGAGCCCGACATCCCATCCTCTCGACCAATGTGAGTTCTTAAGAGTCGCTGGTCAAACCACCCAGTGAACGCTTGCCTTTGGAAAGCAGGTCCGTGCATCGTCGGATAAGGAATCATTGGGCGTTTCGAAACTGATTCGAAATATTGTCACATATGGGATGAAAAAACCAAATATAATCTTTCAGCTATTTCCTTAAATACAATGACTGAAATGTAATTTTTATTTTGAATAACATAAAAATTATTTTCAAAAAACAATATAATGGGTTCCCAAATTGAAATTATTTATTTAAAATACATTATTTAACTCATTTGTGATATCAGTTTTTAAAACCACTCATATAATAGGATAAAAACACTTTTTAGGGGTATTGTAATGTTTTACCCCACAAATTTATCCCAAATTTACATTTTTTACTGATGTGAGAAATATTTACTCTGGTTGCTATTCAGAATGATTTTTTGGTTTTCTTATTAAATAATAATATTTTTTTTGAAATTATAAATATGATAATGTTTTATTAAATTAAATTTATATAATATAAATAATTTGAAAATTAAACTCACAAAGGGCGATAGAAGAGATATTTTAGCAAAATGCATTTTTTAATAAATTGATTATTTTAAATTAAATATATAAATAATAATGAAAATCATTTTATATTTAATTAATAATCATATATATAATCTCTATATTTAATTTAATCTATTCCTTGTTAGTTATTATCTTAATTAAATAAAATGAAAAAATATTATGCACTTAAAACAGGTTAATGAAAACTGTGTTTTTAAGCATAAGAGAAATCTTATCCAAAAATATATATAATATTGACTTTAATTGAATTATTTATATTATTTTAATTCTAATTGTTCTTATGTAAAATTAAAAACAAAAAAAATAATTATAATTTTAAATTAAATAATTTTATTAAAAGATATTATAGTTTTAAAAAAATGATTATTTTTCACTTTTAAATGAAAAAAAATTTATTTATGAAATCCTAAAATTTAATGCAAAAGAAATCTTGATATTATAAATTGGAAAATGGCATCCTTTTTATGAAAAAAATATATAGAATTTGGATAAAATTAAACATAATATTTTCTCTCTAAATGCATCAAAACAACTTTTCAAAAAAAAAATTATTTTATAAATTGTGAGACTGTTCCAAAAATATTACACATCATAAAAAATATAATTAATTTATAAAAAACCATTATACATTTTTTAATGTTACATTATCTATTAATACAACCAATTTTAACTATGAAATTATAACTATCATGTTCGAATAATAATATTTTAATAGTATATTTTAGTTGGTTTAAACACATTTTTGTGTGTAATGATAGCTATCAATGATATAAAATTTATTTAAAGATAATTTAATTTTACGTTCTTAAGGTGTTAAAAATTTAGTATTGTAAATTTCTTTGTGCTCTATTATATAATAATAATAATTATTTATTTAGAGCATGGTATATGTTTCTTATATATAATGTTATGTGTATTTATAAAGTGATGAATATTGATATTTTTATGTTCCTATAGTAAATTATATTAATATATTATCCATTATAAATAAAATCAATTAATTCAGGTTTTTTTGTCTAAAATTTCATTTTTCTTTCATAAATTTACTTTAAGAATTATTTTTTCTTTGACTAATTAATAAACAATATTTTATTTGTGTAACTATATATTATTACAAATTATTTTTATTATTTGAAAAGGTTTTTGAGTTCATGTTCTTTACCTATAATTATAATTATCTTTAATTTAATCAAAAATTTAATGTAACATTTTCTCTATTTTTAGATTCATGTTCTATTTATGTGGATTTTAGGTTCTACAGATAATAATTAATGTTCTATATTTTCAATGTATTTTCATACTATTTAGACATATTTCTACTTTTTTAATTCATTTTTTCCCAATTAATGTAAATTTGATTCATATTTTGTGTCTTGTGTCATATTCCTTATGTTGTGAAATTACATATGTACAATCTATAAATCATAGGATTTGTTATCATACTGAAATGAAGACTCAAAATGAATACAAATATTTCAAATACCATTGAAACATTAAATAAGTTTGTATCACTATTTTTTCGTTAGGTTATATATTTTAATCTTAATTTTATAAGAAAGTCAATTGACCATGTACTAAGAAATAAGGTTTTTAATTTCTCTAATTTTTTCCAAATATATTTAATTAAACGATGTTGAATCCAGGGAATTATTTTTAATTTAATACTAAATAATGAATCATATTAATTTTAATTATATTAATATTTAAATATAATGTTTAAAAATTAATCAATTTTTTAATATACAAAATTGTGCCATAATAATATTTAACATTATTTTATATGCAGTGAGATACTAAGAATTATAATATTTATTTCATTTGTTTATATTTTTTTACATTATTTAATAAAAAATGGATTATATTTAAATCTATACTATTAAATTATTTAATATTGTTTCTTAGGAATTCATGGTAATCTAATTTTTAACTTAAATATGATTTTATCATATCTTCTATATATTATAATAATCTATATTGTTTATATATAATTTGAATCTAATTTAAACACTTTAATTGGATATTAATTTTAAAATCAAGATTTATATTTTTAATATATTATCAATTTAATTATATTTAGAGTGAGATTTAGTATATTTTAAAAGAAAATAAATCAATTCTGAAGATTTTTATTTCTATATTTAAATATATTCAATTAATTATTTTTAGGTTTATTAAAATATTTTATAAATGGATTTAATTTTTGAAAATTAAGGATATTTTTTGGTGATTTCGGTCTAGTGTTCATGTTCTTAGTTTGAAATTGACTCCCTAAAATACATCTAGGTAATATTCCAGTCAAATTTGTGGATTTTAGAAATTTATAATTCAATAATTATTATTTGTTGAGTGATTTAATCATCACTACTGATGATTTTTATTGTATAAAAAATCATAAAAAACCCTTCATTTTTTTCATTATTAATATGTTTTCAACAAATATTTCACAATTTTTATTATGTATACAACGTAAATTTAGTTAGTAGTCAAGATCGATTAATAGTAATAGATTCTATATTTTATACAAAATGAATATCTAGATTTAAATATAATCTACAATTTGACAACAATATTTTAAAAATTTTGATGACACATTATGATAGGAATTTTATTAAAATAATTTTTCTTTTATTTCGTTTAAAAAACGTACATAAATATAATTTTTTATTTAAATAGCTAAAATAAGTGACACAAAAGTACCATTCAATCATTATTATTGAACAGATCTGTTTTTAAAAGTGATATGTACTGTAAAAATGTTCATAAATAAATATTCCATTTTTTTATTGGTAAATAAAGGACAAAATGAAGTGTTGTCATATAGAACATCATGAGAACAATAAACCAGTATTTTATTTTTATATTTTCTTCAATATTCCATAGTATATTTTGGTTGATTATGGAATATTATTTAGTATTATCAGACTTTATTGAGTACTTAGATTATTTAATTATGGATTCTTCAAAATATATTCATGAAGCACATGCCTATTATGGTCCATGAATTTTTATCTTGAAAACATGAACAATTAAAAATTTTTAAACCTGCTATTTGTTCTTTCAATGTTCATCCTTTGAAGGATTTCATTTATTTAATGTTTTTTTAACATGCTAGATAATGATACATTTTTATGGATTGATGTTTTATTTGAGTTTTATTTAAAACCAATATCATAATATACTGAATGTTGGACATATTTTAATTTCATGTATTGCATGGTGTGTGTGATTATATTTTATCTTGGGATATTTGGAGTGATTCTAAATATGGAACATACATCATTGATTTTTTATTTTTTAATGGAATTAAATACCTTGAATTCTTTGAAAAGTACTGTTATATCAAAAAAAAAAATTTTGAGGTAGTTTTTGTTATTTTATTTGGATTGAATACAAAAAACATATTAAAAAGTATCATATAAATTATTTTAGATACTTGTAAATATTAATGAATTTCATGAAGTCAGTATTATTGAATTTTTATTTTCTAGAAAACCAAATAAACATAGTTTCCAATTAGTTCATAATGTTCATATGTTTATAAAATTCCACCCATTTACATAATTCAAGGAATTTTGATATTCTATTTTATAAAATGAAAATAACATTATTTTTGAGAACCAAACATGAACAAATTTATAATGTTCATATGTTTATAAAATTCCACCAATTAGAATCTATCCCTTTAAAAATTCTATTTTCGAAGCATGATAACTTTTCCTTCTTCACTAATGATTTCCATGGTATTTTTATATTATTTTCTACATTGCATATTCTTTGTAATTTATTTAATGAAAACATTTATGTTCTTTAGTTATGTTTATATATATATTTTTATTATTATCTAATTTGGATCTACATTAATTATGATATCTTGGTTGATTTGGTGCATAATTTTTATGTAATATTTCCACATTTTTGTACATTAATTTCTAAAAATGATGTAAATAGCTATTATAAGTTATGTATTGATCAATTAATTTATATGATCCAATATTAATTCAAATAGATACTTGTTATCATTATGGTAATTCATTACAACGAATTATTGATAAAATATTATTATGTCTCGCACCTTTTGAAATAAATTTAATCTTCTAGTGATCTATGAAATTTTGAATTTGAAAACTGGTTAATATATTTTAAATTAACTTATATTTTGTGTTATAATTTAATTTATCGATAATAATTATGTACATTTAATTTTTCAAATCAATATTATGTGATTGAATTTTATTGTATGGAATATTCAATAGATGTGGGGATTTTTTTTGGGGAGGATGATACTTATCTTAGTAGGTCTTATCAAGAAAAATAATATTTAAGACATTTTTGTATTGGATCATGACTTCTCTTGGATTCTCTAAATATGTTTTTTATGAGTTATGTGGATTTTTTACATATATGATCCTATTTTCTATTTAGTAGTGATATGTTTCTAGTTATTTGTTTTAATGGAATTGTATGGATTAAATTTATATATGGTTTTTGTGTTAAATTATAATATAAAATTATTTAATGTATTGTATAATCATTTTTTATAAAATATAAAATATAATTTATTTTCATAAATAATGGTATTAGTGACCACTATTAGAGGTCACAAAAACTTAGTAATAATTTTTTTTCATTTTCAAAATATCCATGTTCACCTTTGGAAGTCCATAATATATATTACTGACCACCAATTATGGTGTCCTATAATAATCATGGGATGAAATTAATATGTCATAGTGATCAATAAAATATGTCCTTAAAGGCTATAAACTACAATTGTTAGTCAATAAATGTCCATAGTTACATTACATGTTTGGAAAACCAAAAATAAACCTCAAGGAAGTTTTTCATGGCACCAAAAAGGTCTTAGAGACCACTATTGGTAGTCACTAATGCCTCATTCCCTATGAGGGGTGGTATTGAAAATATTTTTATAAAAATTATATAATTAAATTTAAAAAGGATATGAATTTAATACTAAATGTATCATTTTTTATAAAAAACATTTTTACCCTAAATTGGAGGAAATCACTAATATAGAAGGGGTTTCTTGTAATAATAGTTTATAAGACAAGTAACCCACCAATACATTCATTTAAGAATTTTTAATCCCTAATTTAATTTCACTTGTTCTTTAGGTGTGATTTAGTATATTTAAGGATAGAAAACGTTTTTTTTGGGTGAAAATGAGATAATGTTCATATATGGATGTTTTTATGAATTAATGGATTTTGGTTATAAATGTATCCATGGATTTTGAATTTTATCCCCAGGTTTGGAAAGAATCAGTGGTAATTTATGTTTTTTCTACAGAATATTGACGGTGATCTATCTACTAGAAACATTCATGTTATAAAATAGTCTCAGGAGGTGAATATTTTGTGGGGTAGATTCCATGAACTTGTTTAGAGTGGGAGAATTTCATAAGCTCTATAACTGGTTCACATTGTGAAATGGTCTAGCAACGTTATTTTAATTTGGGGTGATGCCTTTTTCATAATATAATATAAATCATTATATTCATATTGTAAAATGTTTTCATATCATGAATGATATAGGTCTAGAAGTTTTAACAATGATGAAAATATTAATTTATTTCTATTTTAGGAGAAATATTTTCCTAAAAAAATTTATTGTCTCTCCCAGGATATTTTGTCAACCTCTAATCCTTTCAAATCATTTCATTTAGCAATTTACAATCATAGTGGATGTGTTTATGATCCCTCGTTTTTTGATATTTCTATTTTTTCAATTCCATTGGGAAAATTAGTTCCATTTCATAACATTTTTATATATGATGATCATCTGGTGATGTTATTCTGGATCATTTGTAGATGTGTTCTGTGATCCTTTTCTGGGGGATGGTCCTTTGTTAGTTGTGGTGTAATGGGTGTGTTTTCTATATTAAATGTGTGACCCAAACTCTCTGGATACCCTAATTATTTATAACATGATTCTAAATAATGGTTTAATTCATTTTTTAAATGGATTTCTTTTAGGGTTTTGAAGAAATTGTTTTCAAGATGTATCACATCAGAATCCATGGGTACCTAGGTGGAAATTGTAGTAATATATAATTCCATTAATAACATTGGTGGTTCACTCATGTGTTGTTGTTTTTATTTCTAGGTCCTTTGTTTTAGGTACTCATTATACACTATTAGAGGATTCGCTTTCTAGGGTGTTCCTTAAATGTCTAGTTTTTTATATTTCTAGAATTTTTTTTGTCTGAAATTTAATATTTGGGAATGAGTGTTCTAGATACGATGGCCAATAGTTGTCATTGGCATCATTTTACTTGTGGTTTTGAGTTATACTTCTTATATTTGATTACCTAATTTGATATATATGATAATCCTTGAAATTTAATTACATGGACATGAATCCTTTTTTACATGGATTTGAACGTATTTTACATCGATTTGAAACTATTTAAAAATAGGAATGATTTACCATGGTTTTGTTAAAAAAACCATTTACCTCGTTATATAGCCTTGTTTAAATAGATTTTATCATTTCAGAATTACTGTATAGATGATTATATGGCACAACTAGGTGGGATTATACTATTCGAGTTAGCTGAAACCCCAATCACCAATTTAGTGGTGTATAGACATTGATATGTCATTAAATGTAGGGAATGGAATAGTACCCCAAGGAGGTGGTAATGTCACTATGCACTGAGTTTGGTAGCTAGTATAGAGATAATGGTATGTTGTTTGATTATCTCATGGATTAGTAATTTCTCATAATTTTCTTTTTCTGATGTGGTTGGAATAATTACTTAGTGTTTTATTATCTACATTTGGGTTGCATCACTTATATTGTTTTATTTTAATGTGGAACATATTTTCTATTTATCTATTATGTTGGTTCTTCATACTATGTGTATATATATGTTTTTTATTCTTCTTCAGGATGAGTAAAAATATTCCCTATTTTTGTTTTTGATTATTGGGTGATCGTTACCAACCCATGGGGATTGATAATTCCCTTTCAGTATATGATGGGTAGGGCCGAGTACTGATTTGGGTGGGTACCATGATCTATTAGTTCAAGTTTATTATAAGAGTGGAAGGCTGGGTTCTATGTTTTGGGAATATAGTACACTAGAAAATATAATTTGGGACATTAGGGGTAGGTTATGGTGAATTTATGGCTAGCTCTTTTCTTGAAAAGAATCATGTTACAAGGGGATATTGGTATGTGGGTATCCTATTTTGAATTTACATCCTAATATTACATTTTTGATTGGTTTTATTGATTTAATGGATATTTTTCAATCATTTTATCACTTTATTAAATTTTCATTTTGATTTTATATGCCTTAGAGACATATTACGTAGTCTCCATAGTAGGGTGTAGTGGATGATCTTCAAGATATTTGTTTAGATCCAAATTGTATAAAGACTATTAAGCGAGCACCTCACATGATAGAAAAACTGTAACACAAGTCCAGAATATAGTTATTGTGGTATCTACAATATATTTAGAAGAAGAGTATTGATCATGGTATTTATTATATAGGGATCCACCAAACTATATATTAATGTATGTACTATATGTGGTGGAGTACCATCTAGACAAAATTGACTTGATATTCGATTTCATGGATACACATTAGGATATCAAGGTAATGTGGGAAATGTCTAGACACAATATGGTTAGACTCCATGATATAGTTAGATAAACATGTAGGATTGGACTAAAATGGTTTTAGACTATGTCATTCCAACAGTTCAATCTAAATTATCACATTATGGAAAAGTCTATCGAGTTCATATCCTTATAGTAGAGAGAGTGTTCAATGTTAGTGTAAACCTATCAATTTGTAGATATGATTTCGTTTTCTATGAAGGTAGTAAATAATGAAAAGATAAAGTCTTAAAAGTACCAGTGGGGTTTTTAGCTGGATATTAGAGTAAATAGTATTTATAATAAGGTTATCTACCTATATAGTGATGTTAAGTAGAGAAATGATGGTAGTTGGGGTTTGACTTAGTGGTAAGCACCCTGTAATCCTACATGAAAAATAGGGGTTGAAAAACCATTGGGAATAGGTGTTGTAGAAGTACTATAGCGTACTATAGTAGTGGCGACACTGTAGCAATGACAGGAATAGTATTGGTGACATGTCACAATAGCTGCAGTAGGGCACTATAGTAGTAGTGGGTATAATGTGGTATTGTAGCAGGTGGGTATTGTAGTAGTACTATTCATAGAATGTCCCTTGGGCCAAAAATTAGGTCTACAGGCCATGTAATGGGCTAAATTCCCACTGGGCCATCAAGCTATGTAATAGGTCTCTCTCTACCTAGTAAAAGAGGACTTTTCATCGCATTAATAATAAATGAGGCTTCAACCCCAACCTTTTAAAAAAGTATCGCATTAATGGAAGATATAGATATATAATGAAAGGATGGTCATTCTTCCCCATATCTTCTACCTGGTGAGTGGAATATATAGACATAGTATGAAGTGACATTGGTATTAAAGGGGTGGTGGAGGTAGTTTTCTACAACAAAAATCCTATACAACATCAGTTATATCTAGAATTGTTCCCTAGAACTTTCTATCAACATGTTAAAGTTGGACACACAAGTCATTGTAGTCTGACACATTCAAGCATGTGTAATGGATGTAGAATATATGATCATTTATATTGATTCTATTAGGCTATGACTACAAAAAAATTATTTTCAAGGATGCTCATATCCAAATGATTCCACGGTGTAGTAAAATGCTTCATTTACTATTAGGATCTGGCCATAGGCATTAGGAGTGAAGAAAAACATGCAACATATGAGTTTCTGATGGCTATTGATTTGGGCCTTGAAATAGTGAGAGGTAAAATATTTATTGCGTTTTATGTAGTTACTGAAGTGTTTGATAGAAATTTCTCTAATTAATTTATTTGTTCTATATTATTTTATATTCTTAAACTTTGGACTAAGAACATTTCTTTTATTATGCAGTTAGTGTTACCACATAGAAAGAGGAAAGTGAAAGGGTTTTTATGTCCCTATTCTTCACTATTAATAGATAATGTAGAGTTTCTCTAGGCTTCACTAATTATCAAGATGGATCTATTTGATATCATCATTATAGTGTACTGGATTATTTCTCATTTTCTAATATTGGTTATTTTAGTCAGTGTGTATTATACTTCACTACTGATGGGGGACCTCAGGTGTTTTCAGGAGAGTGGGATCGAAGGTATGTCCATGAATGGCCTTCCATTATAGAGCTTGAGAGGTTATTATCTCTTGTACCGGTTCATCTTGATGAAATATGTTATTTTATTGATAATCGAGATGTTTTTTGGACTATTAAAGTGTTTTTATACAGAAAATATTAGGTATTCCTCCATAGATGGTGTTATATTTAATTATTGACTTGGTTCTAGCTATGAAATCAATTTCAATACCCTCATATCAGATTGAACTAGTACATTTGAAAAATCACAAGATTTAGCTAGATGATCTGATGGTCAAATGATCCATTTCATTATAGTTTCAGATTAGGCATTCCCTATTCCCATTAACATGAATGTAAACATTTCTATATTGATTGTGTCTAGAGTTTCATAAGTTGAATTTTTTGTTGAAAATGAATAAGTATCGTTTTCCCCATGTGGATGAGTTTTTTGACCAGTTGAAGGGGTAATGTTTGTTTTTGAGGATTGCTCTTCATTTGTGCTATCATCAGAACTGTGTACTAGAGTCTGATATAATTAATTTGGATTTCAATATGAGGTATGGACATTACTTATATTTGTGATTCCATTTGGTTTCACTAACTCTCTTTTAGACTCTATGGATTTGATGAACCAAATATTCAATGAGAACAATGAAATATTTTTGACTAGTTTTTTTGATGATATTTTCATTTATTCATGATCCATGCTTGAGAACAAGCAAAATAAGAGTTTTTTTGGAAATAATGAGGTGTTACCATTTGTATCAAATGTTTCATAAATTTAGTTTCTGAAACTAATAAGTGAAATTCTTGAGGTATGTGACTTATGATAAATTATTTTTTTTTTGACCCTGATAATGTGAAAGTTGTATTTCCATGAGAGGAGCCATGAAATATCTCAAAGATTTAGTGCTTCTTATGCCTTTAAAGATATCATCATGAGTATTTCATTTATTTCTCGAACATGGAATCAACTATTTTTACTGTCAACAAAAAATTGGTAAAATTCACATTGGATGGAAAATGGAAGTCTTCTTTTGATGATTTTAATTGTCTTCTAATGTTAGATCCTATTCTGATCATACATAATCCTGGAATATGAAATGTGTTTTACTGTGATGATTTTTGGGTTGGTGTAAGCTATTTGTATATGTAGGAAAATAAACTTGTGGATTCTATATCACCTCAAAAATTTTGACATGAAATTAATTTTCCCACTCATGATTTAGAACTTGTTGCTGTTATGTATGCACTTAAGTGTTGGTGACAATATCTATTTTGGGAGAGTTTTTTATTTGTTTTGGATCATAAGAGTTTAGGATATATGTTGTCACATAAAAACTTAAATCATAGACATTTTATGTGAATGGAATATATTTAGACATTTGAAATTTAAAATGCCTACACCCCCAGGAATTGGAATGTTGTTGGTAATTTTCCCATCAAGAAAGTACAATCATATAATATTTTGTAATCAAAAGAGGATTTAGCCTTATATTACTCTTTGATTAGATACATCTAGATGCTCCAAAAGATATTTCATGCATGGTTTTGAAAAATTATTTGTTATTATTTTCTATCATTGGGTATATTATTTAGGTTTAGAAGAAAGATAAGGAGTTTAGATAACATTAGGAAACTCATTATGATGCTGAGAAAATTTCGGTTTGGTTTATCCCTTCAGATGGCATTCAATATTGAGGGAATAATTTCTTAATTACAGTAAATATAAGGAGATAGTTTTATAATACTGTTCGTAGTTATTTTTGGTTCATTTATATGGATACAATAAAGATGTATCTTGACACGAGGCAGTGACTCAATTGGACAAGTATGAAGAATGACATTGTATATTATCTATATAGACCCGACCTTATTACTTTAACCAATCATGAATTTTAGTCGAGAAGTGAATTTTATTCACATTGATGTTCTTTTAAAGATGAGAGTTATATAGATTTGGTACATAATACCAAAATAACATTCCACATTAATATATAGTGGACACCACAAAAAACAGTGTCCATTTCTTCCAAAAAATAAAACTTTTCAAATAAAACACGATTTTGTAGAAAAATCATCTTAATATTTGACATGGATTACATTTTTGTCTTACACATCCTTATAACCTATGAAAACAATTTAAAAAAATGAAATGATTAAGAAAATATAAGTAATGGATATGCAAATGAGGACAGAAAACATTAGTCCCTAGATAAATATAAACGTATCAAATCATTTTCAAAATACATACTTGTCACCCATATATTCTTACTTTGTGAAAATAGTGGTTTCAGAGAGATTTATAAAAAAAATAATTATATAAATAAACATATCTTGATTCATTACATACATAATATTGCGACCCTCTTGACTACCTTATTATTTGTAACCCTCACAGTTAACTTACAATGTTACCCTCACAGCTAGATTTCTGTGTAACAATCGTAGTTATACTTGGAGTAACCATAAAGTCAACATCCAACATACACATACCCAATGAATTTGAGGGAGATATAGGTCACACCCTTCATCATAATCAATTATCAAGAATCATAATGTAATCATATTACATGAATAATTTCATAAAAACCTTGCTTTTAAATTTCCTAAAATGGAATTTTAAAATAGTATTTTAAAAGAAATGCCCCATACAAATATCATATAATTAAAGTGAGAATTATTTTAGTGGAAGGAATATGTATATTCACTATAAATTAATATTATTCAATATTAAATAAAAAAATTCATCACACAAAATGTTTTAATACCACATAATTAATGATGTAAAAGGCTAACCTAAGGAATGGAAATTGGGCTACGAATTTTCTTACCTCAGGTTCATATTACTTAAAAAATGTTTAAAACTATTTTATAATGGTTAAAATAGTTTTATTAATATATTAAAGAAACATTTTCATGTTTATAACACCTTATATGACCGTTTCATAACATTATTTCTCCCCTTATTATTAGTTCTTTGTTCCTTCCATTGTTTCGGGTGAGTTCTTTACATGGTTTTTATGGACAGTTAGTATTTAATATTCCTATCTTATGCAAATTAAATTCTAGAAGGATAATGAAATGGTATTAATATTTTTGAAAAATAAAAAATTATATCATAAATTATTTTGTTTATATGGTATGAGGATGAATCAGTATATAAATCTTAAGTAATACATGTTTAAATCATTTTGGCATTTCTTTGATAATCATAAACTAGTTTTATTATATAACATAATATTATGTATGAATATAAAAGTCTGAAGATTAAATAAGATATATCATACCATTTAAAATCTTTTTCAAACATTAATCTAGGTTTATAAATAGTTTTTTATAAATTAATAGAAATTAAAAATACATCATCTATTATGTTCATGTATTGACACATCATGGGAGTTGTTATTATTATTAGAATAAAGGGAAGAGAAAAAGTATTAAATTGAGGAATTATTCCATAAACAATATAACATAAAAATATATATGATTTTGTATCTTTTATTTCGCTTGGATTAGGGGAGGAGAAGAGAGTATAATAAATGAAAATAATTTAACGGAAAACACATGAAAATGACAGAGGATCTATACCTCTTGATCATTTTTCCTTGAGATCCTCCTTAAGGCCCCTGAATTGGATTTTTGGTGAGACTGGTGGATAATGGATTTGGGAGAGGGGATTAGGAATAGTATTTGGTAGTACAGAGAAAAGGCTCGAATATTGAGTGGTGTGAGGGGGGAGGGGGTGAGGGGGAGGGGGGTGGGTGGGTGGTGAGGGTGGTATTTATAGTGGAGGAGAGGAGGGGCTTTACATTATTTAATCATTATTTTAATATTTATTCTAAAGTATATAAATATTATTGACTAATGTAACCCAAAATAGTTATATGTGAATATGAGTTTGAACCAAATTATATTTAAATGATCCATGACTCAATCACGATGGAGAAATTAATTTCATTAGCATATTTTGTTAATTACTATATTTCACTATTCACAAAATTTCATGTGTTTTAGAAAAATTACAAAAATTCACCCAAACCATTTTTTGATGTTTAGAATTAAAAAATGAACTCCATTTTTTAAAAACAAATTTCTATATATGATTAATTTTTTTAAATAGAATCATAATTATTGGGAAAATAACAATTTCCAAACTACAATTGATTTTATATCAACATGTAAAATTAATCATGATCTCCTTATCTTATAACCTATTCAATAATAATAATAATAATATGATTCACTATTCCTAAGGGTCATATTACTATTCATATTAATATTCATAAGGGTATTTTACTATTCACCAAAAGAATATTGGTTCTATTTGACTCTAAATAATATACTGATCACAAACATAGATGTTTGTTTTTCGAAATTCAAATCATAGAAGCCGAAAAATCGTGTTTAATGTCAAATTTATAAATATGTGTATAAAAAAAGATTTATAATGTAGAGATTCTATTTTTTATTCATTTCAATTTACTTTTATAACCTTGGGGGGTTATATTCTCCCCACCATTTGTAAATTATTTACTCACAATTTTATTTACTTTTTAAACAATTGGGGGTTACATTCCCTCATAGAATTATCATATTCCTATACTTTTCTTCAACCATGTGGTTTCTCTAAAAAAACACTTACCTAGTGGATTACCTTATTCCATAATACTTACTCTCTATAATCAAGAATCTAAACAAGTTTCTCTTCATAGGAATACTTCTCTTCCACCTAGACTGCTTCTTGGGTAACGACATGACGTGAATCAGGCACAAACATTCTCAAAATAGAATCATGAAGAACATTGTGTACCTATGATAAACATGGAGGAAAAGATACTTAGTAGGAAACTGGTATAATTTTTTCTAGTATTTCATAACATCTAATGAATTGTTGAAATAGATTTGAATTCTTACCAAAATGAATAATACTTTTCCATTGTGAGATTCATTGGAAAACATGATCAACTACCTCAAAAGTAAAATATTTTATCATATTGTCTGCATAACTTTTCTACATGCTCTAAGATGTCCTGATGTGTTGCTGGATTATGTTCACTTTCTCATCCAGTTCCTCTACAAAATTTGGCCCCATTAATATCCTTTCCCCAAAATCATCCGAAACTTCTGTAGTTCGACACAAATTCCCATATAATTCATCAAAAGGATCCACCTGTATACTGGAATGGAAACATTTATTATAAGAAAAATCAACTAAATAAAGTTGATTATCCCAATATCTATGGAAATCCATTGAACTATCTTGAATAATATCTTATAGAGAGCCTATAATATTTTACATAACATTACATTTTTTACTCATAATTATATATTTGAATACCAGCTATGGATTGTGAAGTACAGTGCCTTTGACAGCTAAGTACATAAAACTGAAAAAAAAACATTTATTTATTTAATCTTCATATTGAGATCCTAACTTCCATTATTCTCAAACATCGACATTGGATGACATAGGGATAACACAAAAAAGGGGTGATCTAAAAAACCCAATAAGGGAATACTCATAAGAATAAATCTTTAGTAAATTTTCCAGGAATCATGACGTAATGATATAAAAAGGCTCATGACATAAGAGAACATATGGAACCATAACATGTATAAATTGGTATCAAATAAACATGGAGTCATAATAATGTATAAAAACATAAAACCTGAATTTAGCACGAGTGTAGTCTCATTGCACTTAGAGGAGGACAATTCAAGGTTAACCACCATGACCGTTGCACGTGGTGTCATAAGACATGGAAAACTACCAAGACCATTTCATATCGTAGAAGATGTCATGGATAACTAACAAAACCATTGCACAAAACATCTCATGAGACTCAAATTTACCCAATGCATTAGAGTGTTATCTTGTTTCACCCTTCTTTACTTGTTCATGTATATTCTTTTCACATAACAAATCATACATATTCCATCATATAAAAACATAAGGGAACCCATGCAAAAAAATGGGTATCAAAATAATGTGACAAAGAATAATTTCATGGGTGTATCATGAATGTATCCACGTAGGAAAGGAATTAAAAAAACATAGTAATATATCATGGTATGTTATTTCAAATATAAGTGATAACATGTAAAAAAGTATTTAAGAAATTTTAGCATTAAAACTGTTTAGTGTGGTTTTAAGGAAAATACTAAAAATAATTTAAAATAGAAAAGAAAATAAACATTTATATAAGTCCTGAATTGAAAAAATAAGTTTTCAATAATATAATAACTGATTTTATGAAAATTGTGGCTTTAAAAATATAGTATAGTGCTTTTGAAATTTGGAAAAACTGAGGAAGTTCCCACAAAATAGGTTTGCATATCGGGAAGTATTGAGGAGAGAGTAACATAAAAGCATGTATTCCCTAAAAGATAATGAATAATGTATATTGATTCATGATTTTGGATATATAAATATAAATTTAATAATTTACATTAATTTAATATAGGATTTCATTTGGGTGAAAATACAGTAAGAACTACCCAAAAGAATAATGGTGGTTCAGGTAAAATCCATTACCTTAAGTCCAATGGTGTTATCCACATGATATTAATTTCATGAATAATTAAATTAGGTTTATTAATTAATAATTAAAAAATATCATTTATTGTTAATTTATTATGTAGGACCTTTTTTAGTTCATTCATAACCTTTTTGATTGGTTATGAGGTTCAATTTCATTGTTTGGGTCTATTTGGTTCGTGATCGATTTACTTATATACATGAATGGATAATGATGTAAAATGAATTTGGTTGTCCAGAATTTGGGTTATATTATTCATCATCCAGAATGTTACATGTTTGTAAATTTAATTTGGATACATAGAGTGAATGTGATTCATTATATAAAATGATAGTGATAACCATTTGGGTTAATTGGCGGGTTTTGATCCCAACAAACACATTTTGATTTAAAAATAAAAAACATGTGTACAAAAAGATTATAGAACCATATTTGAGACATAATAAATATATTATATTCTGTTTCATCCATCAGAATGGTTTCATGACCAAAATGGAATATGGTAGTGGAAATTGAAAACTGATCATCGTTGAATGTAGTAAATTAACACATCTCAGATGATGTTTTTAATACTAGTATAGAAGAAGGGTAAAAAGAGATGATATTAACTTATTTCATTAACATAAAGAAATTCTAGTACATATAAGATACTGTAGGTGTCATAAAATTTGGATGATGAGTGTTAATGATATAAAATAAAATAAAGGATTTTGAAAGGATAGTAAAAGAATTGAAAAGTGGAATATACCTCTTGAATTAATCTTCCTTGAGAGACTCTTAATGTGGAAGTATTTGGTCTTTAGAGGATTCCAAGGCCTTTTAGACATGGTGTAGTATCATGGGGTGGTTTCTTTGCTGAATTTTGGCATGAAAAATGGCTTGAGATGAGTGAAGAGAAGAGTAGAGTGTGGGTGGGTTTTATAGTAAATGTGAGGAGGATTTTCTAAAAAATTAAAACATTAGTTTAATATTTTTTATAATATAATAAAAATGGATCAATACATAACCAATAATATTAATATGTGCATGCATGTTTGATGCAATGGTTCTTACATCAACAGGACATCACCCATGGCTCAATAATTAATATATTTATCTTATTTTGTAAATTATCACATTTCATTCTTCATAAAAAATTCATGCATTTCAGAAAGATCCCAAACCCCCCCCCCTAACAATTTCCCAATGTGTATAATCCAAAAATAACATCTATATTTTCAAAATTTACTTTTTATTTATGATTAATTTAATTATTAATTAAAATCATCATTTACTTGAAAAATACATATTTTAAAACAATAACTAATTTTATAATGATTTCAAAAATTACATAAGGTTTTATAAAATTGTACTAAAACTAGAAGATATAAAATTGATAATTTTTTAACACCGTTTAAGAAAATAAATTTTATTTTAAATTATTTAAAAAATGGTAATTAATTATTTATTCCATAGAAAAATAACAATACTTTTACTATGGTCATATAATCACTTATAAGATACCTAAATCATATTTATATATTCATGGATGTAGATAATATTCAATTATAAAATTTAATATTCATATCGGTCATATTAATATTCATAAGGGTTGGTTACTATTCATAAAGGTAGGTTTCTATTCACCAAAAATTATGTTAGTTCCACCAGACCCCAAAATTCACCCCGAACGCAACCGTGTATGTTTGATTTTTGAAATTCAAGACATATAAGTTGAAAAAATATGTTTAATGGTTACATAGTACTTATTAGTTCATTGCGTTGTGATTTTATGTGATTATATGATATAATTATAATATGGGAATTTCCATTTATTAAACATTGACAAGTTACATTCTTCCCCCCCCCCTCTCTTATGAAATTTCACCCTAAAATTATGTTTTACATTTTAATCCATAAAAAGAATCATGTACTTTTCCTCCATTACCTCCTATAGTTCCATTGTTTTCTCTTCATACTTATGGCTCTACCATAGTACTTTGACCAGGTGAGTTGTCTTGTTATGTAGAACATTATCTCTATGATCCATGATCTTTAATGGATGCTCCTTGTAAGAAAGATCATTCTCTAACTATACCACCTATAAATACAGAAAATGTGAAGGAAATGGAAAGTAATTTTTTAATTTGGATATATAGAATACATCAGGTACATTAGACATGTTAGGTGGAAGTACTAGTCGATAGGCCACAGCTCCATCACGATAAATAATCTCAAAGGGGCTGATGTATCTAGGAATTATCTATCATTTCATCCTAAATCTCATGATATTCATCCATGGGGATATGTGGAGAAATACCACGCCACTAACATGAAACTCAAGGTCCCATCAATGTTCATCTTTATAACACTTCTGTCGACTTTGGGCTGCCTTGAAGTTCTACTGACTTTTTTCCATGTTCTCTGCTATATATTCGATTATTTTAGGCCCTTCCAGCTTACAGTCACTGATTTTATCCCAACACTCCTGTGTTCTATACCTCATCCCATAAAGGGATTCATATGGGGTCATTCAGATTCTAGAGTGGAAATTGTTGTTGTAGGAGAATTCAACCAATGGAAGTTGATGGCCACATCCTCCTTTTAAGTACATAGAACTTGGTCTCAACATTTCCTCTAATGTATAAATAGTTATCTCAGATTTTCCATCAGTTTGAGGTTGACAGGCTATACTAAAGATCAGTTCAGTTCTTAGAGCATATTGATGACTTTTCTTGAACATTGAGGTGAATGTCAGATCTCTATCAGATACAATAGACAGTGGTACACCATTAACCATTAAAACCAATTTAATATATATTTATGCATATGATCCCCTGAGAATTCATTCTAAATTGCAATAATGTGATTTTTATTTGTTATGCAATCCACAATGATCCATAGAGAATTTTTTCAACTTGATGTTCATGGATGTCCAATGAAAAAGTCCACAATGATGTTCTCCCACTTCCATGATAGCTTGGTTAGTGGTTTCCTCATCCCCTTAGTCTTTTCCTTTCATAACACTATACATGACATACCAATAACTTTGATGGATACTAAACAATATTCTTTTTTATATTGTCCCACCAAATGATCTTTCAGAGATTTCAATACATATTTGTGACCCCTAGGTTAATAGGGAAGGTTGAGCTATGTGTATCATTGAATATATCCTTCTTTATATTTGGATAGGATGGTAAAAATAATTGGGGCCCAAATCTTACAACTCCTTCCTCATCAATCTTGAACTTAGAGTAATTCCCATTTGTGATAGCTTTTATAATTTTCAGATTTTCCACAACTTTTCATTGAGAATCCTTTATTTTCTCTTTGAGGGATGGTAGAGCAATCATTTGACAAAGGATTGATTATTTTCCTACCTTAATGGATCCAATATCAATCCAATTCAAATCTAAGAAGATTATATTCATTTCAGTTCTTATAATTGATAAATATGTATGATGCTTTCTACACAGAGCATCCACCGCCTAGTTTTCCTTACTGAGATTGTTGTGGATTGATCATTCGTAATACTTAATGATATTTAACCATCTTGAATGGATAATTTTAAGGTATTTTTTGTGAATATATATTGGAGACTCTTTTGATCAGTAAGTATCACACTCTTCTCCCCATAGAGATAATGCCACCAAATTATCATTGCAATGATTCCAACTGCCAACTCTAGATAATTCGTAGGATAGTTTTACTCATGGATTTCAAGCTAACATGAGGCATATGCTATCAATTTATCATTTTTCATCAGCACACAACCTAATACCTTTTTTGAAGAACCAATGTACACCATAATGATTTATATACATGTTGGTAGTGTGAGTATTGATGTAGTGATAAGCCTCATTTTGAGATCCTTAATGTTTTCCTTACATTCCTGAGTCTAGAAAATCATCACCCCTTTCCGTGGAAGCTTGTTCATTGGGATTGAAAATCATGAAAAGTTCTCTAGAAATCATCAAGAATAACCTTATATACCAAGGAAGCTATGGATATACATTACTAATGATGGCCTGGGCCACTCTTTAAATGCCTCTATCATAGAAGTATACAGATATCGATTATCTGGTAAAAACATTCATCACGAATGATATATCCTTCATTCAGAACTCAAATTTTCTATACATTTCATATAGATTATCCCTTCAAAACTTCATTAAAACATTATTCAAATACTCCTCATGTTCATGCTTCATCTTGGAGTATATCATAATATAATCAATCAAGACTACCAAAAATTTTTCAAGGTAATCTCAAAAGACTATATTTATTATATCCATGATTTTTTTGAAGAATTAGTGAGTCCGAATGGCATCAGTATGAAATCATAGTTTCCATACCTCGTTCGAAAGGTGGTCTAGGGAGTATCTTCCTTCCTCACTTTTAATTAGTCATATCCCAACCAAAGGTCCACCTAATAGAAATAACTGGACACAAAAATCTGATCTAACAAGTCATATATCCATGGAAGGGGATACTTTTTCTTTATCATAATTTTTTTTAGATTAAAATAGTAAATTTAGATTTTCATTGACCAATCCTTATTATTGATGAAGAGTACTTTCAAACCACATGGTGAAACACTCAAGAATCTAAAAACCTTCTCCAGATTCTTCTATAACTATTTCTTCATCTCTTCTATATCTATAGTGTTCATTCACAAAGGTGTCTTTGATATATTTATAGATCCAGAAATATGTTCAATTCATAAAAAAACATCTCAATAAAGAGGAAGATCAAGGAACACTTCAGCGAATATATTAGTGTAATCCCTCACAATGGGCATAACTTCGAGAAGTATCATCTCTTTAATCTTAATCATTTGAGCAAGACATGCCTTCTTAAAAGGCAGTATTATCCATAAATGAAACAATGATTCTAAAGTATATTCTTCTTCCTCCATAAACATTTAATGAATTGTAGGATTGATTGGGATGAGAATTGTTATCTAATTTTCCTGACAGTTGACGTTGTATTTGTATAAAGATAGAAAATCCATCCCTTAGATACATCGAACTCCACAAATGGAAGTTTGATGGTATTATTCTAGGAGGTTCAGTATGCATACATTTAATATAAAGGTGTTATAAACCATAGATGTTCTAATTTCCCCATTATCTATTCTCACAGAAAACTTATCCTCTAAATTTTTAGGTGGTGTTTGAATAGTTCTACTAAACATGGAAGAAATTAAAGAAACTATAGAAACAGAATCAAATAATATGTTTTCTATTATTTAATTAATAACTATCATAATTTTCAGCACATTGTTTTCTGGATACACTTTGACAGTAGTGAGAGCACAATCCCTTATTTATTTACGTAGATGTTGTTATTGATTGCCTCTGACAACCCTCATCTTAGGGATTCTTTTGTATAATTACCATGTAAATATAAATTGTAACACAATACTACTTGCTGAGTATTTATTTGAACCATCTTTTATTCTTCCACATATGTTGGATTCTTCATATCCTTTCAGCATGTTATTTCCAGATATCTCATACATCCACATTTTAAGAAATTCCGGGTTCTGTTTAGACAGTTCCCATGACACTTCTTCCCCAAATTTTGACATTTTATATGTTTCATCTTCATTAAATCATGGGATTTAATTTTAGAACCACCCATAATAAACTCCATTTTCTTTTATTTTTTCACTAGTCCCACGAGACCATTATGAGACTCTAGTCTCCATTTCAACTTTGAGGTCAAAACAGAAAATCTCCTCATAACATTGAATGTCTCGAATCACCAATTTTTTTCATAGACTAGGCATTAGTCTTCTAAAGATGAGACACACCTTTATTTTCTATGTTCATGAAAAATCCAGAGGCATACCTCGCATGTCTTGTAAATTTTTCTTCATACACCCTGATGGACTCATTTGCATTCTACTTGAGTCTGAGGAACTCCAATTCAATCTTGAGATAGAGGGCTCTTGGAAATTATTTATTGAAAAATACTCTCTTGAATTAATCAAAATCTATTGAATCAATTTCTTCCTTGGACTTATTAATTTTTATCAGTTTCCACCACTTCCATCTTCACAATCAAAATGATAGAATAACAGTAAGACATTCTCTTTTTCTATGAACATGAGGATGAATAATATCTATTCAATAGAGTTAATCCACTATTCCATTATGAGGGTATATGAAGATCCACTAAATATGGGAGGTTTTATCGGCATGAATGATTCTATGAAAATTTTCTTTTTTTCCTTTGAGGTGGAGGCAATTACACATGAATCATGTTATTATTCATAACTTTAGCTTGCTGAGTAAGTAATGTCATGATGTTTTGAGAACATTTTCCCATCATATTAGGCATATCATTAGGGAAATAATTACATTTCCTATCACATTTATTGTCAGAACATGATCTTAAATTTCCCCCCATTTTCTATGAAAAATAACATCTAATTTGGGGGCTTTAATACATATATAATAATCTTAAAACATAAACTTTAATTATAAAATGATAAAATATTACAGGAAAATTATATCCTAACATGTGATTCCCTAGGTTTAAATCTTGGTTATCCATGATATGTTTCCTAACATATATTCTTATGGGCTTTTGTTGTTCCATTAATAATGGTTTGTACTAAACTCATGAAGTTACAAAAGTATATCCCTTGGGAGTGTTAAACAAAGAGAACAACATGACCCGTTGTCGTGCAGCAGTTCTCATTCAAGTTTACATCAATAAAGTGTTTTTATATTTTATTCCTAGATACATTTATGACAGATCCAACTCTACTTATTTGTATCGAGACAAGGCTGTATTTTCTTGATAAACCACTTACTCAATAATTACCATAATCGAAGGATGTTTTCATATACATAGTCTCATCTTTAAGGTTATTACTAAAGTGTTCTATTCATAATCTCCAAATTTATCTTGACCATCCTATGATACCATATATATATACCTCAACCTTTTTCACTTATCATTAATTTATTTTATGAAAAAATATAAATTCAATACATGCAAACTATCATGAAGTGTAGTGTCATTGAAGATTATGTACATAAAACTAAAAACATAAAAAATTTATTTATTAAGGAGTCATATTGATACCCTAAATTCAATTGTGATCATACATCCACATATGATAAATAGGGGATAACAAGAACAAATGGGTGAGATAAAAATTCTAGTAATGTAATAATCATAAGAATATAGCATTAGCACTTTGGTTTAGAAGCCTGGTATAATGATATAAAAAGTCTCACAATGTAATTGAACACATAAAACCCTAACATATATAACTTGGTATCATATAAACATGGAATCATTTAAAACTAGAAGGAACATAAAACATGAATTTAGCACAATTCATGTATCATTTCACATAGAGGAGCCCAAGTCAATATTAACCACCCAGACCATTGCACATGGTAGCACAAGTCAAGGATAAACTCTAAGACAATTGTACATGGTAGAAAAAGTCAAGGATAACCACCAAGAATATTGCACATAAATTCTCATGAGACTCCACATAACCTAATGCATTATAGTGCTATCTTTGTGCACTGATCATAACATGTATATGAATATGCTTTCCAAATAATGAATCCTAAATAATCAATCATATTTAAACATAAGGAAACCCATTGAAATAAATGGGTCTCATAATCATGGAATAATGAATAATTTAATGGGTGTATCATAAATTTATTCTTGAAGGAAATTAATTAGAACATAAATAGTCATATATCATGGAATGTGATGTTAAATAGAAGTTATTACAGGTAAAAATACTATTTAATAAATTTTATCATTAAAACATTTTACTGTTATTTTAAAGAAAATACAGAAGAAAATTTAAAATAGAAAAAAGAATAAAATTTTACATAAAATGTATAGTGAAACAAGAATGATTTCATAATAGATAGACTTATTTTATAATAAAAAGAGTGGTATAATATAGAAGGTAGATTGCACCTGAAATTGGGTAAAAATTCAGGAAGTTCCCTCAAAACGTGTTAGCTTATCCAGAAGTATTAAGTTGGGTATCACAAAAAAGGAATGTATATCCCTGAAATATATTGATAAATGGATATTGATGAATGATTTTTAACATATAAATATCAATTATAATATGTATATAAACATAATATAGGATTTTATTTGGGTAAAAAAAGAGTAAGAGCAACCCGACTGAATAGTGGTTGTTCGGGTAGAATCCCTTTCTTTAAGTCTAATGTTGTTCTTCACATGATATTAATGACCTAGATAATTAAATTAGGTTCATTATGTAATATTTTTAGAACCTTTTTTACATGTAATTGATTTATTATAACCCTTTTGACTTCTTTTATAACCTTTTTGGTTGGTTATGAGGCTCGATATCATTGTTCGGGTCTGTTTGTTTCATGATCAGTTTACTTATATTCATGAATGGATAATCGTGTAAAAGATTGTAGTTGTCCATAATTAGTGTTATATTATTAAACATACAAAAGGATATATGCTTTTAAATTTAATTTTTTTACTTGAGTGAATATGATTCACTATATAAAACTTTAGAGATAACCATTTTGGTTAATTTACAGTTTCTTATCAGATTGAACAAATTTTGTTTTATAAGTCAAAACCATGTCTACCAAATGATTCCAGAACCATTGATGGGATATAATACATATATTATAGTCTGTTTCAACCATAAGATTGGTTTCATGACCAGAATTTAATATGGTAATGGATATTGAAAACCAATCATCCTTGAATGTGGTAAAATAACACATCTCGGATGGTGTTTTTACTGCTATTATAAAACAAGGGTAAATGAGAGTTGATAATAAATTATTCCATTATCATAAAAACATTCCAGTACATATAAGGTGTTGGAGTTTTCATATCATTTGTAATTGGAGAAGTAAGTATAGAAAATAGAATAATGGAACTTGATAGGAAAGTAAATGAATAGAAATGAGAAATTTACATCTTGAATTAATCTTCCATGAGATACAATTAAAGGGAGAGGATTTAAACTTTTTAGGAGACCAAGGAGTACTATATGTGGGGTTGGATCTTTGGGATAGTGTTTAGAAGAATTTAAGAAAGGAACGATGCTTGAGAGGAGTGATGAAAATAGGGTAGTGTGGGTGGTTTTTATGGTGGAGGGGAGGAGGGTTTTCATAACATTTAAAACATTGGTTTATTATTTTTCACCAAGATAAGAAATATAGATGAATAAACAACCAAAAATAGAAATATTTTTATGGTATTTTGAATCAATGGGGCTTACATTAGTAAAACATCACCCATGACTCAGTAATTAATTTATTAATCTTATTTTGTAATTTATTTCATTACACTATTCAAAAAAATTCATGTATTTCAGAAATTTCCCCAAAATTCACCCTAACCATTTTTTGATTTGTGAAATCAAAAAATTAAATCCATTTTTTTAAAAAATATAAATATGTTTAAAAAAGGTCTTAATTAAAATTATAATTTACATGAAAAATACTGGTTTTAAAACTATAACCCATTTTATAATTCTTTTTGAAATTACATAAGGTATTATAATTTATCATAAAACCATAAGAGATATATATTTTTTAATTTATGAACTCATTTGATGAAAATACATTTCTTATTAAATTAGTTAATTAAATCTAATTTCTTTTTTATCACTCACAAAAAACTAATACATTTACTAAGGTCAGATTATCACTTATAATATGAATAAATTTTATTTATACATTCAACGGTGAGGTTAATATTTTTTTTTTCCAATTTACTATTCATAAGGTTCATATTACTATTCATAAGGGTAGGTTACTATTCAAAAGGGTATGTTACTATCAAAAAAATTAATTTTCTTTTATTAGACCCAAAAAACCACTCTGAATGTAATTGTGTATGTAAGATTTTCGAAATTTAAGAAAAAAAAGTGGATAAATTATGTTTAATGGTCATATAGTACTTAGTGGTTTATTGTGTAGTGATTTCATGTGAATATATGACATAATTATAAGAATGGAATTTCCATTGATTAAACTTTGGGATGTTACATATCCTCTAATGAATGAATCATTCATTCTGACTGCCAATCTCATTAAGGATGAAAAGTTGTACTAAAAATTAATTTTATTCCGAAAATCATATGAAGTCCCTTCAATGGCATTGTATCTTGAATGGGATGGAAATGTGAAAATATATTCAAATGGACAACAATCTCCAAAATCAAATTTTTACCTATATATGTCTTTGGTGGTCCCACCATGAATTCAATTGATTCATTTCCCATTTCCCTACTAGCACTGGAAAGGGCTAAAGAATCCTGTTTGTAACTGTCACTATAATTTAACCTATTGGAATGTCAAAAATTTTATGGTAAAATCTTAAATATCTCTTTTCATTGCATTCCACCTGTAATAGTCCCAAAGGTCTCTAAACATCTTATTACTTCCAAGATAAACTAAGAATGGATAATTATGAGATTCACAAAATAAATATTTATTCAATAGGGAATCATAAAGAACACATAATATTTTTTCAAATATAAATATACAATCTTCATCAAAGTTAAATTCTATGAACATACCCATTTTAAACAATTATACCTTTTTCTGTAGCTCACGATCTTCCTTCTGTGTTTTAATAATTATGTCTGATAACAATGATTGCACTAAAACCTTAAACAAAACAGATCTATAACCTGCACTAACAAAATTGAAGAAAAAATTCATAAAATCATTAATCAAGGAATCATGTTCCAAACGTAACATGATTAATGATGCATGAATTTTTTAAATCCAATAATCTTATACTTTGTTTGATTTTATAGGATGGTAATTGATTATACAATGAAAATCCTTCATCAGTTCATGCCATCTTCTTTATCTCATGGTAAATTCATTCTAAGTGAATAAATATAGTTAATACTATTATGGTGATTATATATTTGACATTTGTCTCTGTATAAATGATGCCTCCAAATTTTCAAATTTAAATCTATTGATGATAACTACAAATAATTTTTGGGATAATTTACCTCATGAGGTTTTAGTTTTCTTGAAGCATAACCAAATACATGATCATTCTACATCAGAACACAACCAATTCCTTTCAATGAAACATCACTATAGATGAAAAAATCACCATTTTTGGGAGGCAGATCCAAAACTCGAGCATTTACCAATATATTCTTCCTTTTCTAAAAAAACTCAAATTCTTCTATCCAAAAAAAAATTAACCAGTTTTCATGTTAAAATAATTATCGAGATAGAATAGCATGCAATGTTTTTAACAACACATTTCTAGTAACCTACTAAACTAGGAAAACTATGAATTTATATATCATTTGTTGGTCATGGACATTCACCAATGACTTTTTTTAAACTATCAACTGTTATTCCATCCTAATTTACAATGTTCCCAATAAAAGAATTTTTTTGCAACTAAAAATCAAACTTTCTAAATTTTCCATATATTTTCTATTCCTTTATGGTTTTAAAAGAACCATTATGAAGTTTCTCATTCTCCTTATTAAATTTTGAAAATACTGGAATGTAATCAATAAACACAAATACAAACATATCCAAGAACTCATGAAATATTCTATTCCAAATATCTATGAATACAACACCTTATTTAGTTATCCCAAATGGAAGAAAAAAATTCATAATGTTCATATCTATTATAGAGCGCAGTCTTCAGAAGTTTGATTCATTTACTTTCAATTGATGGTATCCTGAATTTAGGCCAACCTTCAAAAATTGATGTGCTCCCTGGAGCTGATAAAACAATTCGTCGATATGAGAAAAAGGATACATGTTTTTAATAGTGATGTTATTCATGGAACTATAATCAATGCAATGTCTTGGTGAACAATCCTTCCTTTTAACGAAAAAAACAAGAGAACCCCATACATAAGTGTTAAGACAAATGAAGCCTTTATCAAGAAACATTAGAATTTTTTTAATTTAATAAGTTCCATTTGATCCATTCGATATGGGGATTTTCAAATTGGAATAGAATCATGAACTAAGTCAATTGTTAATTCCACCTCTCAATTATGTATAACACTGTGTAACTCATTAAAAAACAACAAAATATTCATTTACCATTAGAACATCATTAATCTAAATATTTCCCTTGTTTTCAACAATACGACAAAGATAAATTCTATTTATACCTTTCAATTGTTTATCAACTTCTTGATATGTTATCAATTGTATGGGTTAATTCTTGTATACAAACTAAAACTCTTTCATATGAAAAAATTATTTAGCAATAAAATTAATCTTAGTATTATTAATATAATTCCAATTCATACATAGAATTAAATAAAACAATAGTATGGGAAAAACTGCACGGTTTGTAGGTAAATACTTTCCCTAAACAATAAAAAAAATATTATTATGATTCCCCTTTATTGTAACATTACCCCTGTTGTTTTATAAATATGTTTTTGCCTCATTTGTTAGGGTGATATCAGTAATTAAATAGATAATTTTGTAGAAATAAAATAATTTGTAGACCATTTAGAAAAAACATTAGAAAAATATGACTAAACAAACAAGGGTCCTGATACAACTTCATTGGATGTCCTGACATCTACTGACATAGTCACAATGGATCTCAATTCAGATTTTTGATTATAGTATGGATTATTTTAATCAATTAGATCTCTCTTTGGGCAGGCATTTTCTTGATGACCCATCTCACCACATTTGAAACACATTACATTTATCTTATCGAGATTAGTTTTAGAATAATTTTCATTAAATCTTAGGACATATGTCCAAACTTACAACTTCGAAAACCCTTTCCCATTTTAAGGCATTCCCCATGGTGTTCTAACCATAATTTTCACAAACTCAAAATTGGACTTTCATACCATAAAATTTATTTAATTGATTCTTACCCATCACTTTCCATCTAGACCCATTCTTCTCCTTATTATCAATGTTCATGGGATTATCCAAAAAATCCATTTATACCCTCTCATCACATCATACAAGTTTCTCATAACTTTTAAACTCATAGGATGCCAATGGGCTTCTATATCTGGGCTTCAATCCTGAGTAAAAAATGGTTTTTATTTCTATCAAGATCAATAATAATATTTGGATCATATAATGCCAGTCAAGTGATATTTTCTTCCAAAAAATCCACTGAATATTCCACATTTTGACTAAATTAACGGAATTTCTTCCCCATCCAAAGCCAACCTGCATGGGAAAATATTTTTCAAGGAAAAGACTTTTAATTTAATCCCACTATAAGGATTAAAAATCCTATATATCCCTAATATTGTTTACCATTTTCCACCACTGCTCAACTTCAACATTAGAATGATAAATGTCGATACATACCATTTGATATTCTAAATATCCGATGATAAAAAATACCTTTTCAAGGTATTTAATCCATCATTTAGCTACAACTGGGTCAGAAGATCTACAGAAAGTAGAAGTGGGTGACTCAGAAATGTCCCATTATCATCATGTTTCATTGTGATAGCTCTGTTTGTTGACTTATATGAATGAAACCACCATTTATTTGCTATGATTTTTAATCCAGTATAATCACAATATGCTTAGTTCCAATTCCTACCATTCTAGGCTGTAGATTCAGATAGATATCATTCTTTTGGTGCCTTTCAACTTCATCTTCCCTATTTTTTCTATGAAAACCCATTCTAAACCAACATATCATAGTTGATGTAATATAGTAATAATTTAATTCTATAAAATTAAAATATTACTATATATTAAAAATAATTTATGGTATTATTTTTTACATCATCCAATCCCCTAATGTTACATAAACCTTCCTCTCATACCAACTATAAGGATCTGACCTTCTTACATTACATAATCATGAATTTTAATCTAGAACCTACTTACTTTCACATTTAGGACTTATTCCATTTTAGAGTTATATAGATTTGGGACATACATACATAACATTCCACATTAATACAGAGTTGATGCAACCAAAACTGTATCCATTTCTTCCAAAATCGAAAACATTTCAAATAAAACATGGATTCTTTGAAAACTATTCTAAACATTTAACATGGATTCATGTTTTTTCTTAAACATCCATATAACCTATTGAAATTAGTTAAAAACATGGGATGAACTTGAAAGGCATAGTAAGGGATATAAAAATAAGTAATGGAAACATTATTCCCTGAATACATCTAAACATATGAAATCATTTTCAAAAAGACACAACTATCATCCATATATACTTACTTTGTGAAACATGAGATTGAAAAAACATAAAGAACATAAATATAACCATAATGGTACCTTTTGGAAATACTTAATAATCTTGTAACCCTATCATCTACCTTATTATTTGTTACCCTCACATCTACCTTACAAGGTAACCCTCATGGCTACCTTATTGTGTAACCGTTGTAGATACACCTGGAGTAACCCTACAAACAACCTACAAAATAAGCATAACCAATTAATTAGAAAGATATTAATGTCCCAAACGTCATCCTAAATAATTCCCAAGAATAATAACATAATCAAAAAACCTAAATAATTTTATAAAAACATTTCTTTTGAATTTTGTAAAAATGAATTTTAAAAGAAGATTATAAAAGAAAAGCCCCGTAAAAATATCATATAATATAAGTTAATATTAAATAATTGGATATAATATGTATATAACATATTAATAAACATAATTAAAATGAATATAAACAAAATTTATCACACAAAACATTTTAATACAACATAATTAATTAAGTAGAAGTTTAACCTAAAAAATGTAAACTGGGTTAAGAATTCACTTACCGCAGGTTTGTTTTATATTAATAATGTTTAATCCTCTGGTATAATTTTTAACAAAGTGTTATTAATATTTTAAAGAAACATATTCATGTTTATAACACCTTATATGATCATTTCAGAACATCATTTCTCCCTTTAATTGTTAGTATTTTGATCTATCCATTGTTTTAGGTGTGTTCTATACATGGTTTCAAGGACCTGGTTCTATTTAATTTTCTTGTCTTATGGAAATGGAATTCTAGAATTATAATTAAGTTGTATTAATTGGTTTCCAGAATATTAAATGATTCTATAAATCATTTTGGATATATAGTATGAGGATGAATCATTAGATAAATCATTACTAATATCCATTTAGAACATTTTGGATGTTATTTAATATTCAGAAACTAGTTTCACTATATAACATAATATAATATATACATCTAAACTATAGAACATGCAAGGGAATATATAATATACTTTTACATCTATTTAAACAATTAAAATGTGTTTGTAAACAGTTTTTAAGGAACTAATGTAAATTTAAAACACATCTTTCACAATGTCAATAAATCAACACATCATGGATGGTGTATTACTTTTCAAAATAAGATGACGAGAATAAAAACTAAATTGATTATTTTTTTATATAAACATGATAACATCCAGAATATATAATATTATGGAGATTTTATGCCTATTGGATAAGTGGATGATAAAATAGTATAAGAAAAGAAAATAATTGAAAAGAAAACAGAAGAA